>JACBWV010000810.1:1223548-1281286 GCA_013435795.1 Chlamydomonas sp. ICE-L
TCTGAGCAAGATGCAAGGAATGATTGAGAACGCACCCACACCCACCCACCCACTCCACCCACTTTACACACTCACACACACACACACCAACACCAACACCAACTTACGCAGGCAAAACATGGATGATGCTCTGAGCAAGATGCAAGGAATGATTGAGAACGCACCCACACCCACCCACCCACTCCACCCACTTTACACACTCACACACACACACCACCAACACCAACACCAACTTACGCAGGCAAACATCAATGATGCTCTGAGCAAGATGCAAGGAATGATTGAGAACGCACCCACACCCACCCACCCACTCCACCCACTTTACACACTCACACACACACACACCAACACCAACACCAACTTACGCAGGCAAAACATGGATGATGCTCTGAGCAAGATGCAAGGAATGATTGAGAACGCACCCACACCCACCCACCCACTCCACCCACTTTACACACTCACACACACACACACCACCACCAACACCAACTTACGCAGGCAAAACATGGATGATGCTCTGAGCAAGATGCAAGGAATGATTGAGAACGCACCCACACCCACCCACCCACTCCACCCACTTTACACACTCACACACACACACACCAACCCAACACCCAACTTACGCAGGCAAAACATCAATGATGCTCTGAGCAAGATGCAAGGAATGATTGAGAACGCACCCACACCCACCCACCCACTCCACCCACTTTACACACTCACACACACACACACCAACACCAACACCAACTTACGCAGGCAAAACATGGATGATGCTCTGAGCAAGATGCAAGGAATGATTGAGAACGCACCCACACCCACCCACCCACTCCACCCACTTTACACACTCACACACACACACACCAACACCAACACCAACTTACGCAGGCAAACATAATGATGCTCTGAGCAAGATGCAAGGAATGATTGAGAACGCACCCACACCCACCCACCCACTCCACCCACTTTACACACTCACACACACACACAACCAACACCAACACCAACTTACGCAGGCAAAACATCAATGATGCTCTGAGCAAGATGCAAGGAATGATTAAGAACGCACCCACACCCACCCACCCACTCCACCCCACTTTACACACTCACACACACACACACCAACACCAACACCAACTTACGCAGGCAAAACATCAATGATGCTCTGAGCAAGATGCAAGGAATGATTAAGAACGCACCCACACCCCACCCACCCACTCCACCACTTTACACACTCACACACACACACACCAACACCAACACCAACTGACGCAGGCAAAACATCAATGATGCTCTGAGCAAGATGCAAGGAATGATTGAGAACGCACCCACACCCACCCACCCACTCCACCCACTTTACACACTCACACACACACACACCAACACCAACACCAACTTACGCAGGCAAAACATCAATGATGCTCTGAGCAAGATGCAAGAATGATTAAGAACGCACCCACACCCACCCACCCACTCCACCCACTTTACACACTCACACACACACACACCAACACCAACACCAACTTACGCAGGCAAAACATCAATGATGCTCTGAGCAAGATGCAAGGAATGATTGAGAACGCACCCCAACACCCACCCACCCACTCCACCCACTTTACACACTCACACACACACACACCAACACCAACACCAACTTACGCAGGCAAAACATCAATGATGCTCTGAGCAAGATGCAAGGAATGATTAAGAACGCACCCACACCCACCCACCCACTCCACCCACTTTACACACTCACACACACACACACCAACACCAACACCAACTTACGCAGGCAAAACATGGATGATGCTCTGAGCAAGATGCAAGGAATGATTGAGAACGCACCCACACCCACCCACCCACTCCACCCACTTTACACACTCACACACACACACACCAACACCAACACCAACTTACGCAGGCAAAACATCAATGATGCTCTGAGCAAGATGCAAGGAATGATCGAGAACGCACCTACACCCACTCAACCCACACCCACACCCACGGACTCCCCCTCACCCCCCCCCACCACCCCCACACCACCACACCACCACTACCACCACACACACCTCCCCACCAACACCAACTTTTTGCTTTTTAACTTGCGCAGGCAAAACATGGATGATGCTTTGAGCAAGATGCAAGAAATGATTGAGAAGGCACCCACCCACTCAACCCAATTCACACACACACACACACACACACACACACCAACACCAACACCAACACCAACTTACGCAGGCAAAACATGGATGATGCACCGAGCAAGATGCAAGGAATGATTGAGAACGCACCTACACCCACTCAACCCACACACCCCCACACACTCCACCTCACCCCCCACCACCACCACCACCACCACTACCACACACACACATCCCCACCAACACCAACTTTTTGCTTTTTAACTTGCGCAGGCAAAACATGGATGATGCTTTGAGCAAGATGCAAGAAATGATTGAGAAGGCACCCACCCACTCAACCCCAATTCACACACACACACACACACACACACCAACACCAACACCAACACCAACTTACGCAGGCAAACATGGATGATGCACCGAGCAAGATGCAAGGAATGATTGAGAACGCACCTACACCCACTCAACCCACACACCCCCACCCACTCCACCTCACCCCCCACCACCACCACCACCACCACTACCACACACACACATCCCCACCAACACCAACATTTTGCTTTTTAACTTGCGCAGGCAAAACATGGATGATGCTTTGAGCAAGATGCAAGAAATGATTGAGAAGGCACCCCACCCACTCAACCCAATTCACACACACACACACACACACACACACCAACACCAACACCAACACCAACTTACGCAGGCAAAACATGGATGATGCACCGAGCAAGATGCAAGGAATGATTGAGAACGCACCTACACCCACTCAACCCACACACCCCACCCACTCCACCTCACCCCCCACCACCACCACCACCACCACTACCACACACACACATCCCCACCAACACCAACTTTTTGCTTTTTAACTTGCGCAGGCAAAACATGGATGATGCTTTGAGCAAGATGCAAGAAATGATTGAGAAGGCACCCACCCACTCAACCCAATTCACACACACACACACACACACACACCAACACCAACACCAACACCAACTTACGCAGGCAAAACATGGATGATGCACCGAGCAAGATGCAAGGAATGATTGAGAACGCACCTACACCCTCTCAACCCACACACCCCCACCCACTCCACCTCACCCTCCACCACCACCACCACCACCACTACCACACACACACATCCCCACCAACACCAACTTTTTGCTTTTTAACTTGCGCAGGCAAAACATGGATGATGCTTTGAGCAAGATGCAAGAAATGATTGAGAAGGCACCCACCCACTCAACCCACTTCACACACACCACTCAAACCCCACTCCCACCCCCACCCACTCAACACACACACACCAACACCAACATGCACCAACACCAACATGCACACACACACATTAACATGCGCAGGCAAAACATTGATGATGCTCTAAGCAAGATGCAAGAAATGATTGAAAACGCCGTGGAGGCGCTGGCCCCTAAAGAAGTGGACCAGAACACAGTCAAGAAAGTGAAAAAGAAGTAAGTAATATAAATACAAAAAAAAAAAAATGTATTCAACTCCTAAAGAAGCGGGCCAGAACACAGTCAAGAAATTGAAAAAGAAGTTAGTAATATAAATACAAAAAAAAAAATGTATAAAACTCCTAAAGAAGTGGACCAGAAGACTGTCAAGAAAGTTCAAAATAAGGAAGTAATATAAATAATAAATAAAATGTATAAAACTCCTAAAGAAGCGGACCAGAACACAGTCAGGAAAGTGAAAAATAAGTTAGTAATATAAATATATATAAATAAATAAAAATGTAAAGCTCCTAAAGAAGTAGACCAGAACACAGTCAGGAAAGGGGGGAAAAGTAAGTTATATAAATATGTGTAAATACAAATAAAAAATAAAAAATAAATATATAAAGCTCCTAAAGAAGTGGACCAGAACACAGTCAAGAAAGTGAAAAAGAAGTAAGTAATCTAATATATATATATATATATATACAGCTCCTAAAGAAGTGGACCAGAACATGTTGATCGGAGATAGTGAAGGGGCTGAGCAGGCCAGAACTAATCGCTTGTGATGATGCTTACAAGAGGAATAAGCTCCGACTATTTATAGCACCTAACCACCCAACCACCTAACCACCCAACCGCCTAACCACCTAACCACCTGCAGTATCAGGGAAGCCAATGAGAGGCGGCTCACAACCGCACATAACCATCCAACCACCTAACCACTTAACCACCTAACAACGTAACCACCTGCAGTATCAGGGCAGCCAATGAGAGGCGGCTTACAACCGCACATAACCATCCAACCACCTAACCACTTAACCACCTAACAACCTAACCACCTGCAGTACTAGGGCAGCCAATGAGAGGCAGCTCACAACCGCACCTAACCACCCAACCGCCTAACCACCTGCAGTATCAGGGCAGCCAATGAGAGGCGGCTCACAACCGCACATAACCATCCAACCACCTAACCACTTAACCACCTAACCACTTAACCACCTGCAGTATCAGGGTAGCCAATGAGAGGCAGCTCACAGCCGCACCTAACCGCCCAACCACCCAACCACCTAACCACCTAACAACCTAACCACCTGCAGTACTAGGGCAGCCAATGAGAGGCAGCTCACAACCGCTCCTAACCACCCAACCACCTAACCACCTGCAGTATCAGGGCAGCCAATGAAAGGCGGCTCACAACCGCACATAACCATCCAACCACCTAACCACCTAACCACCTAACCACCTGCAGTATCACGGTAGCCAATGAGAGGCAGCTCACAACCGCACCTAACCACCCAACCACCTAACCACCTAACAACCTAACCACCTGCAGTACTAGGGCAGCCAATGAGAGGCAGCTCACAACCGCACCTAACCACCCAACCACCTAACCACCTGCAGTATCAGGGCAGCTAATGAGGGGCAGCTCACAACCGCACATAACCACCTAACCGCCTAACCAACCAACCACCCAACCACCTAACCACCTGCAGTATCAGGGTAGCCAATGAGAGGCAGCTCACAACCGCACATAACCACCTAACCGCCTAACCACCCAACCACCTAACCACCTAACCACCTGCAGTATCAGGGTAGCCAATGCAAGGCGGCTCACAACCGCACATAACCACCTAACCACCTAACCAACCAACCACCTAACCACCTAACCACCTGCAGTATCA
This sequence comes from Chlamydomonas sp. ICE-L, assembly GCA_013435795.1. NCBI lineage: Eukaryota > Viridiplantae > Chlorophyta > Chlorophyceae > Chlamydomonadales > Chlamydomonadaceae > Chlamydomonas > Chlamydomonas sp. ICE-L. The sequence continues at coordinate 1,228,832 of JACBWV010000810.1, forward strand.
GGGTAGCCAATGAGAGGCAGCTCACAACCGCACATAACCACCTAACCGCCTAACCACCCCAACCACCTAACCACCTAACCACCTGCAGTATCAGGGTAGCCAATGCAAGGCGGCTCACAACCGCACATAACCACCTAACCGCCTAACCACTCAACCACCTAACCACCTAACCACCTGCAGTATCAGGGTAGCCAATGCAAGGCGGCTCACAACCGCACCTGACCATCTAACCACCTGCAGTATCAGGACAGCCAATAAGAGGCGGCTCATAACCGCAGATAACCACCTAACCGCCTAACCACCCAACCACCTAACCACCTAACCACCTGCAGTATCAGGGTAGCCAATGAGAGGCAGCTCACAACCGCACATAACCACCTAATACTGAAGGATTATCAGGGCAGCCAATGAGAGGCGGCTCACAACCGCACATAACCACCCAACCGCCTAACCACCCAACCACCTAACCACCTAACCACCTGCAGTATCAGGGCAGCCAATGAGAGACGGCTCACGGATAAGAAGAAGGGCTCAGATAAAAAGAAGGATCGCCGGAATAAGAACTTTGACTAGATAATTTGACATGTGTGGCGAAGGTGTATTTTCTCCCATACACTATCAATATCCGAGCCATGTAGCGACTTTAGCAGAGCTCAGTAGTTGATGGGTAGTGATCAGGGTAGTGCAGGACTCAGCGTCCTGCGTCGCAGGACGCAACATGGGAGGGTCCGTTGCGTCCCAGACGCAGTTTTGGGATGTTGTTTACGTCTCACCCATCAGTTGATTGGCCCACCACCACTCCATTTCCGTGGGCTACGGGTTCTGTTGATAGTAGGACGCAGCCTAAGGGATTGACTGCGTCCCAGGACGCAACCTGCCGAATTAGGGTGCGTCCCAGGACGCACCCCCTGGGGTCCATTTGAAGTACCCTGGTAGTGATGACCAGCGGGGTTGTTCAGGACGCTGCGTCCTCCTTCGACATGAGGGGAGTTGCGGGTGTTGAACCCACGACCTCTTTCATCTAGCTATTTTTGTTCAGCCCTCTTCTCTTGTGTTTGTCGGGCTTGGTGCTCCGGCTTGCCTGCCTCGGAATCTCTCCCCTTCACGCTCCCCTTTCCGCTCTTCTTTCCTCCTCTAGTTTGTTTCCTCTTTTGGACTTGACCTAGTTTGTTTTTATAGGTTTGTGGGGGTGCCTTAAACACCCTCGTGCTTCCTGTTATAAAATTGGACGGTCAGCAGGCTGTGCTGCTATCTACCGCTACTCTCGGCAGTGATTTGCTGAGTTTATGTAACGTATCCTAGCCCCTTTCAGCGAATCAATTGGTCTAGTGGTACACCATATTGCTTTGAGGATGCAGGGTCGGGGGTTCAATTCCCCCTACGGTCGCCCTGAGCGTTGCAGGTCGTTGTCAACCGCTATGGTAGCTTGTCCAGTTGAGGTAGAAGACCGCTCTATACCCGCGTACAACGGGTTCCCTGAATACCACGCCCCACCATGCGTTATCATTACCTTTTAACGTATCCTCTCTCTTCCTGTCGCGATACACGGTTGACGATTCATGGGCCACCCGGGTTGTTGTTTGCCACCCGGGTTGTTTCTGTCGCAGATTACATTACATTACATTACATTACATTACATTACATTACATTACATCACATTACATTACATTACATTACATTACATTACATTACATTACATGTTAAAGTCTACTTAACACCGCGAGGGTGTATGAGACTCTGTGCTTTAAACAAAAAGAAAAAGCACCCACAAAGCAAATAACCCCATTACATCAGGGGTGTGTCGAGGACAAACAAACCAAACTCCCAAGTCCCAACCACCAGATGCAACGTCGAAGGGTCCCTTGCGCCCTGAGTCGCATCGTGGAGTGAATCCGCTGCGTTGTAACCTACGGCATAGACCGAGTCCCTGCAGTCCCGCATCATCTACCGGTATTAAAGGGAATGCTGCCTGCTGCCCACTGAAAGTGTGCCTGTTCACACGCAGCCACTTAAGTTATATATATTAGTAGGATATTAGTAGGATGCTCTCTTCCTCGAATCCTCGACTTCAGAGTTTTCTAAATTCTAATTTCCGTTTTTACTGTTTAATTAGTCTTCGTTACTTGCTACATCCTATGATAACATAAGCTAACTTAGAAACCTTTAGCTGCTAACAATAGACTTATCAAACCCGATATATATAACAGTAGTACTAGGATAACACGCAGCCACGGCCGGCAACATGTTGAACTGACCTGGCCCTGAGCCTGTCAATGATAGCGTGGTGACACGATAAGGAACTGAAGAGAAGATAGTTAAAGAGCGCAACTAGTGCGGCTATATAGAATAGGAAGTCAGCAGGGAGATCCTGTAGACACGTGCAGGCCATAGCTAGCCCATGGCCTGGCGGCAGGCAACTCGGGTCCTGGAGGTACCAGGATCTGGTATGCACTATGCCGACTCAGTGTCCGACGTATCGGACAATAACAGAGCCTGTGCTAGGCGCGGACGGAGGTCTTCAGTTTCCCTGGTTTCTTCAGGCACCCTGGTTCCTCTTGGAACCAGGGTGCTACATTTCGTCAAATTGGCCAGCGCTAATAGCGCACAAACGTAAAATTGGCCAGCGCTTTGTAGTGCAAAAAGCGCAAAAACTGCGCACTGCGCCCACAGAGGGTTGGAAAAACGGTGGGGCTCAAAAAGCGTATGCAAAATCTTGCTGCCGCACGCACTTCGTAGTACACTGCTTGGAACCATTCTTTAGCTGTGAAACAGGAGTGGGAATCACGGTGGTTTTCGTTGCTAGGATAGCCCCCCAGCGTCGAAGTAACTTTTAAGCCTTCGTATTGTTGTTGGGGGTATGGTGCAACACATCTTCTTGCAAGGAATTGAGAGAGTTCATCAGACGGGCAGCTGACAGGTGGCCTAAAAAACCTAAAAAGGGCTCCCCCCCCCCCCCCCCCTCCCCCCCCGCTACCCCCCGCCCCCCACGGTTGTTGGTACAATATAACGAACCTAGCTGACGAGTAGCCTAAAAAACCTAAGGGCTGCCCCCCCCCCCCCCCCCCCCCCCCCAGGGTTGTTGGTACAATATAACGGACCTAGCTGACGAGTAGCCTAAAAAAACTAAGGGCTGCCCCCCCCCACGCCCCCCCCCCAGGGTTGTTGGTACAATATAACGGACCTAGCTGACGAGTAGGCTAAAAAAACTAAGGGCTGCCCCCCCCACGCCCCCCCCCCACTCCAGGGTTGTTGGTACAATGTAACGGACCTAGCTGACGAGTAGCCTAAAAAAACTAAGGGCTGCCCCCCCCCCCCCCCCCCCCCCCCTCCAAGGTTGTTGGTACAATATAACGGACCTAGCTGACGGGTAGCCTAAAAAACCTATGTATACCCCCCTCCCCCCCCTGTAGTTAAATTGAGGGGGGGGGGGAGATAAGACTCCAGACCCACGGCGATTTAGAGCATAGGGTACTCCATATCTCCCCCCCCCCCCTGTAGTTAAATTGGGGGGGGGGGGGGGGGGGGGGGAGATAAGACTCCAGACCCACGGCGATTTTGACCGATTTAGAGCATAGGGTACTCCATCTCTCCCCCCCCTGTAGTTAAGTTTTGGGGGGGAGATAAGACTCCAGACGACCAGACCCACGGCGATTTGACCGATTTAGAGCATAGGGTACTCCATATCCCCCCCCCCCCCCCCCCCAACACACACACCCCAACCCCCAGGGTTGTTCAGGAGGACTCAATTTAATATTATGTGTCATCTTCTCATGAGACGCAACCGACCCATATCCTGCGTCCTTAGACGCAACCGCTGCTCCAGTGGCTCGCAAGCCACTGAAGCTAACTGAAGCTGCGCCTGCAACGCAACGGTCTCTCCTCCAGGGTACTTCCAAGTGCGCGCTTTTGCGCGCTGCCTTTTTGAGCCCCACAGCGTGTTTCACGCAGTTTTTTTTGTGGGCGCAGCAAGCAATTTTTGCGCTTTTTGCACTACAAATTGCAGTTTTTATTTTTCAAATGAACTAAAGTGCTAGCCAATTTGGTTAATGAAAGTACCCTGGTAATGGACCCTTAAATCCTCGTGAACGCAGCGTCCTTATTTGGCTTCTGGGTATTTACACTATGGCACGTACGATGGCATCCTCAAAATTCCCAAACAAGGATTGTGCAGTAGTAAAAAACTCACCTATCCCGGTCTGAACTCTGAAGTGGTGCCAGTAAGCTTCCATTTGCTCACAAACATATGAACTTGAACAATTACAAGGAGCGGTCAGGTTTGTTTCAACGCGCTATAATGCTCTTTTGCTATGTGTCACTGGTAAGAGCAGCTACACAAACTCAATGGCGGTCCCAGAATTTCATTTGGAGGTCTGAGTAAAAAGAAAGACCCCCCCCCCTTCCCCCCCCCGCACACACCCACAAAAACGAGGTCCCAGAAAAATATAAAAAACTCAAATACCGGTACGTCCTGTACTCGTAATAAATCAATCGGCTAGACTCCACTTTTGGTAGAAATGAAACCTCCTATGTGGAAGGTTCGGCAACTCGATACATTACATTGACTAGGCCACCTTCAGTAGACTAGGCTCAACTTTTGGCAGAAAAGATACCTCCAGTGTGGAAGGTTCGGCAACTCGATACATTAAATTACATTTACTAGGCCAACTTTAGTAGACTAGGCTCAACTTTTGGCATAAAGAGGCCTCCAGTGTGGAAGGTTCGGCAACTCGATACATTAAATTACATTGACTAGGCCAACTTCAGTAGACTAGGCTCAACTTGTAGCAGAAATGTTACATCCAGTGTGGAACGTACAGCAACTCGATACATAGCATTACATTGACTAGGCCACCCTCAGTAGACTAGGCTCAACTTTTGGCAGAACGTCATCTACTACGTGATTTTTTCGGCTACTCGATTCGGACGCGGGGTTCGAATCCCTACGTGTGCGCCTAAGTGTTCGCGGTCAACCGCCATGGTAGCACTGTCCAGGTAAAGAAGCAGCCCGAACCTCCTACCGCCTTAAGACAGGGCTTCCTTAATCCCACGCCCCACCAGGCGTTATCATTACTTTTTATGCCTCATGTGTGGAAGGTAAGCAACTCAATAAATTACATTACATTGACTAAGCCACTTTAAAAGGCTAGGCCACCTTCATAGGCTAGGCCACCTTCATAGGCTAGGCCACCTTCAATAGGCTAGGCTACCTTCAATAGGCTAGGCCACCTTCATAGGCTAGGCCACCTTCATAGGCTAGGCCACCTTCATAGACTAGGCCACCTTCAATAGGCTAGGCCACCTTCATAGGCTAGGCCACCTTCATAGGCTAGGCCACCTTCATAGGCTAGGCCACCTTCAATAGGCTAGGCCACCTTCATAGGCTAGGCCACCTTCATAGGCTAGGCCACCTTCAATAGGCTAGGCCACCTTCATAGGCTAGGCCACCTTCAATAGGCTAGGCCACCTTCATAGGCTAGGCCACCTTCATAGGCTAGGCCACCTTCATAGGCTAGGTCACCTTCAATAGGCTAGGTCACCTTCATAGGCTAGGCCACCTTCAATAGGCTAGGCCACCTTCAATAGGCTAGGCCACCTTCATAGGGTAGGCCACCTTCAATAGGCTAGGCCACCTTCATAGGCTAGGCCACCTTCATAGGCTAGGCCACCTTCAATAGGCTAGGCCACCTTCAATAGGCTAGGCCACCTTCATAGGCTAGGCTAGGCCACCTTCAATAGGCTAGGCCACCTTCAATAGGCTAGGCCACCTTCATAGGCTAGGCCACCTTCATAGGCTAGGCCACCTTCATAGGCTAGGCCACCTTCATAGGCTAGGCCACCTTCATAGGCTAGGCCACCTTCAATAGGCTAGGTCACCTTCATAGGCTAGGCCACCTTCATAGGCTAGGCCACCTTCAATAGGCTAGGCCACCTTCATAGGCTAGGCCACCTTCATAGGCTAGGCCACCTTCGATAGGCTAGGCCACCTTCATAGGCTAGGCCACCTTCAATAGGCTAGGCCACCATCATAGGCTAGATCACAATAATGGGCACATCGCGTTGGTGAGCTTGACGCCGTGATGGTTTGAAAGACCTCAATTCTTCAAGACCTCAAGCATCAACTTTCGAGTTACACTTGCAGGTTCAGGTTCCATTGTACCCATCATGCGAATGAATGCAATGTACGTTGTAAATGTGCTGTACATATGCATGATACTATCGTGGTTTACTAACTAATAATGGTGCCAAGAGTTGGCTCCATCATTATAGAGCCACGAGACGGCACAAGACCACGATTTTGAAGTACTCATCAGAGTTTAGGGCTAATCCCTAAACTATTGGACCGTGCTTGCATATTGATTCTATATTGGCGGGTATTGTTAACTCCAATGTGCAGACGGTTAGACGCCATACCTGGCGTATAGAACCTTGTAACAATTATTTTTATTTTATTTTTATTGTTGATTCTATATTGATTCCATATTGAACCTTGTAACAATTATTTTTATTTTATTTTTATTGTTGATTCTATATTGATTTCATATTGAACCTTGTAACAATTATTTTTATTTTATTTTTATTGTTGATTCTATATTGATTTCATATTGAACCTTGTAACAATTATTTTTATTTTATTTTTATTGTTGATTCTATATTGATTCCATATTGAACCTTGTAACAATTATTTTTATTTTATTTTTATTGTCGATTCTATATTGATTCCATATTGAACCTTGTAACAATTATTTTTATTTTATTTTTATTGTTGATTCTATATTGATTTCATATTGAACCTTGTAACAATTATTTTTATTTTATTTTTATTGTTGATTCTATATGATTCCATATTGAACCTTGTAACAATTATTTTTATTTTATTTTTATTGTCGATTCTATATTGATTCCATATTGAACCTTGTAACAATTATTTTTATTTTATTTTTATTGTTGATTCTATATTGATTCCATATTGAACCTTGTAACAATTATTTTTATTTTATTGTCGATTCTATATTGATTCCATATTGAACCTTGTAACAATTATTTTTATTTTATTTTTATTGTCGATTCTATATTGATTCCATATTGAACCTTGTAACAATTATTTTTATTTTATTATTTTATTATTGATTCTCTATTGATTCCATATTGACTCTACATCCATTATATTTTGTTTCTATGTGCGGCCCAATGGGTTCTAATGGCTAATGTGGCCCATTAGATTTTAATTAGTTCCCCTTCACAGCATCGGGTTACCCTCAGTATCCTCGGATTCCCAAGATAGTATCAGGTTCCCCTTGTAGTATTGGGTTGGGTTCCAGAGATTTTAATTTCAGATTTCTGTGGTCCATGTTGAGTAGCTACTTGGGCTACTCAACCCTGATTTCAGGATAGTTGCGTAGCCATCGTATGGCAGAGCGCAAAGCGCGGAGCCTGGGGGGGTCGGGTAGCAGCGCGTCCTGATATCGAGGGGTCCAAGGGGGGTAGCGGACTACTGTGTCTGCCCTCTGCTGCCAGGCCACCCCATGCTGGAGTATGGCCAAGCTTGGGCGGGCAGCGGGTGGTGACAGAAGTGTTTATCCCCCCATAACCAACCTCATAACTTCAAAACATATGTTTAAACATCCAATACTGTGTCTACCCTCTGCTGACAGGTCACCCCATGCTGGAGTATGGCCAAGCCTGGGCGGACAGCGGGTGATACGGAATGGCGTCGCGTTGTCGAAAAAAGAAACACTGTACCTCATTGCTGTACTGTGCATGCCCAGTGATTCTGAGGCTGGTTGGATTCGACGGAATGGCGACGCGTTGTCGAAAAAAGAAACCCTGTTGGGTTCCCTGATAGTATCGGGTTCCCCTTCGGATCCTCGGGTTCCCCTTTCAACATTAATTCCTCTTTCAACATCGGGTTCCCCTTTCAACATCGGGTTCCCCTTTCAACATTGGGTTCCCCTTTCAACATCGGGTTCCCCTTTCAACATCAGGTTTCCCTTGTAGCATCAGACCAGACCTTCTATCATGATGAGGTGTACGAGGGACTTGGAGAGTGTTTGCGACGGAATCAAGCGAACCAAAATCAGTTAGTAAGGAGGCAGATGGCTGACGTGCCAGGCTTTGTCTTGGTCATTGGTTGGTCAAACGCACAAGAGGGTCAACCCAGAGTTCCCCTTGTATCATTAGGTGTCACATGTACATCGGACAAGTACATCCCACATGTACATCGGACAAGTACATCCGACATGTACATCGGACAAGTACACCCCACATGTACATCGGACCTTCATGCCAGGGTACCACATGTACATCGGACAAGTACATCCGACATGTACATCGGACAAGTACATCCGACATGTACATCGGACAAGTACACCCCACATGTACATCGGACCTTCATGCCAGGGTACCACATGTACATCGGACAAGTACATCCCACACGTACATCGGACCTTCATGCTAGGATCCCATATGTACCTTGGACATCCCACATGTACATCGGACCCTCATGACAGGATCCCATATGTACATCGGACAAGTTCATCGGGTTCCCTATATAGCCTTGGGTTCCCTAAATAGCATCGGGGTTCCCTTATAGCCTCGGGGTTCCTATCCATATGTATTTCAAGGCAGCAGGAAGACCGGGCCCATGTGAAACAAAAGTCCCTCTTCCTAGGTTTGTATTTGAAGCTAGAAACAAGACAGGGCCCGTGTGAAACAACAGCCACACATCCTAGGTGTGTATTTCAAGCTAGTAAGCCAGCAGCAAGACAGGGCCCATGTGAAACAACAGCCACACATCCTAGGTGTGTATTTCAAGCTAGTAAGCCAGCAGCAAGACAGGGCCCATGTGAAACAACAGCCACACATCCTAGGTGTGTATTTCAGGCTAGTAAGCCAGCAGCAAGACAGGGCCCATGTGAAACAACAGCCACACATCCTAGGTGTGTATTTCAAGCTAGTAAGCCGGCAGCAAGACAGGGCCCATGTGAAACAACTGCCACACATCCTAGGTGTGTATTTCAAGCTAGTAAGCCAGCAGCAAGACAGGGCCCATGTGAAACAACAGCCACACATCCTAGGTGTGTATTTCAAGCTAGTAAGCCAGCAGCAAGACAGGGCCCATGTGAAACAACAGCCACACATCCTAGGTGTGTATTTCAAGCTAGTAAGCCAGCAGCAAGACAGGGCCCATGTGAAACAACAGCCCCACATCCTAGGTGTGTATTTCAAGCAAACAAGTCACAAGACAAGGCCCATGTGAAATGAAAGCCCCGCATCCTAGGTGTATATTTCAAGCAAACAAGTCATAAGATAGGGCCCATGTGAAAAGACAGGCCCTCCTCCTAGGTGTGTATGCCAAGCAAGCAAGCAAGCAAGCGAGCCAGCAGCAAGGTAGGGCCCATGTGAAAAGAATGCCCCGCATCCTAGATGTGTATTCCAAGCTAGTAAGCCAGCAGCAAGACAGGGCCCATGTGAAACAACAGCCACACATCCTAGGTGTGTATTTTAAGCTAGCTAGCAAGCAAGCAAGAAGCAAGCAAGCGAGCCAGCAGCAAGGTAGGGCCCATGTGAAAAGAATGCCCCGCATCCTAGATGTGTATTCCAAGCAACTGACATGGCTGGTTTGATATCAATCATCTAATAGGGAGTTCAGGGTAACAACCTGAACCAGTTTAACAACCTTAACCAGTTTAACAACCTTAACCAGTTTAACAACCTTAACCAGTTTAACAACCTTAACCAGTTTAACAACCTGAACCAGTTGCAGGCAGCTGTAGAAAGGACTGGGGTATCACACCATGTTCAAGAGGTGGAACCAAAATATGCTGTTGAATACTGTTTTTGTTTTCACTAAAACGCAAATGAGCGACGTGGTGCTACCCCAGTGTGTCACAATGCCCCCCAACCGAATGGTGACAAATTGACCGGGGGCTTCAGCGGGCCATTTCGGGCATTTTAACATTTTCCAACATTTCTGATCACTGAAGCTAGGCCTATGCGTAGCCAAACGGCGACCGAATGGTGACAAATTGTTGAAAAAAGTGCTGCTCATCACTTCCTATACATCCTGCAGTACGAGTACTCATCATATCCTATAGTACTAATTCATACTTCCTATACATCAGGACAGGTAATGATAATGCCTGGTGGGGCGTGGTATTGAGGGAGTCCATCGTACGCGGGTGTGGAGCGGTCTTCAACTGGACAAGCTACCATCGCAGTTGACAACGACCTTCAGCGCTAAGAGCGACCAAAGGGGGAGTCGAACCCCTGACTCTTCATCCTCAAGCGACCTGGTCTACCACTAGACTATTGTATATCACTGAAAGGGGCTTAACACCAGGACATATATAGCATGTCATCCCGCCAAATTCCCAAACCTAGCCAATTTCCCAAGGGTCTGAAGCCCATGAGTGGTGAAGCCTAATTAGGCACTGGAGCCTGATTAAGCACGTTCCACGGGTCTGACGCCCATGACTCGTAAAGTCCGATTAGGCACTGGAGCCTGATTAAGCACGTTCCTCGGGTCTGACGCCCAAGACTCGTAAAGTCCGATTAGGCATTGGACCTTAATTAAGCGTGGTCTACGTATCTGATTTCTTTCTGATGCCCAAGACTGATGAATCCTCGACAAGGGGGGAGATCTGCTCCGCACCACGCCCCTCCAGGCGTTATATTTTTGTTTGTTTCTTAAGCCTCGTTCAGCGCCTGTTTGTGTTAATTGGATTTGAAGCCGGTTTAGGTACTGCCTTCCACCCAGGAAGAGTCAATCCAGGGGTGGTCGACCAAGTTCACGATTTAAGCCTAGTTCAGCTCCTGTTTGTGTTAACTGGATTTGAAGCCGGTTTAGGCACTGCCTTACACCCAGGAAGAGTTACTCTAGGGGTGGTAGACACTGTTAAGGATTTTACGCCTAGGAGTCCCTACCGCCTGGAGGGTTGACACTTGCTATGTCTACAATGGTGATGTTCCCAAGTTGTGGCATACAGGAGGCTCCCCTGGACACCATGCCCTTCCAGGCTTTATCTTTTTGATTGTTTCTTAAGCCTCGTTCAGCACCTGTTTCTGTTAATTGGATTTAACGCCGGTTTAGGTGCTGCCTTCCCCCCAGGAAGAGTCAATCCAGGGGTGGTTGACCAAGTTCACGATTTAAGCCTCGTTCAGCACCTGTTTGTGTTAATTGGATTTGAAGTCGGTTTAGGCACTGCCTTCCACCCAGGAAGAGTCAATCCAGGGGTGGTCGACCAAGTTGTGGGTTTTCAGTCTAGTTCAGCACCTTTTTCCCTCAGTTAGGGGAGGTGGAGCCTGTGTAGGCACGGGCAACACCCTAGACTGGGGAGGAGCCTGCTAATGCACTGCCTTCTAGCCTGGATAAGCCAATCCAGGGGTGTTCAACCAAGTTGTGGGTTTTCAGTATAGTTCAGCACCTTTTCCCCTCAGTTAGGGGAGGTGGAGCCAATTTTGGCACTGGCAACACCCTAGACTGGGGAGGAGCCTGCTAATGCACTGCCTTCTAGCCTGGATAAGTCAATCCAGGGGTGGTTGACCAAGCTTACGATTTGAAGTCTAATGTACCTCTTTCCCTTACTTAGGGGAGTTGGAGCCTGTGTAGGCACTGCCTTCTACCCTGGAAGAGTCAATCCAGGGGTGGTCGACCAAGTTCACAATTGAAGTCTAGTTTAGCACCTGTTTGTGTTTGTTAGGGGAGTTGAAGCCTGTCCAGGCACTGTCTTCCACCCCGAATAAGTCAATCCAGGGGTGGTCGACCAAGTTCACAATTGAAGTCTAGTTTACCACCTGTTTGTGTTTGTTAGGGGAGTTGAAGCCTGTCCAGGCACTGTCTTCCACCCCGAATAAGTCAATCCAGGGGTGGTCAACCAAGTTTAATATTGAAGTCTAGTTTAGCACCTGTTAGTCTTTGTTTGGGGAGTTGAAGCTGTGGGTTTTCAGTCTTGTTCGGCACCTCTTCCCCTTAGTTAGGGGAGGTGGGGCGTGTCAAGGGGTGGTCGACCAAGTTTACGGTTTAAAGTTTGTTAGCAGGTACTGCGCTACTGTACAAAGAAGTCATCCTTTTTGATAGTGTGACTGTCGACCAAGTTTTTGGTTTCAAGTTTGTTAGCAGGTACTGCGCTACTGTGCAAAGAAGTCATCCTTTTTGATAGTGTGACTGTCGACCTCCGGACACCTGTATGCCCGGGTTCTTGAATTCTGGTCTAGTATGCTCTAGTTGTTCATACTAGACTAGAATTCTGGGGAATTCTGCGAGTTTTCGTCCTTGTTTGGCACCTTTTTCCCTTTGGTAGGGGAGGTGGAGCTTGTGTATGCACTGCCTTCCACCCAGGAAGAGTCAATCCAGGGGTGGTCGATCAAGTTGTGGGTTTTCAGTCTCGTTCGGCACCTTTTCCCCTTTGTTAGGGGAGGTGGAGCCAATTTAGGCACTGATAGCACCCCTGGACTGGGGGGGGGGGGGGGGGGGGGGGGGGGGGGCTGTTTAGGAACTGCCCCTCTGCCCTGAAAGAGTCAATCCAGGGGTGGTCGACCAAGATGTGGGTTTTCAGTCTCATTCCGCACATTTTTTCCTTAATTAGGGTGATGGTGGAGGTAGTGGTGGTGCTTGTGGTGGTGGTGGTGATGGTGGAGGCGGTGGTGAGGTGGTAGGGGAGGTGGAGCGAATTTAGGCACTGCCTTCAGCCCTGAAAGAGTCGATCCAGGGATGGACCACCATATCTTCGATCGTCATCCTCTTAGAGGGGTCCTTATGCTGTACCTGGGTAATGAAATCCCTGGAGAGCTGGGACATGAAGTGTGGGAACTTGATCTTGCCAAACATGATGTTGCACGCTACGTCGATAATTTACGTAGAGTGGTAAGGGGCCACGCCAGTCAGGATTTCGTAGGCAAAGACGCCCATGGCCCAGAGGTCTACTTCTGCAGTGTACTCCAAGTCGGTTGGTATGTTAGTGCACTTGCCCTCGTCAGGGCTGTCCTTTTGGGGGCAGCGGAGAACCTCGGGAGCCTGGGGGGTAGGGGGGGTAGGGTAGGTGAGGTGTGGGTGTGGGGGAGAGGGGGTGGGAGAAGTGGTGTTGTGTACTGAAGGTTGGTTGGTGTGTTGGAGCACTTGCACTCGTCAGGGCTGCTCTTTGGGGGCAGCGGAGAACCTCGGGAGCCTGGGGGGTAGGGGGGTAGGGTAGGTGAGGGTGTGGGTGTGGGGGAGAGGGGGTGGGGGAAGTGGTGTTGTGTACTGAAGGTTGGTTGGTGTGTTGGTGCACTTGCACTCGTCAGGGCTGCTCTTTTGGGGGCAGCGGAGAACCTCGGGTGCCTGGGGGGTAGGGGGGGTGGGGTAGGTGAGGGTGTGGGTGTGGGGGGAGAGGGGGTGGGGAAGTGGTGTTGTGTACTGAAGGTTGGTTGGTGTGTTGGTGCACTTGCACTCGTCAGGGCTGCTCTTTTGGGGGCAGCGGAGAACCTCGGGAGCCTGGGGGGGAGGTGAGGGTTGAGGGGAGTACATCTAAAACCCCCCCTAAATGATAAGTGGAAGTGCAGTGCTCACCCCCACCTTGAAAGCAGGGATGTATTTTTTCAAATTAAAAAGAGGAAATCTAATTCCTTATTATTTTTTCCTTCCTTTTTCCCTCCCAAAACAGGATCTTTATTCCGATTTGGGTCGATTTGGGTCATTATTAGTCAATTTCAGTAAAAAAAAACTTTTCTTTTTCGGTTTCTTATTCCGGCAATTTTAGTCAAAAAAGGGTATCGAATATATTCCGGAAAAAAATATGCCTGCTCGAAAGAGGTTCAGAACTTCCCTCCATGCTGTAGCGGCGGTAGTTCAAGCTCAGGCACTGAGGGTCTGCGAAACCAAATAAACCCAACAAGGCTATTCTCCAGTATGTACACATGCATGAACGGGAGGGTTCCCTCAAGCTTTACAACCTATGGCATGGCCTCCTCGTTTTAAATTTACAATTTGCTCACCCCCAAATTAAAAGTGAAAAGTGTACTGCTCACCATGTAATCAAGAGTACATCGACGCCCCCCCCCCCCCCCCCCCCCCACACACACACACACGCACCCCAAAATAAAACTGAAAGTGTAGTGCCCCCCCCCCCCCCCCCCACACACCACACACAATTATAAGTTGAAGTGTAGTGCTCACCAGTTAATTCAAGATGTAACATCGACCCCCACCCCCCAACACACACACACACAAACAAAATACAATGAAAGTGTACTGACCACACCAAAATTATAGGTGGAAAGTGTATGCTCCCATGTGATCCTGAGTACATCCAATCCCCCCCATCCCCCAAAATACTAAGTGGAAGTAGGATTTTTCCCTCCTTTACTCCCCATTTCTGTTTCTCGCGTCGTCTTCTCATTTCCCTTCTGCGCCTTCACCTGCTTTTTCTCTTATCATTTTTTGTTATTTTGTCCTTTCTCCTTTTTCCTCCTCTTCTCCAAGGCCCCTCCGTTATCTTTCTCTTTCCTTTTTTGACACATATTTGTTTCCTATCCACCCCTTCTCTTCTCCATCCCCTCTTCCCCGCCGCTTTCCTACTTTTCTTTCTTCTGTACTGTTCCACCATGTAATCTAGAGTACCGGCACAAGGGTGGCCTCTCCTCAGTCAAATCATAGCAAGGCCACAAGTCAGCAGCTTCGAGTCCATGGGAAACCAAAACCACCCCCCCCCCCCCCCCCCCCCCCCCCACCATTTATATGTTTTATAAATACAAGTGAATGCTCATCCCCAAATTACAATTGGAAGTGTAGTGCTCACCCCCAAATTACAAGTGGAAGTGTACTGCTCACCATGTAATCTAGAGTACCGGCACGAGTGTTGGCCCTCTCCTCAGTCAGATCAATAGCCAGGCCAAAGTCAGCCAGCTTCAGAGTTAAGTCGGACATGAAGAGCACATTATCGGGTTTGATGTCCCGGTGCACAATGCCCTGTGAGTGAAGATAGCTCAGCACGTCTAGCATAGGGAGCAAGTGAAAGCCTGGCGCTCGTGAGACTGATACTCGTTAGCTGCGCGATGATCTCTACATGGGTTGGTTGCAGCAGGTGTGTGTGCCGGCGATCAGATGGAGTGCTTGACAGGCTGGCGCGTCAGTGAGCCGGCCGTTTTTTAGCTTGACCCCGCATTATTAAATCAGGTATGACTACATGGGTTTGAGAGTGTGTGCGTGGGGATCAGATGAGGTGCTGACAGCCTGGCCGCCCTCAGTGATGGCCGGCCTTGAGTAGCCCGTTGGCGCAATGATCCTACATGGGCGGCGCTGAGAGTTGTGTGGTGAGGGAGTCAGATGCGAGCTTGACAGCCTGCGCATAAATGAGCAGCCGTTTAGGTTGCGACAGGAACCTACTGGGGTTGAGAGTGTGCTTGTCGGCGGGATCAATGGAGAGCTGACAGCCTGCGCCACTACATGAGCCAAGCCGTTTAGCTTGCGCCATGACATACATGGGGTGAGAGTGTTGGGGGAGGCGGCGATCTGAGCGCTAGCAGCCGACAGACTGCGCACGTGCAGCGGCCGTTTAGATTCGGCAGCCGTGAATACGACATACATGGGGTTGAGAGTGTGTGGGGGGATCAGATGGGAGCTTGACAGCCTGGCGCTCAGTGAGCCGGCCAAATTGCGTCCGAAACAACAGACCTGGCTAGAAATAGCATGCGCGGAATAGGACAATCGGCCCAGCACCTAGTAATAGCCCTACAACACCTTGGGATAGCTGGAACAGCGTAAACATAGCCTGCCCCACATAGCCATGAGAACAGCCATGCATAATAGCATAGGTAATACAGGTAACGCGAGCTTGGAGTACAACCCTACAACACCTGCGGAGGCTGGAACAGCTGTAAGAGACATTTCAGTATTCACCACCCTCACCCACTTGCTCACCCTCCTTCATAAGATCACCACCAGAGCAGAAGGTAGCTCACACACACTACTCACTAACAGACCATACTACCACACGGTGTGCATTTCTCACACCCCACCCTCATGCTCACCCTCCTTCATAAGATCACCACCAGAGCAGAAGGTAGCTCACACACACTACTCACTAACAAGACCACCACCACCATTTCTCACACCCCACCCTCATGCTCACCCTCCTCCATAAGATCACCACCAGAGCAGAAGGTAGCTCACACACACTAATCACTACCAAGACCACCACCACCACTTCTCACACCCCACCCTCATGCTCACCCACCTTCATAAGATCACCACCATTTCTCACCCCACACCCTCATGAGCACTTCTCACCTCCACCACCACCCCCACCTCATGCTCCGCACCTATAAGATCACCACCATTCTCACCCCACCCCTCATGAGCATCGCTCACCTCCACGCACACTTTCTCACCCTCATGACCTCACTCACTTCATCAGCAATCACCACCATTTCTCACCCCCCACCCTCATGAGCACTTCTCACCTCCACCACCACATCTCACCCTCATGCTCACCCACCTTCATAAGATCACCACCATTTCTGCCACCCCAAGCAACCTCATCGAAGCCCTACTTCTACCTCCACCACCACCCCCCACCCTCTATGTCACCCATCACTTCATAAGAGTCACCATCCATATCTCCACCACCCCACCCTCCTATGAGACACTTGTCTCCCTCCACCCGCCACTTATCACCCTCATGCCTCCACCCCACCTTCATAGATCACGCCATTTCTCACCCCCCACCCTCATGAGCCACTTCTCACACTCACCACCACACCTACACCTCAATGCCCTCACCCACCTTCATAAGATCACCGACCATTTCTACCCCCCCGCCCTCATGAGAGGAGCACTTCGTCACAGCCTTCCACCACCACCCCCACCCTCATAGCCACCCCTCAGCCCACATTACTAAAGATCACCACCATTTCTCACCCCCACCTCACATGAGCACTTCTCACTCACACCACCACACCCACCCTTCCTGGCCTCACCCCCTTCATAAGATCACCACCAGAGCAGTACTCCAGAACCACGACAGCACCCACCTTCATAAGTCACAACCAGAGACAAAGTACTCCCAGGGACCACGACAACGACAGCCTCACCACCTTTCAGGAAGAGAGTTAACCACCGAGCCAGTACTCAGGACCATGACAACGACAGCTCACCCACCTTCATAAGATCACCACCAGAGCAGTACTCCAGGACCACGACAACGATAGCTCACCCACCTTCATAAGATCACCACCAGAGCAGTACTCCAGGACCACGAAACGACATCAGACCTCACCCAACTTATTAAGGATCACCCCATGAACAAGTACTTTCCCGAACAGCGACAACGCTTGTTGACCTCCATGAAGACAGGAGAAGAAATATGCCCGCACCAAGATTGTGTTCTGTGGTGTGCTTGGTAAGTGCCGATGAGGTGAATCTCTCGGATCTTTAGAGGCAAAGGTCGGGAGAGGGTCGGGGGGGGGGTGGGGCGCGGGTCCGCCGGTGCAGGTTTGGGGGGCGAATGAAGGGGCCAGGGGGACAATGGGGGGGGGGGGGGGGGGGGTGGTGGGGGGAGCGGGGTGGGGGAGGGGGGTATAAAAGGTGGCGTGGTGGGGGGGAATGAAGAGTCAGGGGGATGCTGTTCTGTGGTGTTGAGCTTGTGCAAGGTGGAGGTGAAATCTATCAGTGACAAATTGGGGGTGGCGGGGTGATGGTGCGAGGGGTGGGTGGGGCGGCGGTGGTGTAAGGGAAGGGGGGATGGGTGGGGGTGGGTGGGTAGGGGTGGGTGATAAGGGAAGGTGGGGTGGGGTGGCGACTTAAAGCGTGGGGATGTGATGTAGCTTTGAGTGGAGGAGGCTAAGATCTCTTGGTGCTTGCAACTGGTTGAGTGGCGGTGAAGGTGAGGTGGCGGGGGTGGGAGAGGGTGGGTAGGTAAGGGAAGGTGGGTTACGGTGTGGGGGCGGTGAAGGTGGGAGGTGATGTAGCTTTGATGGATGGGGTGGATCTCTTGGTGCACACTGCGTTGGTGGGTGAAGGTGGGATGGATGGGGGCGAGGGGTGGGCGGTGGTAAGGGAAGTGTGGTGTGGGTGGGTGGGGGGTAAAGGGAAGGTGGACGGGGGGGGGTGAAGGTGGCCGGTGGGTGGGATTGGGGTGGAGGCGGGTAAGGGAAGCTGGGTGGGGGGGTGAACGGGTGGAGATGGAATGTAGCTTTTTTTGAGTGGGATGGTGTATCTCTGGGTGCGAACTGGCATTTGGTGGGGCTGGAAGGGTGCGGTGGGTGGGTGGGTGTGCGGCGGTGGAGGGAGAGTAGGCGAAAGTGATCGATGGGCAGGGGTTAGACGTGAGGCAGGTGAATGTAGCTTTTGAGTGGAGGTGGATCTCTTGTCTGCCAAACTGGTTGCGGTGGGGTGAGTGAAGGTGGGCTGCGGTTGGAAGCGGAGGTCCCGCGGGACTTGGTGGGACGCGGTGGGGGTGGTAGCGGAAGGTGGGTAGGCGGCAGGTGGAAGGGTGGGGATGTATGTAGCCTTTGAAGTGGAGGGGCCGACAACTTCACGTGCAACTGGTTATGTGGGGGGGAAGGTGGCGTGGGTGCGGTGTCGGTGCGAGCGGGTAAGGGAAGGTGGGGTGGGGGGTGAAGGTGGTGGGGATGTGGGTAGCTTTGAGTGGATGCCGTGAGATCTCTTGGTTTTTGCAACTCGTTGGTGGTGGCAGTCGTTGTGATTTGGGATGGGTGTGAAGGTGGGTGGGGGGGTGGGGTGATATGAAGGTGTGCGCACGTGATGTAGCTTTGCACGTGGGAGGGGCTGATCGGACCTCACGTTGACCAGACCCTGGGGTTTTGAAGGGGCCGGAGCGTGATGTGTGTGTGTGGCGGGGGAGGGGGGGGGTGGGGGGGAAGGTCATTACTGTAGACCTTAGGGCAAGGTGCGATCTCTCAGTTGCAGCTGGGTGGCACGTGCCTGGAAGGTGGAGGAAGGTGGGGGGCCGAGGAGAGATGCGGGAAAGGTGCGGGGGACAGCGTTGGAGGAGGTTTGGGGGGGAGGGAAGGTGAATGTGAGTAGGTGTGTGATGGGTCGGGGGGGTGGGGTGTGGGGGGGGGGTGGTGAGGTGGGGGGGAAGGTATGAGGAGGAGAGAGGGACAATGGAGGGAGTAGGTGCCGGGGAGCGGAATGGTGAGGGAAGATGGGCACAGGGAGGGGGGAAGGGGGGCGGGGGAAGGGGGGGGAAAGGTGGGAAGGAAGTGAGGAAGATGGGGCCAAAGGTAGGGGGAGGTGGGTGAGGAGAAGGGGAGGAGTATGGTGGGGGAGAGGAAGGTGGGGAAGATGGGCCCACAGGTAGGCGGGAGGTGGGTGGGCGAAGGTGGGGGAAAGGTGGGGGCGAGGAAGGTGGAGGGAAGATGGGCACAGGTAGGGGGAGGGTGGGGGGGATGGTGGGGGAGGCAAGGTGAGCGGAAGAGATGGGCACAAGGTAGGGGGAGGTGGTGATGGGAAGGGAAGGTGGGGGAAGGTGGGGGGAAGATGGGTGGGTGTGAGGAAGCGCATTTGCGATGGTGACGTGTGGGAAGGTTGGTGTGGGAAGGTGCCGCGATGCAGAGGACGGGGGGAAGGTGGGGGGCGATAAGGTGAGAGGGAAATGAGGTTGAAGTGGGTGGGGAATGTGAGGGCGGAGCTGGAAAGATGGCGAGGGTGGGTGGGGAAGGGTGGCGAGCAATGGAGGGTGGGTGTTGGGGGAGGGAGGGGTTGACGTGGGGGGCGGTGGTTGAGGATGAAGTGGTTATGAATGCATGGATGGATGGGTGGAAATGTGCGGTGGGTTTGAAATGGATTGATTGCGATGAAGGGTTGCGGAGCGGTGGGTGGGTTGCGGATGGCTGGTTGAGTAGCGTTGGGTGTGGGTGGAGTGATGTGTTGAGTAGCGTGGTAGGTCGGGCCAAGTACCTTGAGCTCTACAAGCTCCTGGGTGAGGTCACACTTGGCCTGCCACACCACCGAGGCATGGGTCACACTAACAACACACCTGCACACGCTGCAGGTCACACTGGTTCTCTAGGCAGTACAGCTTGAGCACTACAAGCTCCTGGGTGAGCTTGCACTTGGCCTGCCACACCACCGACCCGTAGCCGCGGTGCAGTTCACGCAGCATTTGAAAATCAGAGAGCTCCCATAAGGTGCGACACATGGCAGCGGGGCACATGGGTGAGATGGCCAAGATATTAGAGTCCTTAGTCATGGAGAGTAACTCAAGAAGTCAAGGGGCTTGGCTTAGACCCCACCAACACCTGCGACAGGAGGGGGGGGGGGGGGGTAGGGGGGGGTGAATGGTGTCGAATGGATGAATATATAGATGGATGGGATAGGAAGGGTGGGGTGGGGGGGTAAGGGTGGGTGAAAATGCGTATCGATTGCCGTGAATATGACGAGCTAGGATGGAATTGCGATCGGCGTATACGAATTTGATGCCTATATGTAGAGGATGGCTAGGCGGTGGGTGGGTGGTGGGGTTGGTTTCCTTGGGTTCGCATTGCTACTCTAGCGATGGCTGGCTCGCGGGGTGGGTGGGTGTCGGGTGGTTCCTGGTGTTTCCTGGCTGGCTTATGTCCTCTGCTGTTAGTAGGGTGTGGGGTGGGCGGTGTGGTCGGGTGGGTGCCTCGTATGCCTCTCTCTCTTCTTTGCCTGGCTCGCGGGGGTGGTGTGCTGTTCCTCGGGTGCGTGCCTGGTGATGAATTGGCTGGATGATTTGATGGATTGTGGAGAGGGATCGCTGTCATGAGGTCGACACATGCCGATGGGCCACATGGCAGAGATGGCCAAGAATTAAGTCCTTAGTCATGGAGAGTAAATTGGCACCAATACCTGGACAGGAGGGGTGGGGTGAGGCGGTAGGGGTGCGTGAGTGGTGATGAATGGATGGATGAGTGGATGGATGGAGAGGGGATAGCTTTCATGAGGTGCGACACATGGCAGATGGGCACATGGGAGAGATGGCCAAGAAATTAGAGTCCTTAGTCATGGAGAGTAAATTGGCACCAATACCTGGGCAGGAGGGGTGGGGTGAGGCGGTAGGGGTGCGTGAGTGGTGATGAATGGTGGTAGTGGTGGATGGAGAAGGGATAGCTTTCATGAGTGCCACCTGCAGAATGGCACATGGAGAGATGGCCCATCAACTTCGAGTCCTTGTCATAGGAGATAAGTTAGTCATGGAGAGTTCTCTACCCTCTACGGCCGGCCCATGTCCTCCTTGCCAAAACCCAAATCAAACACCGGCTCGACACGAGCCTCCGTCGAAGTGCCATCGCGGCGCACCCGCAAATCCCCCTAGAGTGATACTAACCTGCCCCTACAGTTTTCAAATCCGCCAACCCGCCCTGAACCACCATCTTATCCTCCTCTTCCACCACCCTCCCGTGGAAACCCGCACGGACGCTCGCTGCCACACTCCATTTGACCTTTTTACCCAAGGTCTATCCTCTCTCCCTACCTTTTGCCCTACCGGCCGCCAGCCCTTGCCTCCCCCCTCCTACTCTTCGCCCCATCGCCACTACCTCCCACCCCCGAGTTCAACGACTACTCAACCCCCCCCCCTCATAATCCAACGCAAACCCTTTCCCTTGACGCTCCATGATGGCTATGCCAAATCCCGAACACACCAACCCCCGCCCCCCCCTCCACACACCACCCCCCCACCACTATCCCACCTCACCTTTTCCTTGTCGGCGCTCTTACACTCTTATACCCTTCCACCCCCATCGCCCTTCTTTCCCACTCATCGACCTCCCGCCTCCTCTCCCGCTCGCGGTCCCTCCACAGCTCCCTTCCCCCTCGCCCTCCTCCCTGCCTCCCAAAGTGACGCACACACCTCGTGACCGCATGGGCTCCGCACCGTCCTCCTCCTCCTTAAATCCAAACCGTACGTCATCCGCAAACTCCACAAACCCCCACAACTAACCGTATCCCTCGAACCGTGCCCACACTACCCAACTCCTCCTCCATTCTCCCCCCCGCCGTGGACAGAATCGGCCACAGTCTTCACACTCATCAACCACAAACCCCCGAACATTGACAACCCCCTCCCCCGATTACCAATACCATCATCTACCACACAAAACCCACAACCCCTCCACCTACACCCACACTTTTTTCAAACTCTCATCAAAACTTTTGCATGGACAGCGACCCACAACCCCTACCAACCCCCCCCCGTCCCATCCTCTCCATCCACTCACCCCCGCCCCCCCCCCCCCCCCTTAATCCCCCCCCCTCCCCCCATATCCTTGGTCACTTCCCCATTCCTTGGACCCATTTACCCTATCTTCCAATAACCCGTCCCCGACCCCAATGCTCCCCCTCCTCTTGCCCCGTTACTTTCCACAATTGCCTTAATCTCTGAAAAACAACAAATCTACCGGACCTGACGACTCCCCCATGAACCCATCAAAATCATGCCACCCTCTTTCCACACATCCTTGCACAAATTATTTATCCTCTTTTGGCTCGCAGGCTACACACCCCCCCCCTCGTGGATAACACATCTCACCACCGTTCTACTCCATAAAGAGGTGCGCCCCCCCCTCCTTTCAACCGCCGCCCTATTGGCCTCAACAACACACTTACAAAATTATGGACCAGGTACATCACCACCATCGCCTCCTCCTACATTGAAATCCCACAACATCCTCCATCTCGCCCCCAAGCTGGCTTCCGTCCAACAAAGTACCCATAAACAATTGCGTCCTACCTATCTCACCCTTGAAGACGCCGCCTGTTCCCATAGTGACCTGTATGTTATGTACAATCGACTTCTTCCAATGCATTTAACACTGTTGATCATAACAAACTCTTTCAAATCTTACAGATATTGGCCTCCCTGCGACTTCACCACATTGATACGCAACTTGTATACAAATGCATCCACAAAAATATGCATCAACCGAAACAAACAACTCATCACGCCCCCCCATTCCCATTACACGTGGGACCATCCAGTGGGTGACACCCTCTCTCCCCTTCTCTTCTTCTCATAGTCCTTGACCCCTTGCTCCGGTGGTTATCTGTCGGTGGCCACGGCTACACCCCCACATGCGTTTCACCCTCCACCCACCCCCCCACCCCTCTCTCCCTCGCATACGCTGACGACCTCGCCCTCCTTACAACCTCCTTACCCCCGACTTCGCCGCCAGTACAACAACAAACTCACCGCCTACTGCGCGTGGGAAGGTCTCCTCCTCACGCTTCCAAATGCGCCGTCACGGGCATCCTCCATGCACACCGTGCCACGGGCCTCTTCTCTTCCCTCAAATATCAGAAGCGTGCCCTACACAACCAACTGACTGATACATTCCGCGTCAATACTACCCCCATTCCTTACTTTGCCCCCTGACCAGCCATACCTTTACCTTGGCCTCCACATCACAATGACCCTCAACTTCACCCACCATTTCGATGACCTCCTTGCCACCATCACACACCATGGCCAACGCCTCATCTCTCCATACGCATCCCCCTCTCACGCCCTCCGCCTCATCACCCACGTCCTCCGCCCAAAAATCACCTACTGCCTCGCGGTTGCCCCCTTCTCTTACACTGATATCACGAAGCTTGATGCACTCCTCGCTCGCATAGCTCGCTTTGCACCCGCTTAGGGAGATCGTTCCCCACTAGCGCAATCTTGGCACCCCACTCACACTTTGGCATGGGCATCCTCTCCCTCCGCCTTGACTACGTCCGCATTGCAACCACACACTTACACGCGTCCTCAACGACACAGGCCCTTGGGAACACTTCTCACGGCCTCCCTCACGCGTGACCTAGCACACCACGGCTCCCTCCCTTCCCTCTCCAATCCCGATGCACATCCCACTTCTCCCACCCCCTTGCCCTCCGCCTCCTCACCATCTTACACCATGGCAAAATCCGCCTTCACACTCACACACTTACACACACACTCACCGGGGACACCCTGTGGCGCCTGACCGCCTTTCTCACTGACCCGGGTTACAACCTCAACACATCCCTACACCCAAACTTTACAGTATCCTTGCCCCGCTCTGGCGCCTAGGCATCAATTCCCTCTCCCAACTCCTTTGCCCCTTAAAACGCAACACACTCGAGACACTACCTTCCCTCCACACCCCACTTCCTTTCCACGACCCCCACCCGATATTTGTACGCAGCAAAATCTCCCTCAACCGCCTCAACCCTCCCTCTCAATGGCCAACCCGATGCTGCCTCCTACAAATGGGGCACTCCCCTACCCCTGGCTACACGCCCGCATCCTTCTCACCCATGATTTCATAGATCTTCCCCAGCCCACACAGCTTCCCTGTCCACTTCGTCCGCACCCGAACACTCACCCTCAGCTGGCGCCACTCCCACAGAACAACCCAACCTCCTCCAGCCCTCCTCCCGCATACAGACCAGACACAGCGTCCACCACGGACACCCCCTCACCCACCCCGGACACCTCCCCCGTACCGGATACCTCTGTCCGGATCCTCAACGAAACAACACAAACGTCACGTCTGGAGAACTCTCCTTTCTCCCTCCACCCCTTCCGCCCAACGAACACACAAGTATCCTCGACCTCTCCTCTCTCCCTCTCCTCTCCCTCTTCCCTCCACACGACCACACATCTCCTTTACAACCCCCCCCCCACCCACCCCGTCCCAGCACTCCCCTAACACTCCTTCCCCCCTCTACCAATGCCCTTACATACTGCCCCGCCACCAGACCTTCGCATCATCCTTCCACTCTTCCCCTTCCTTCTCCACACCTCTTCCTTTTCACCCTTCAAAACTCTCCCACTTCCACTTCACTTCACTTCCCAGCCTCTTCACGTCACCACTTCACACCCTACATTCCCTTCACTTCACTTCACACACAACTTCCTCTTCACTTCAAACTTCGAATTCAGACCTTCAACTCGCTAAACTTCAAGTTCTTCCTCACACTTTCCTCCCCACTCAGCGACCGAACGCACACCTCCCTAACCTGCATCGACAAGGCCTTTGGCCACTCCCACCACCACCTTCCCCCCTCCTCCCGCCCTCCCATCTCCTCTCCCACCTCACATTCAAACCCCCTCCCTTGCAATCCAGACAGTGACATCCAACCAAACACATACATTCACCCTCCAAATAGGGCCTTCACCCCCCACCCACCGTTCCTTCCTCGCCATACTGACCGTGTACTTTGTTTACCGCCCTCAACGGCACCACAGTCGGCTCCTCTCCCTCCCACGCCTCACATGGTTGCACTCCACCTACGCATCCACGCCATTTCCCACTCGGACCGCCACCTCGCTCTTTCCTCCGGCTCTTTCGCACAAGACATTGCTGACCTCCTCATCCGCTACCCAAACCACCACCCACTTGTCTCCTCCTTCTCTACCACCTCTGCTTACACAGCTGCCCTCCCTCATTACCACCCACCACACTCCACCACAATCACCCAACGCTACCACTCTCCTGCCATCGATTCTCCCTCCCCCCTCACTTGCCCCTTGACACCAACCCCCTATTTTTCTCCCACCACCGTTATTGCCTCTTTGGCTCCCTTTCTGATTGCTTCAACACCCGTTGGACAGGAACTTCCTTTGTTTCCCACCTTTTCCTCCAGCCCACTCTTGAAAAATCCATCCGATGGGCTATTTCATCCACTCTTTCTACCATACCCTCCACACACCCTACTCCTCATCCCTTCTTGTCTGACTCCTCCCTCTCCACATGGTTTCTCTCACCCATCCTCCCAATCCTCCACACGTTCCCACCCCGTTCCCTCCACCTGACCCCCCCTTGCTCCCTCCATCCTGCTCCTCCTCGGAACCACCCTTCACTCCGTCCAACATTCCCCATCCACCTAGTCTGCATCTCCAACGCGTTCGGCGACCATCCCTTATCTCCCCTACCCTCTCTATCCCTCCTTCCACCTTCCCTCCCTATCCACTCCCTCTCAATCCTCCCCCCTTCCCAACATGGGGACCCCCAACTTCATACACTCGCCTCCCTTCGCCCCCTGCCCACCCTCCTTCACCTCTCTACCTGACATCTACTACAACCTCCACCTTCCCCCTTCAAACAACCATCACCCCTCTTTCACTCCACCTCCACGGTCGCCTACTACACTGACGGATCTGCTGTCCCATCCCCTACAGGCCCCACCCTTCTTGGAGCTGCATTCTATCATTCCCCTTCTGACACGACGCTCCACGTCTGCCCGACCGGTCATGCCGAGACAAATACCATCCTCCGTGCCGAATTGGCCGCTATCTACTCATGCCTTGACCATGCACGCATACATCACCCAACCGACCCCATCACTATCTTCACGGACTCTCTTGTTAGTCTCTACCTCATACGTACCTCTGTGTACTCCTTACCTCGCCTAATCGAAGACAAGCACTACCCTCTCCTCCTCGATATCCGTACTAACACACTCACCCGCCTATACTCCTCCCATCACACAACCTTCCTCAAGGTAAGTCTCACTCTGGTATCCGTGGCAACGACCTTGCTGATGTCGGTGCTCGCTACGCCCTTGACTACCCACACCGTTTGCTCCTACGTGCTCTCTCTCCCCACCTCAACAAACTATCTATCCTCCCTCCCCGCCTGGCCCCACACTCCATCCATCCCACTCCACCCCTCTGGCCCACCCACATGGTCCCCCATCTCTGACCTTACACAATCCCTCACCACTTACATCTCCCACGCCTGCCTCCACATGACACTTTCCCACCTGCCCTACCCCCACTTTTACCCGTGCCCTTACCACTCTTGCCCACTCTCTCCCCTCCTACTCCTCCCACATGTGGTCCTCCACTTCTTGCACCTTTTCCATGTGCAGAACTGTCCTCCTCTGTAGCTTCAGTCAATTGTGGACTGCCGCTACTTGCCTTCAAACGAGGCTGCCCATACAAGCTTCCATCCGGCGGACATCACCAACGGCCATTGCCCCATCTGCCCCTCCCCGGACTTAGACACAGCTGGTCACATCCTTGGATCATGTACCCACCCTCAACTCCGGGCTCAATATATTTCTCGACATAATCGGGCCTTGCTCCTAATTTTCAAAGCCATTTATTCTGGCTCTCTAGGCTCCTCCTTGTTTATCTTAGATGCTACTAAATGTAACGAACTTCCGACTGGTGTCTATAGTAACCGTCTTCCTTCCTGGCTCTTACCCGCTACCCCCTTGGACCTCCTCTCCAAGCTCCGCCCAGATCTCCTCACTATTCACGGTATCACCCCAGCTTACGCCCCGACTATGACTGCCTCACTCACCCCAGAGCGACTCCACGCCCTCCAACAGTCATGTATCATTCACGTACTGGAACTCGGCTACACCCACGACTCCCGTCACGATGCCACCTTCATCGCTAAATCTGCCCAACACGCTTCCCTCTTGACCTACCTCCGACATGCAGGCTGGACTCTCGCCCCCCACACACCCCACATTACTCTTCTAGGCACATTTGGTACCATCTTCTCAGACATCGACACCACTCTCGTGACCCTCGGCGTTCCCCACACCAAACTCCCTCCTCTCCTTCGCTCACTCCATGTTCATGCTGTCCACGTTGCTCACTCCGTCATTGTTACACGTCGTCGTTTGGAACGCTCCCTCACCCGTCAGTTTCTCTCCTCTTACAACCCGCCATAACCTGTACTGTCTCCTGGTGCGGTCCTGGTACAGCTGTACAACGTACCGCTTCCTAAAGCCACGCCTCCCGGCGTTCTTTCCATTCCCCTTGTATCTTTTTCTTGGTTGCCCTCGACTCCACTGCTCCATCGGTCAGCTCGCCGAGGCCAGTACCACCTCTTGTCTTTCCAGTTCCCTGTTTGTAACATCTTATAACCTTTCCCAACAAATGCTCTAGCAACTGAAAGAAGCGCATTAGCGTAGGGTCACGGGAATTTAAGGCGTCGGAGGGGGGGGGGGGTAGCCCATGGCGAGGGCTAGGGAACGGCCCGTCTCGAAAAACCCGAGCCATGATGAGGTCACATACGCGCAGCGATCGCATCGATCTACAGGCGCAGATAATTGTTGTATGAACCCCTTAAGCATAAAATGGATCCAACGCTCATGTCGATCGCAAGTTTTCTAACTGAGCGTGTTGGGCCTTAGGGGGGCCGAAAAACATACTTGAACAAGTAGCTCCACTGCGCGCTTCGAGGAGCTCCATGCAAGCATGGACCAGCCCTGGGAACCTCAAATTAGCGATAGGCCAAACCTCAGTCGCTTATGAGCGCTCACTCAGAAGCTACTCCTCCACGAGTATTACAATTACTACCGTTGGATTGAATGCTTCACGCCCTTTTTCACTCTCAACAGGAACAAAGCTCTGACAAGGCGCGCTTAGGGCAGCCATTGCTTTGCTCTGGGCGGGAATGCGTGCCCTTCTACTCCCTGCCGGCATGAATGCCTAACAATTTCGTGTGCATATTGTTCCCGGACCTGTCACTGACAGCTGCTCCCTGCTTTTTCCCCCTAGCCTTTAATTCCAGCGCGGGCAAAGCTGATACCTGACGGGCATCGCATTTATTCCTGCAGCTATATGTCTGCTTTGTACGAAACGAGCGACTCTTTAGTTCACATGAGTGGGTCAGGGTGGGAAGGGTCCGCTCGCGAGATGCTGCGCCCAACATGCTCCTTGGATGCTATTTCCCCTTGCCCTCTAACTTCGGTCAAACCTAAAAGGCATCGTCTTGATTCCTACAACGCTATGTCCGTTTCCAGGAATCAAGCTGCTCTTGGGGGGGGGGGGGAGGGGGGGCACATGCATGGGGGTGGTTGGTAATGGTGTTGCATGTACATTTGTGTTGTGGCCATCTGCCACTCAAGTGTCAGTGTGATGGGGATGATCATGGCAACAGTGCACGATGACATGCCATCTAAAGTGATTGGGGATGGAAAATGAGTGGGTGGGTGACAATGGAATGGAATGGAATGAACGCCTGGAGAATAGAATGAACGCCTGGAGGCGTGGCTTTGATTCCTAGCCGCAAGGGCCGGCGTTGTTTCCTTTTGAAGGCCGAACATGTGTACATTAAGGGTGCACATCCGGTCGTATTTACCTGCAGCGTCTCTTTTTTTGCACGGCCGAATTTTGTACATCCGTCGTATTTTCGTGGGGTACATGCCAAGGGGTTGTATTACCCCCTTAGCCACCCCCGTCCCCCCCTTTTACACCCCTCGGGCCCCCTCTTAGCCACCCCCCAGCTTCCTTAATCATGCCGTATTGGCGGCTTGGAATTATTCTTTTCATGATTGGCGGCCTGTAATTCCTAGCCGGCCGTGTAATTCCCTAATTCCCCAGTCGCATTTTATTCTCTTGTCTGCGCATTTATCATGTGGGGTGCTTCATCAGTTGTGTGCCTGGTGTCCGTGCCGGCTGTATGCCGGCCGTCCACTGTGGGCGTGCGTACAGCCTGCAGAACTGTCACTTGGGGAGGCCTGATAACTGGGGAGGCTTATGCTCCTCCGTGAAGTGTGTGATTGGTTTAGTATGTTCGAAGGTATGTTGCTCCGAATTAGGAATTAACATGTTTGTTTCTCTTCAATCACTGTCTGTATGGCCTCTTTGTGGTTACTATTGTGCAAACTCCATGCCGCTTTTGTAATCGGCTCTGAGTTGGCCTGGGCCAATTGCGAGCATCTGTGGATGTAATCTGCATGTTGCCCTTCTGCATGTCGCCCGTCCTGAACGGTTGGAATAACGATGTTCGAGGCCGACACGTGTTGGCCGAGTGGTGTTGGCGTTTGGTGCTCCTGTATCACTGTTGCTATCGACCCGTTGTTGTGTTTAATAGGAGTGCTGTGGAAATGTGGTACCGCAACGGCAGTACCAGGACCACACCATGCAAGACAGTACAAGTTATGGTGGGTTATACAAAGAGAGGTACGGGCGCGTGAGTGGGCGTTCTAAACGACGTCGGGCAACAACGAGGAGTGGGCAACGTGGACAGAATGAACATGGCGTGGGCGAAGGAGAGGAGGGAGTTTGGGGGAGGGAACGCCAAGAGTTAAGAGAGTTGTGTCGATGGAGGCGAAGATAGTACCATATGTGCCAAGAAGAGTGATGTGGGGCGTGTGTGGGGCGATAGTCCTAAGGGTAGGGACAGTCCTAGGGGCCTTCCTAAGGGTTGGGACAGTCCTAGAGGCAGGGACACATATGCTGGTAGGCTGAGGTGTAGGAGCTCTAGGGGCAGGATCGGGACCTAGGGGGTTGTGTTTGCTGTGGATCAACTTGCCAAGATCATTATCACCACTCGGGGAAGTGGCAATTTCGCTAAATGTAGGCGAATGACACGATTTGCAGCGGAACTACAGATAAATGTAGGCGTACGGTGGACGAAATGTCTCGGCTCACCACAAACTAGCGATCCCGACAGACACCCAGAACTTTTCGTAGACTGAAGCGTAACCAATATCTCCTCGATCGCACGTTAACTACTGAGTTTTAATACGCGAAGGGGTATGCAGCTTTCTGTCGCTCGAGGGTCTGTTAGCAACCTTTTCGAGGGGTCATTCTTGCGAACCTGCGAAGCTCTGCCACCGAATCCGAGATAGGATGAACAATTAGGCAACGAAGTACTAGCGCGAACTACTTGTAGGCAAATAGCTTTCATTCGGGAAAATGGACACCCGAAGTCACCGATGTGCTTTCGCTGCATGCGTCCCTGCCATTGGTTGCTATGTAACGCATGCCATGCTCTGCTCATCACCGCACCGTCCTGCCCCTTGCCATTAACCCTGCCCTTGGTTTCTCTCTAACGCACGCCCTGCTCTGCATGTCTTGCAGGGCAAAAGGATGGATGGAAATGCTATGGCTGCGATGAAGATTGTTGCCACGAAGGAACTACAAATGCTAAAGATAAAAATATATAATAGAATCAGCGAAGATATATAGATGTATAGCTTTGATTGGGCGTTTCTACTTGGTGGATATATAGGCGTATGTTTTCATAAGTAGACAAATAGATAGCTGCCTGCAGACTGCCTACGTATACTTGAACTTGGTTAGCTACATGGCTCCAGTCAGCAATGTTGCTGCTCGCCGTCTTTAGCTCGCTGTCTATCTATCTATGGTTAATGAATATATAGGAAATATATGTGATGTACATGTATAAGGATGCTTACATAGATAGATAGGTAGATCAATAGGTTCATGGATGCATAGTTTATTATGTATGTAATCTACCGTCTCGGATCCTGATGTAATTGAGAATGCCCCTTGAAAATATGCCTGGAAATGTGACCTCTCCGACTACCGCACCCAAACCGCCCTGAAGGCGCAGTACAGGCGAAATGTCCCAAAAGACCGAACATTTCGCCTCAATACCGTGAACAAGCCGCCGTG
The DNA here is from genome assembly GCA_013435795.1 of Chlamydomonas sp. ICE-L. NCBI lineage: Eukaryota > Viridiplantae > Chlorophyta > Chlorophyceae > Chlamydomonadales > Chlamydomonadaceae > Chlamydomonas > Chlamydomonas sp. ICE-L. Next base: position 1,260,145 of record JACBWV010000810.1, read on the forward strand.
CGTGGCGAGGTGCCGTCGAAATATCTCAGAAGTCTGAGACATTTCGACGACAATCCGCCTTGGCTAAATGTAGGCGAAAAGTCTCAGGATTCCGAGCTACAGGCGACGCGGGTATAGGGCTTACCGCCAGAGTCAGAAGTGATTAGTCATTAACTAGCTATGACTAATCGCGGACCCCGCGTGCATTCCGCTGCGCTCGTACGCATTTAGCGATCTGTCGACTTCCCCGAGTGCACTATCGTCATCATCACTATTGTCATCATCAAGGTGGACGATGTTCTTGGTGAGATTATGGGCAACACACCAGGCTTGGACAGCGTCGGGATAGCATGATAGTGGTATGTTGGAAGTGTGGGTGTCTGAGGCATGTGGTTCAGACAGTTTCCCCCCATGCAATAAGTCAAATCCAGTGGTAGGTGATTTGGCAATGTACACAGGAAGTTCTCCCCCGTGCAAGTGGTCAATTCCAACGACAGTGGATCTGGGTTTAACAGTGTGGATTGATCGTGGCACATGTGCAGGTGCAGGGGTGAGACAACTGTTCATACCACTCACTAGCACAAATGCAGGTGCAAGGGTGAGACAGGTGTAGGAATCGAAGAAAGGGTTTGAACCTGGCTGGAGGCTAGGGGAGAAGGGTAACTCGAGTCCATAATGTTTGCGGAGGTAGCGTAAAGCAGCTGCCGCATTGTTAGTCTGGCTTTCAATGGTCTTAGCAAGTGAAGGGGTACATTTGCGTAGGATATGATCGAAGGCCATGTAGTTGGAAAGGGGTGTTATCCTACTGTCTCTAGGATAGTGGAATCCATTGGAAGGTTCATCTACAGGGGCCGAGTCTAGATCTCCATCAATAACTGAGAAAACTGAGTCTTGTAATAGTAAGGGAGCAACAAGTTCTTCATACCATTTGAAGAAGATACTAATGGTTCCTTTACCATCAAAGGCATTGGAGTTGAGTTGCATGCTGCGAAGGAGTTGTAGATGTCCACACTGATGGTCAAGAGGTGCCCCCCATTCCGGCAGCGGATGCTAAGCAGCGCCGAAATTGGAGCAGTCAGGGTGATGATCGAGAGAGGTGGAGGTGGAGGCCAACTTGGAGACAGGAAATCGGTGGCCGAATTGGATTCGGGTCGAAGTCAGGAGGAAACGTAGGGCTCGCTCCGAGCAGGGTGTGCAAAGGTGGCGAAGGAGAGCTCAGAGCAGAGATGAGAAACGGAGATCTTGTAGGAAATCGAAGCTCGACGAGAGATAGAAGCGGTAGAGGGTGTGACGACTGACGAGGGGACAGGAGGAAGTGGAGGTCTCCTACAGGAAGTAGATGACGGGATTGGACGGGAGGGGGGCGGGGGGGGGGGGGATTTGGCTTGCGAGGGGGCGACGGGGTTAAAGGAGATTGTTGGGGAGGGGAGGAGAGGGGAACTGATGGGTAGAACGCAGTGGGGTGGGGTGGGTGGGTGGGGGAGGGGTGGGGGGATGAGGGGTGGGGGGCGTGGTGGGGGTAAACCAAAAGCTGGGGTTGATCCATCGGGGGGGTCTGGGAGGGTGCGGGGGGCAACCGTAATGGTGTGATCCAGCGGGGGGTCGGCCTAAGCGATGACAAGTTTTCTGGGCTTAAGATCCTCTTCTTCGGGAGTTGCGCCAGCAACAATTGAAGACACTGCAGATGCGCGGGAGCTACGGACAATTTGACAGACTTTGATGCGCTCAAAATCTGTTGCAGTGGAAACGTACGGCGATGTTGGGCGATAACCTATAGCTTTCCGGAGTGTTATACTGTGAGAACTGACACAGGGAATGGACCAGGGCGTGTGCTTTACAAACGTGATAGCATGTCAGGCGAAATGGCAGGTATAAGAGAGACAGACGGACAGTACCCTCAGGGTACTGCCGCCGCTAGGTGCTGGCCCTATCGGGCAGAGGCACTACAACGGAAGCTTCCAGGCGGAGGGCCTGGAGCACTAAGACACTCTAGCTGGACCGGGAGAAACCGGTCTATAACAGGAGTGGGGGCCGTGGGGGTGGGGGTGGGGGTGGGGGCTGTGGGGTTAGGTTATTGTTTGTAGGCCTAGAGGAGTTTCCTGAAATCCGGTGGGACCAACCAGTAGGGTTGATTTGTTCCTCTGGTTGGTTGACGGGGGACGAGGTGACCACAATGGAGGTGGCAGAGGAGTAGGTGTAGGAGTGCACGGGGAGGCCAGCAGATATGTAACAAGGAAGATGGTGGCAGAGAATGGTGCATGGGGCTTTCTGGACTCTCTAATATCTGTCATGGGGGGTTTCTCGAGGTTCGGTGGCTTTTCTCGTTTGGGCTCTGACAGATTGATTTTGGGCTCTGACAGATTGGTTTTGGGCTCTGACAGATTGGGCTCTAACAGATTGATTTTGGGCTCTGACAGATTGGTTTTGGGCTTTGACAGATTGGTTTGGGGCTCTGACAGATTGGTTTTGGGCTCTGACAGATTGGGCTCTGACAGATTGGTTTTGGGCTCTAACAGATTGGTTTTGGGCTCTGACAGATTGGTTTTGGGCTCTGACAGATTGGTTTTGGGCTCTGACAGATTGGGCTCTGACAGATTGGTTTTGGGCTCTAACAGATTGGTTTTGGGCTCTGACAGAATTGTTTTGGGGGCCTCTAGAAAGATGTTTTGGGCTCCGGACGATTGGGTTTTTGGTCTCAACAGTATGATTTGTGATTTTGGGCTCTGACAGATTGGTTTTGGGCTCTGACAGATTGGTTTTGGGCTCTAACAATTGATTTTGTTTGGGTCTGACAATTTGGTTTTGGGGCTCTGACAGATTGTTTGGGGCCTGACAGATTGATTTTTCTAGTCTACAGCCAACTAATGAGCGCTCTAAACTACTATCGAAAAACTATCAGAACTAAGCCGTGTGCGCTTCGATTCGAATTCTTCGCGTCTTGAGTTTGATTTGTGTACAGCCGACAGGTTCAGTTTATTTCGGCCACCCCCTAAAACACCACCAATCCTGGAAATGGGGATCAGGAAGTCCTGATGCGTTCTTTGTTACGTTCCATAGCAACAAGAGGAGCTGCCAAATATCTTACAGGCGGGGGGGGGCCTGTCCCATTTCGATTCAGAGGAGCGAAATAAGAAAACACGCCTGATGCAATGAACCCCCCAAACTAATCGTTTAAACCAACGGAGGCCCTGATTGTTGCTTCGTAGATAATTTAAACTTTAACGGTTATCATAATATTTATATATATATATCTATAATAATATATATATATATCTATATCACTGTTAAGAAAAGCCTAGCTCTATTTGAACTGCCGTCCTCCCTGCATTGCCAAAATATCAGCTTGCATGTTGTCCTCATCTGATTGTGGCTGCGTTCAGAGCGACTGTCGCAAAACACCTGCCCCGAAGCCTGTCTTGGTACTGTTGTATCGCTTGCAGCACGTGCGCAGACCTCCCTCAAGGCATCGCAATCTGATTTCACTTGGGAGGCCCCCATTTGGTGAGGGCCAACCACTGAGGCTGCCCCTTCCTGTTGGCTGAGGTGGACATGGAGGACACGATCCTGAGGGCGGCATCCCGTAGTGCCGGCGTAGTGCTGGCAGAGGGGGGGGGCGCAGCCCCCTCCAGCAGCAGGGGCACCAGCACCTTCATGACAGCTTCCTGGCGCTCTGAGGCTGAGCCCTGGAACCCGAAGTTCTCAACTGCACTGCTGCCAGCTGTCTGTACTGCAGGGGGTGGTCCCGAATTGACCAGGGCCACAGTGGCAATAAGCATGCGGTACATTTCAGTGATGAGAGTCACCCCTCTATCTCCGTCTGACACTGCCTGGCTGGCTTCTGACGCCTCCAAAACCACACTATGAGCGAGCGAGACCACAGAGGGGCCCAAGGTGACGAGGCAGCATACTGCCCAAGGCATTGGTGGGCGGGAGGCCCCCTTATGATTAAAAAGCGTACAAATCAGATATGAGATTTGAGTGGCAAAAAGCATACAGCTTCAGACCCCCCCCCCCCCAAAGCCCCCCCCCCCGCCCCTTCTCTTACTCTACCCCCCCCCCCCCCCCCCCCGGGAAAACGCATTAGCAGCATCAGAATCACAGTACCCCCCCCCTCTCTACCACGCCCCCCCCTCCCCGCCCCCCCCTGGGAAAAAGCATTACAGCATCATCCCCCCCCCCCCACCCTCATGCTCTAACTAAACAAGCTCTAACCCAAACAACCCCCCCCCCCCCCCCCCCCTTGAAAAAGCATACAGCTCAGACCCCCCCCCCCTCTCTACCCCCCCCCCCCCATGTGAGATTTGCTATACAATAAGAAGTTTCGTCCCTCACCTGGGCTTTTTAGTGTGTTGTTGATGTGTTTTTGGTGTGTGTGTGTGTGTGTGTGTGTGTTTGTGTGTGTGGTGTGTGTTGTGTTTTTTGTGTGTGGTGTTTGTTTGTGTGTTTGTGTTGTGTGTGTGTGGGTGGTGTGGTGTGTGTGCACCCCCCCCCCACCCCAAGCCCACTTCGATTAATGTAGTTGTTTTAATCGTGTTCCTCACTCACGCAGTGGTGTTTCAGTTTGTGTGTGTTGTTTGTGTGTGTGTGTCACGAACCAACACCTCCACCCCCACCCCCACCAACCACCCGGCCACCCACAAACTTCGCCAGTTGTGTTGTCAACGCTCCTTCCTGTAGCAATGTCACCAGCTCCCCCCAACCCCACCTCACCACATACACAATACACACTACACACACACCCACCACCAAGCCCGCCCACCCCTCCCCACAGGCAAGCCCCACCCCCCCCCTCCCTCTCATCCCCGCCCTCGCTACCTCACTCACCATGGTATCTCGTGCAGCTCCGGCCTGTCATCGCCGTCACCACCCGTGGACCAAAGGCATGTAACAAGGCCCCAGTCCCCCCACCACCAACCCCCCCCCCCCCCCCACCCCACATACACAACTATACACACCCCACCACCACCACCACCACCAAGCCCTCCCCCCCCTCCCCACAGGCCAATCCCCCCCCCCCCCCCCCCCCCCTCTCCTCCCCAACCCCTTCGTCACTCACCAGTAGGTGTTTCAGCAGCTCCTTCCTGAAGCACCGTGCCCCAGGCCGTGTACTACAGCATGTATCAAGGCCCCATGCGTGTTTCCTGTCAAGCATGAGAATGTGCGGCAGAACGCTTAGAACATGTCGCTGGGCCACTACTCCCTGGGCAGTACATGGCTGTACATCGGATGCGGCCAGCTCAGCAGGCTGTGCAGATGATGAGGCAGTACAGCTGGCTGCGGCGTTCATTAGGCAGGAAACCACCACTGGGGTACGGAGCTGTACATCGTGTACTGCTTGCACATCTTGCACTGCTTGGAGGGAGTCAGCTAGGTAGATGGCAGCCCAGGCGGCTGGGTGGCGCTGAGGCAAGCCCGCATCACCTGCCAGGCTGTCATCCCATCCTGCTGAGCTGGCTGCTGGGCCAGCGATGGAGACAGCTGTGTCCAGGAATCTCTTAGCGGCAGTAAGCGGTACGCCAGGCTGTGCAGTGTACAGCATGCGCACACCCAACTGAATCAGTGGGAGTCCCACATGCGGCAGAAGATCTGCATCACGCATGGAGGTGGAGCAGGGGGTGAGGGGTATGGGGTTGGCATGTGGGGAGGTTGCCTGTTGGCAGGGTTGGGTTGGGTTGGGTTGGATTGGGTTGAGTTGGGTTGGGTTGGGTTGGGTTGGTGTTGGGTTGGGTTGGGTTGGGTTGGGTTGGGTTGGTGTTGGTGTTGGTGTTGGTGTTGGTGTTGGTGTTGGTGTTGGTGTTGTGTTAACCCCTCCCCCACCCCCCAACCCAACCCAACCTCCCCACACCCCCGTCCACCACCACCCAGCAAGCCCTCCCACCTGTGGCAGCCGCCCTAGTGATCAATACCTGGCCAGCTCCATGGCTCTCCTCAATCACATGCTAATGTAAATGTGTGTGTTAACCCCTCCCCCACCCCCCAACCCAACCCAACCTCCCCACCCCCCGTCCACCACCACCCAGCAAGCCCTCCCACCTGTGGCAGCCGCCCTAGTGATCAATGCCTGTCCAGCTTGAAGGCTCTTCCTGTCGCATGATTTTGTGTATTTGTGTGTTAACATGAGCCCACCCCCCCCCCCCCCCCCCCCACACCACACACACAGCACACACCAAGCCCTCCCACAGCAATCAAGGCCTCCTCTTGTCGCTTGATGTTGTGTGTAAAACATGAGCCCCCCCCCCCCCCCCCCCCCCCCCCCCCCCCCTCTACCATCACGCGCCCCCCCCCCCCCCACACACACACACACCAAGCCCTCCCCCACAGGCCAATCGAAGGCTCTCCTCTGTCGCTTGATTTTGTGTTTAAACATGAGCCCCCCCCCCCCCCCCACACACACACACACACAAAGCCCTCCCCACAGGCCAATCGAAGGCTCTCCTCAATTTGTTTCCCCCCCCCATAGCCCCCCCCCCCCCCCCCCCCCCCCACACCACACACACACACACACAACAAGCCCTCCCACCTGTGCCAGCTGCCCTAGCGATCAATGCCTGGCCAGCTTGAAGGCTGTCCTCAATTCAAATTGTGTGTGCATGTATTTGTGTGTGTGTAAAGCCTGAGCCCCCCCCCCCCCCCCCCCCCCCCCCCCCCACACCCACACACACCACACACCAAGCCCCCCCTGTTGCAGCCGCCCTAGTGATCAATGTCTGGCCAGCTGAAGGCTCTCCTCAATAGCACAATTTGAAAGTGTGTGTGTGTGTGTGTGTGTGTATGTGTGTAGAGCCTGAGCCTGAGCCCCCACACCAAGCCACCCACACCACCAAGCCACCCCACCTGAGGCAGCCACCCTAATGATCATGCCTGTCCAGCTTCAAGGCTCTCCTCATTCACACATTTTTGTGCGTGTTGCGTCAAACATGCCCCCCCCCCCTCCTATCCCCCCCCCCCCCCCCCCCCCTACCAAGCCACCCCACCTGTGTCAGCTGCCCTAGTGATCAATGCCTGGCCAGCTGCAAGGCTCTCCTCAATTTCACGATTTTGTGTGTGAGTGTTAAACATGGCCCCCCCCCCCGCCCCCCCCCCCCTCCTATCCCCTCCCCCACCAATCCCCCCCCCCCCCTCCTATCCCCCTCCCCACCCACCAAGCCACCCACCAAGCCACCCCACCTGTGTCAGCTGCCCTAGTGATCAATGCCTGGCCAGCTGCTGCAAGGCTCTCCTCAATTGCACGATGTGCTACCTCCACATCCTCTTACTGACCCACGTGCCAGCTGAGTCCAACACGGACGAACTAGCTTGTCCCCATGCTGAGGGGGCTGAGGAGGGCAGTACAGGAAGTCTGTCACTGGTTTCGGAGCCATTGGATCTAGGCCCCCCAATTGCTGTTTCGGCGGCATTGGATCTAGGTCCAGGGGCTGAGCTGTCGTGCGGTACAAGTACAGTACAGAGTGAGGTAATGCATTGGAGCAACGCAGTTGCAATGGTCCCCTGTCCACCTGGCGTTGTAGCTGAACTAGCTACATGGTTACTACTCGATGTAGCTGAATCAGCTACATGAGCCTTGAGGTACGCCTCCGGAAGTTGAGCCGCCATGTGGTTGACTACTGCAGAAGCAGCAGACAGTACAGACAGGAGTTGCTTTGCCAGGCTGGCACATTCCTCTGCTGAGGTGGCAGCCCCACCTGGGATGACAGACTGGCGCTGTCCTGCCTCACCAGGTTGAGACCCGGGGCCTGCCGCAGCGCTGGCTGCTGACCTGGCATGTGCGTTCACTTCCCAGCCTAGGGGTTCCAAGGCCAATTGTGTGACGTCACGTATGGTTCTTAGAACATCCCCACACACATGTGCAGGGCAAAGACCACGGGACAACAACGAGGGCGCCATTAGCGTTTGTGTGAGGTGGAGGCAGGCCACTAGCTGGTTACAAGCCTCGTGTACTGCTGTCACACTTCCAGCCTCCTCTTGCATCAACTGTACTGCCAGTTGCAGCTGACTGCCACTGTCCAGCATCAGCAGCAGTACACTCTCCAAGGAGTGCTTGTACTGCTCCACCACCTCCTCTCTACTAAGGGCCTGCCCCTGTTCAATCTCACCTGCGGTTCATACACAAGTTTTTTCTGGGTGAAGTGGAGGTGGAGTGGAGTGGGGTGGAGTGGAGTGGGTGGAGTGGAGGGGGGGGAGTGAATGGAGTGGAGTGGGGTGGAGTGGATTGGGTGTGGTGGAGTGGAGTGGGTGAGTGGCGTGGTGTGGCGTGGTGGAGTTGGGTGGATGGGCGTGGGGTGGGTGGCGGGGGGTGGCTGCATGGGTTGGGTGGTTGGGTGGGGTGGTGGTGAGTGGAGAGGGTGGAGTGGAGTGGGTGGAGAGAGTTTTCTGGGTGGGTGTGTGGGTGCTTGTACTGCTCCCCATCTCCTCTCTACTAGGGACTGCCCATGTTCAATCTCACCTGCGGTTTGATACACAAGTTTATTTGGGTGAAGTGGAGTGGAGGGGTGGGTAGAGTGGATGGAGAGGGTTTCTGGTGGGATGGGTGGAGTGGAGTGGATGGAGGTTTCTGGGTGGTGTGGTGTGGGGTGCTTGTACTGCTCAACCACCTCTTCTCTACTAAGAGCCTGCCCCTGTTCAATCTCACCTGCCGCTCGCTACACAAGTTGTTTCTGGTGCTGTGGGGTGGAGGGGGGTGGAGTGGAGTGGAGGGGGATGGAGTGGAAGGGGGGGGGAGGGATTTTCTGGGTGGTGTGGGGTAGGGTGCTTGTACTGCTCCACCAAATCTTCTCTACTAAGGGCCTGCCCCTGTTCAATCTCACCTGCCTCGTTCCATACACAAGTTTGTTTTTGTGAAGTGGAGTGGAGGGGGTGGACTGTGGAGTGATGGAGTGGAAGGGTGTGGAATTGGGTGAATGGTGAGGGGGGTGGAAGTGGATGTGAAGTGGAGTGGAGGGGGGGTGTGGACATGTGCGGTGCGGTGGGTGAAGTGGCGTGTGGGTGGCGGGGTGCGTGGGGAGTGGTCGTGGTGAGCTGGGTGGTGGATCGTGGGGGGGGTGGGTGGATGATGGGGGGTTCTGGGTGGTGGGGTATGGGTGCTTGTACTGCTCCACCAACTTCGTCTCTACTAAGGGCCTGCCCCTGTTCCAATCTCACCTCCGGTTCGATATGCAAGTTTTATCTGGGTGGATGGGTGTGGAGTGGGGTTCTGGTGGTGGTGGGTTGCTTTTACTGCTCCACCACCTACTGTTTACACACACACACACCCCACACACACACACACAACACACACACACACACACACACACACACACAACACAACACACAACACACCACACACTACACACATACACACACACAAACACACACTCACTCACACACACACACCACACTACCACACACACACACAACACACACCCAAAAACCCCACACACCTCACTACACACACACACACCAAACCACAACCCACCCACCCACACATCCCACACTCACCCACACACCACACACAACACAAACACACACACACAACCACCACACACGAAAACACACAAACCCTTAAACACACCACACACTAACACAACATACACACCACACCACCACACCACACACACACACACACCACACCACATCACACACACACACACCTACACATCACACACACACACACACAACCCCCCCCCCACCACCACCCCCCCCCCCCCCCCCCCCCCCCCCACCCCACACACACCACACACAACACACACAACACACACAACACAACACACACACAAACACACACACACACCAACACACAACACACACAAACACACACAACACACACAAACCACCTTAAACAACACCCACACACCATACACACACACAAACACACACTCACCACACACACACCACAACACACACACTCACAAAAAACACACACACACACACTTAACAGACACACCACACACTAACAACACACACACCCACACACCAACCACCCACTCACACCCACACACCAACACACACACACACACACACATTAACACACACACACGCCCAACACCCACACACAACACACACACCCATAAACACACACACACACCACACACACAAAACACAACCCACACACACACAACAACACACACACACCAAACACAACACACACACACAACACACCTACACACCACCCACACACCCACTCTCACACACACCACACACCCAACAAACTCACCCCCCCACCCACCCACCCACACACAAGCACACACACACACATACACAACCACAACATAACACACACACACACACAAACACAGCACGAACACACAACACACCGCTTAACACCACATACCACCCACTAACACACTACACACACAACAAACACACCCTCACACACCCACTCACACACACACACAAACACACCCCACACCGCAAACACCACACACAACACCACACCACACAAACCACATCACAACACACACACCCCAACACACACCCACAACACACTTAACAGACACACCACAACTAACGCACATACACACAGCACGCACCACACACACATTTACACACACCCAACCACAAACCCACACCCCACTAACACACACACACACACACCACATACACACACACACACAACACACACACCCACACACACACCCAACCACACACCACACCCAACACACACACAACACCACATTACACCACCACATAACAACCCACACCCACCCACAACCACACCATCCCAACAAACCTCACACACACACCAACACACCCCACACCCCAAACCACACACCACACACACACACACCACACCATATACCCACTCATATAACTCTATGGGTTCAAATTCCCAAATTGTGGGGTTGAACCCCCCCCCCCCCCCCCCCCCATTCACCACACACACACCACCCACCATCCCCCCCCCCTAAAATACAGCCATAGGCAACTTCCGCATTTTACCACCACTGATCCCCCCCCCCCCCACACACACACACTCACCCACCTACCTCACCCACACCTACCCACAAACCCCCCCCCCCCCCCCCCCCCCCCCCCCACACAACCCACACGAAACACAGCTCATGTGGCTCAACTTCCCAAATGTGGGGTACTGGTGCGTTAGAACCTCCATGACCAACACTGGATGTCCTTTTGACCCCCCCCCCCGCCCCCCCCCTCCCTTTTAACACCCACCCCCCACACCCCCCCTACCCACCTACCCATTAAAACACACAGATCACCTAGCTCCAAAATGTGGGGCACTGTGCGTTAGAACCTCCATACAACCACTGATTCCTTTTGACCCACCCCCCCCCCCCCCGACCCCCCCCCCCCGGTCACCCCCCCCCCCCCCCCCCCCCCCCCCCCCCCACACCCCACCCCCCCCCACCCCCCCACACCACACCACTCACACAACACCTACCACAAACCTCCCCTACCCCCCCCCCCCCCCCCCACACACACCACACACACACACACACACACACACTAGAACACACGCTACCTAGCTCCACTTCCAAATGGTGGGGCACTGTGTGCTAAAGCCTCCATGACCACCACTGATCCCTATCCCCCAAGCCCCCCCCCCCCCCACCCCCCACCCACCCACCCACCATACCCCCACCCCCCCCCCCCCCCCCCCCAAAAAACACACTAAACCAGCTCACCTGCTCCACTTCCAAAATGGTGGGCACTGTGTGTTAAGAGCTCCATGACCACCACTGATCCCCCACGGATCCCCCCCCCCCCCCACACACACACACCACACAGAAACACACTCACCTAGCTCCACTTCCAAATGGTGGGGCACTGTTGTGCTAGAGCCTCCATGACCACCACTGATCCCCCACCCCCCCCCCCACACACCCCACACTAAAACACAGCTCACCTAGCTCCACTTCCAAAATGGTGGAGCACTGTGTGCTAAGCCTCCATGACCACCACTGACCCCCACCCCCCCCCACCCCCCCCCCCCCCTCATCACACACCCACACTAGAAAACACAGCTCACCTAGCTCCACTTCCAAAATGGTGGGGGCAACTGTGTGCTAAGAAGCCTCCATTGACCACCACTGATCCCCCCCCCCCCCCCTCATACACACCACACTAGAAACACAGCTCACCTAGCTCCACTTCCAAAATGGTGGGGCACTGTGTGCTAAGAGCCTCCATGACCACCACTGATCCCCCCCCCCCCCCCCCCCCCCCCACCCCCCCCACCCACCACACTAGAAACACAGCTCACCTAGCTCCACTTCCAAATGGTGGGGCACTGTGTGCTAATAGCCTCCATGACCCACCGACCACCGGTGACCACGTAGATGCTTGGACGTCCTGAACACACAAGCTTTTTGCGTTGTGAGACACCGCAACTGAGCGACTCAGGCGAACCCAGGCAACCGCTGCCCTCCCATCCCCCCACCCCCCCACCCCAAACCCCCACTGCTCACCGACTCGTCTTCAAATGGGGGGCACTGTGTGCTAAGAGCCTCCATGACCACCACTGATCCCATCCCCCCCCCCACACACACACCCCCCCCCCCCCCACACACACACACTAGAAACCAGCTCACCTGCTTCCACTTCCAAAATGGTGGGGCACTGTGTGCTAAGAGCCCCCTGACCACCACTGATCCCCCCCCCCCCCCCCCACCCCCCCCACCCCACCCACACACACACAACACCACACCTCACACCACACACTCCACCCCCCCCACACACTAGAAACGCAGCTCACCTACTCGTCTTCCAAAATGTGGGGCACTGTGTGCTAAGAAGCCTCCATGACCACCACTGATCCCCCCCCCCCACCCCGACACACCACCCACACTAGAACACAGCGTCACACAGCTCCACTCTTCCAATAGGTGGGGCACTGTGTGCTAAGAGCCTCCATGACCACCACTGATCCCCCCCCCCCCCCCCACCCCCACCCCAACACACCCACTCTAGAAACACAGCTCACCTAGCTCCACTTCCAAAATGGTGGGGCACTGTGTGCTAAGAGCCTCCATGACCACCACTGATCCCCCCCCCCCCACCCCACACACACCCACACTAGAAACACAGCTCACCTAGCTCCACTACCAAAATGGTGGGGCACTGTGTGCTAAGAGCCTCCATGACACCACTGTACCCCTCCCCCCCCCCCCCCCCCCCCCCCCCCCCCCCACCACACACACACACTAGAAACACAGCTCACCTGACTCCACTTCCAAAATGGTGGGCACTGTGTGCTAAGAGCATCCATGACCACACTGATCCCCCCCCCCACACACACACACACTAACACTACCCCCCCCCCCCCCCCCCCCACACACACACACACTAGAAACACAGCTCACCTAGCTCCACTTCCAAAATGGTGGGGCACTGTGTGCTAAGAGCCTCCATGACCACCACTGATCCCCCCCCCCCCCCCCCCCCCCCCCCCCCCCCCCCCACCACACCCCCCCCCCACACACAACTACCCCTCCAACTACCCCCCCCCCCCCACCCCCCCCCCCCCCCCCCCCACCCACACAGAAACGAGCTCACCTAGCTCGTCTTCCAAATGGTGGGGCACTGTGTGCTAAGAGCCTCCATGACCACCACTGATCCCCCACCCCCCCCCCACCCCCCACCCCACACACACCCACACTAGAAACACAGCTCACCTAGCTCCACTTCCAAAATGGTGGGGCACTGTGTGCTAAGAGCCTCCATGACCACCACTGATCCCCCCCCCCCCACCCCCCACCCCATACACACCCACACTAGAAACACAGCTCACCTAGCTCCACTACCAAAATGGTGGGGCACTGTGTTGCTAAGAGCCTCCATGACCACCACTGACTCCCCCCCCCCCCCCCCCCACCCACACACACACCATCGAAACCAGCTCACCTAGCTCACTTCCAAAATGTGGGGCACTGTGTGCTAAGAGCATCCATGACCACCACTGATCCCCCCCCCACACACACACACACACTACCCCACCCCCCCCACACACACCACACAGAAACACAGCTCACCTAGCTCCACTTCCAAAATGGTGGGGCAACTGTGTGTCTAAGAGCCTCCATGCCACCACTGATCCCCCCCCCCACCACCCCACAACACCCACACTAGAAACAACAGCTCCCTAGCTCCACTTCCAAACATGGTGGGGCACTGTGTGCTAGAGCCTCCATGACCACCACTGATCCCCCACCCCCCACCCCCCACCCCATACACACCCAACTAGAAACCAGCTCACCTAGCTCCACTTCCAAAATGGTGGGGCACTGTGTGCTAAGGCCTCCATGACCACCACTGATCCACCCACCCCCCACCCCATACACACCCACACTAAACACCAGCTCACCTAGCTCCACTTCCAAATGGTGGGGGCACTGTGTGCTAAGAACCTCCATACCACCACTGATCCCCCCCCCCCCCCCCCACCCCACACCCCACACACACCCCACTAGAACACAGCTCACCTAGCTCCACTTCCAAAATGTTGGGGCACTGTGTGCTAAGAGCCCCTCCATGACCACCACTGATCCCCCACCCCCACCCCCCACCCCACACACAGCTCCCACACTAAACCACAGCTCCCCTAGCTCCACTTCCAAATGGTGGGGCACTGTGTGCTAAGAGCCTCCATGACCACCACTGGATCCCCCCCCCCACACCCCCCACCCACCACACCCCACTAGAAACACACAGCTCACCTAGCTCCACTTCCAAAATGGTGGGGCACTGTGTGCTAAGAGCCTCCATGACCACCACTGATCCCCCACCCCCCCACCCCACACACACCCACACTAGAAACACAGCTCACCTAGCTCCACTTCCAAAATGGTGGGGCACTGTGTGCTAAGAGCCTCCATGACCACCACTGATCCCCCCCCCCCCCCCCCCCACCCCCCCCTCATACCACCCCACACAGAAACAGCTCACCTAGCTCCCACTACCAAAATGGTGGGGCACTGTTTGCTAAGAGCCTCCATGACCACCACTGATCCCCCCCCCCCCCCCCCCCCCCCCCCCCCCCACACACACACCCACACACCCACACTAGAAACACAGCGCACCTAGCTCCACTTCCAAATGGTGGGCACTGTGTGCTTTAGAGCCTCCATGACACCACTGATCCGCTCCCCCCCCATCCCCCCCCCCCCCCCCCCCCCACCCACCCCACCACACACCCCACTATGAAACAACAGCTCACCTAGCTCTCACTTCCATAATGGTGGGGCCTGTGTCTAGAGCCCGCCATGACCACCACTGAATCCCCCCCCCCCCCCCCCCACCACACCACACACACACACATAACCACACCCCCCCCCCCCCCACCATACACCCCACACCACACCCCCCCCACCCCACCATCACTAGAACACAGCTCAACCTAGTCCCACTCTCAAATGGTTGGGCACTGTTGTGCTAAGAGCCTCCATGCCCCACCACTGAATCCCCACCCCACACCCCACACACACCCACACTAGACAACCAGTCTCACCTAGCTCCACTTCCAATGGTGGGCACTGTGTGCTAAGAGCCCTTCCATACCACCACTGATCCCCCCCCCCCCACCCCCCACCCCACACACACCCACACTATAACACAAGCCTCCCTAGCCACTTCCAAATGGTTGGGCACTGTGGGTGCTAAGAGCCTCCATGACCACCACTGATCCCCCCACCCCCCCACCCCCATACACCACCACACTAGAAACAACAAGCTCCCTATCTCCACTTCCAAAATGTGGGGTGCACTGTGTGCTAAAGCCTCCATGGACCACCACCTGATCCCCCCCCCCCCCCCCAAACCCACACCCCACACACACCCACAGCTAGAAACACATCTCACCTACGTCCACTTCCAAACTGGTGGGGCACTTGTGCTAAGACCTCCATGACCACCACTGATCCCCACCCACCACCCCCCCACCCCCCAACAACCCACACTAGAAACACCCTCACCTAGCTCCACTTCCAAATGTGGTGGCACGTGTGTGCTAAGAGCCTCCATGAACCCACCACTGAATTCCCCCACCCCCACCACCCACACACACCCACATAAACCAGCTCACCTAGCTCCACTTCCAAAATGGTGGGGCACTGGTGCGAAGGCCCCTCCATCCGACCCATACCACCCTGTATCCCCCCCCCCCCCCCCACCCCCCCACCCCACACACACCCACACTAGAAACACAGCTTAGCTCACCTAGCTCCACTTCCAAAATTGTGGGGCACTGTTGGCTAAGAGCCTCCATGACACCACTACCCACGCCTGAATCCCCCACCCCCCACCCACCATCACACCCACACTAGAAACACAGCTCACCTAGCTCCACTTACAAAATGGTGGGGCACTGTGTGCTAAGAGCCTCCATGACCACCGACCACCGGGTAGGATCGCACGTAGATGCTTTGGACGTCCTTGAACACTACAGCTTTTTGCGTTGTGAGACACATCGCAAACTGAGCGACTCAGTGCGAACCCAGTGCAACTCGCTGCCCATCCTCTCCCCCCACCCCCCCCACCCCAAACCCCCACTGCTCACCGGGCTCGTCTTCCAAAATGGTGGGGCACTGTGTGCTAAGAGCCTCCATGACCACCACTGATCCCCCCCCCCCCCCCCCCCTCCCCCCCACACACACACACACCACTAGAACCAGCTCACCTACATCCCCTTACAAAAGTGGTGGTGCAACTTGTGTGCTAAGACCTCCATGACCACCGACCCACGGGTAGGATCGCACTAATGCTTTGGACGTCTGAACATACAGCTTTTTGCTTTGTGAGAACACATCGCAACTGGCGACTCAGTGGCGAACCCATGCAACTCGCTGCCATCCTCGCCCCCCACCCCCCCCCACCCAAACCCCACTGCTAACCGGATCTCTCTTCCAAAATGGGGGGGTGGGGCAACTGTTTGCTAAGAAGCCTCCATGACCACCACTGATCCCATCCCCCCCCCCCCCCACCCCCCCCACACACACACACCACACACACACTATAAACACAGCTCACCTATCTCCACTTCCAAAAATGGTGGGCACTGTTTACTAGAGATCCTCCATACCACCACTGATCCCCCCCCCCCCCACCCCCCCCCACCCCCACCCCCCACCCCCACCCCCCCCACCCACACACTACCCCCTAGAACCCCCCCCCCCCCCGCCCACCCCACACAGACACCACCACTAGAAACGCAGCTTCACCTAGCTCGTCTTCCAAATGGTGGGGCACTGTGTGCTAAGAGCCTCCATGACCCCCATTGATCCCCCACCTCCCCCGCCCCACACACACTCCACACTAGAAACACAGCTCACCTAGCTCCAACTCCAAAGGTGGTGGCACTGTTGCTTAAGAGCCTCCAATCGCCACCACTGATCCCCGAACCCTCCCCCCCCCCCACCCCCCACGCACCCATACACACCCCACTAAAATCAGCTCACCTAGCCCACTACAAAAAGGTGGGGCACCTGTGTGCTAAGTATAGCCTCCTTGACCCACTGATCCCCCCCCTCCCCCCCCCCCCCCCCCCCTTCCACCCCCCCCCCCCACACACACACAACACACAAACACCACACACCGAGAAACACAGCTCACCTAGCTGCCACTTTCAAAAATGGTGGGGCACTGTGTGCTACTGAGCATCCTACCACCACTGATCTCCCCCCCCGACACACACCCACCACACCACCACCTACAAACCCCCCCCCACCCACCCCCCCCCCCCCACACACACACCACAACTAGAAACACCAGCTCACCTACTCCCCTTCCAAAATGGTGGGGCAACTGTGTCTAAGGAGCCTCCATGACCACACGGTCCCACCACTATCCCCCCCCCCCCCCCCCCCCCACACACACTACCCACCCCCCCTACACCACCCCCCCCCCCCCCCACACACACACACAGCCCACACCTAGAAACACAGCTCACGCTAGCTCCACTTCCAAATGTTGGGGCCACTGTGTGCTAGAGCCTCCATGTACCACACCATGATTCCCCCCCCCCCCCCCCCCCCACCCCCCCACCACCACCACACTACCTACCCCCCCCCCCCCCCCCCACACACACCACACACGCAGAAACACAGCTCACCTAGCTGTCCACTGGATCCAATAGGGTGGGGTGGGGAGCACTGTGTGCTAAGAGTCCTCCATCGACACCACTGATCCCCCCACCCCCCACCCCCCACCCCATACAACACCCACACTAGAAACACTAGCTCACACATCTCCACTTCCAAAGTGGGGGGCACCTGGTGCTAAGAGCTCCCATGACCACCACTGATCCCCCCCCCCCCCCCCCCCCACCCCCACCCAACATCACACACACACTAGAACCAGCTCACCTAGACTCCACTTCAAAATGGTGGGCCTGTGTGCTAAGACCTCCTGACCACACTGATCCCCCACCCCCCACCCCCCACCCCCCACACCCACACCACACACTAAAACACAGCTCACCTAGCTCACTTCCAAATGGTGGGGCACTGTGTGCTAAGAGCTCCATGACCACCACGATCCCCCACCACCCCACCCCCCACACACACCCACACAAACACACCAGCTCACTACTCTCCACTTCCAAAATGGTGGGCGCCTGTTGCTAAAAGCCGCCATGACCACCACTGATCCCCCCCCCCCCCCCCCCCACCCACACACCCCCACACTAGAAACACAAGCTCACTAGCTCCACTCCAAAATTGGGGGGCAACTGTGTGCTAGAACCTCCATGACCACCACTGATCCCCCACCCCCCCCCCCCAACACACACCACTATAACACAGCTCACCTAGCTCCACTTACAAAATGGTGGGCACTGTGTGCCTAAGAGCCTCCATTCGAACAACCGACCACGGTGGATGGCACGTAATGCCTTTTGGACGTCCCCCCTTGAACACGACAGCTTTTTTGTTCGTTGTGAGACACTCCCCCCCCGCAACTGAGCTGACGCAGTGCGAACCCAGTGCAACTTCGCTGCCCTCCTCTCCCCCCACCCCCCACCCCCCCCTCAACCAAACCCCCAATGCTCACCGGGCTCGTCTTCCAAAATGGTGGTGCACTGTGTGGCTAAGAGCCTCCATGACACACCACTATCCCCCCCCCCCCCCCTCCCCCCCCACCACACACACACCACCACTAAAAAACACAGCTGCCTAGCTCCCCATTCCAAATGGGTGGGCACTGTTTACCTAAGATCCTCCATGACCACCACTGATTCCCCTCCCCCCCCCCCCCCCCCCCCCCCCCCCCCCCCCCCACCACACACCACTACCCCCACTACCACCCCCCACACACAGAAAACTCAGCTCACCTAGATCGCTTCCAAAATGGGGGGCACTGTGGTGCTAAGAGCCTCCATGTACCAGCCCTGATCCACCCCCCCCCCCCCCCCCCCCCCCACAACACACACACCCCACACTAGAACACAGCTTCACCTAGCGCTCCACCACTTCCAACTGGGGGGCACTGTGTGCTAATAGCCTCATGACCAACCACTGATCACCCCCCCCCCCCACCCACACCCCACACCACACCCACCCTAGAACACAGCTCATCACCTGCTCCACTACCAATGGTGGGCACTGTGTGCTAAGACCTCATGACCCCACTGATCCCCCCCCCCCCCAACACCACCACCACACCACCACACCACCCACCACTAGAAACACAGCTCACCTATCTCCACTTCAAAATGGTTGGGGTCACTGTATGCTAGAGCATCATACCACCAACTGATCCCCCCCCACACCACAACACACTAGAAACCAGCTCACCTAGCTCCACTTTCCAAGGGGTGGGGCCTGTGTGCAATGCCTCCATGACCACCACTGATCCCCCCCCTCCCCCCACACACACACACACACACTAACCCACCCCCCCCCCCCCCCCCCCCCACACACCACACACACTATAACACAGCTCACCTAGCTCCACTTCCAAATAGTGGGCCTGTGTGCTAAGAGCCGCCATGACCAACCACGATCCCCCCCCCCCCCCACCCCACCCACCCACCACAACTAACCCCCCCCCCCCCCCTACCCCCCCCCCCCCCCCCCAAAACACACCCACTAGAAACACAGCTCACCTAGCTCCACTTCCAAAATGGGGGGGCCCTGTGTGTTAAGAGCCTCCATGACCACCACGAATCCCCCCCACCCCCCCCCCCCCCCACACACACACTCGAAACACAAGCTCACCAAGCTCCACTTCCAAAATGGTGGGGCACGTGTGCTAAGAGCCTCCATGACCACCACTGATCCCCCCCCCACAACCACACCTATCATCGCCCACACTAAGAAACACAGCTCACCTACTCACTTCCAAAATGGTGTGGCCACACTGTGTGGCTAAGATCCTCCATGACCACCACTGATCCCCCCCACCCCCCACACCGCTACCACCCACACTAAACACAGCTCACCTAGCTCACTTCAAATGGGGGGGCCTGTGGTGCTAAGAGCCCCAGACCACCACTGATCCCCCCCCCCCCCCCCCCACCCCCCCCCACCCCACACACTATAAACACACACAGCTCACCTAGCTCCACTTCCAAAAAATGGTGGTCAAACTGTGTGCTAACGAGCCTCCTTACCACCAATGATCCCCCCCCCCCCACAACCCCACACCACCCACACTAACACACAGCTCAACTAGCTCCACGTACATGGTGGGGGCCGGTTGTGCTAAGAGCCTCCATTGACCACCGACCACCGGGTAGGAATCCACGTTCTCTTGGACGTCCTTGAACACTACAGCTTTTGCGTTGTGAGACAAAAACAAAAACCAAATCGCAAACTGAGCGAGCTCAGTGGCGAACCCAGTGCAACTCTCTGCCCTCCTCTTCCCCCCTCCTCACCCCCCCCACCCCACCCCCACTGCTCACCGGCTCGTCTTTCCAATGTGGGGCACTTTGTTGCTAAGAGCCTACATGACCACCACTGAATCCCCCCCCCCCCCCCCCCCCCACACACACACAACCCACAGTCACACACACTAGAAACACACAGCTCACCTAGCTCCACTACAAAATGGTGGGGCGACTGTGTGCTACGAGCCCCATGACACCGCCACCTGGTAGGATCGCACGTAGTGCTTGGACGTCCTTGAACACTTACAGCTTTTTTGCGTTGTGAGACACATCTCAAACTGAGGCGACCTCAGTGCGAACCCAGTGCAACTCGCTTGGCCCATCTCCCCCCCACCCCCACCCACCGCC
>JACBWV010000810.1:1281786-1313586 GCA_013435795.1 Chlamydomonas sp. ICE-L
GGATGGACGGATGGATGGATGGATGGATGGCGGATGGTAGGATGGTGGATGGGATGGATGGATGGATGGATGGATGGATGGCTGGATTGGAGGAAGGATGGATGGAGAGGATGGATGGATGGATGGATGGATGGATGGATGGATGGATGGAGGGATGGATGGATGGATGGATGGAGGATGGATGGATGGATGGATGGATGGATGGTGATGGATGGATGGATGGATGGATGGATGGATGGATGGATGGATGGAGGAGGATGGATGGATGGAATGGATGGATGGATGGGAATGGATGATGGAAGGATGGCTGGATGGAGGATGGAGGAATGGATGGAGGATGGATGGATGGAGGATGGAGGATGGATGGATGGGCGGACGGATGGATGGATGGATGGGATGATGGAGGATGGAGGATGGATGCGATGGATCGGATGGATGGATGGATGGAGGATGGTGGATGGATGGATGGATGGATGGATGGATGGAGGATGGTGGATGGATGGATGGAGGATGGTGGATGGATGGATGGAGGATGGTGGATGGATGGATGGAGGATGGTGGATGGATGGATGGAGGATGGTGGATGGATTGGATGGATGGATGGATGGAGGATGGGTGGATGGATGGATAATGGAGGAGGATAATTGGATGAGGATGGATGGGATGGATGGATGATGGAAATGATGGATGGATGGATGGCTGGAGGCTGGATGATGGATTGATGGAGGATGGCATGGATGGATGGATGGATGGATGGATGGAGGCGGATGGATAATTGGATGGATGGATGGAGGGGATTAATTGGATGGATTGGCTGGATGGATGGATGGAGGATGGATGGCTGGAATGGAAGGATTGGATGGATGGATGGATGAGATGGATGGAGGGATGGATGGATGGAGGGAGGAGGATGGAGGCTGGATGGATGGGATGGAGGAAATGGGGATGGCTGGATGGATGGATGGAGGAATGGATGGAGGATGGATGTATGGATGGATGATGGAGGATGGAACTGGATGGATGGATGGATGGATGGAGGATGGATGGATGGAAGGGATGAGGATGGATAGATGGATGGATGGATTGAGGATGGATGGAATGGATGGATGATGGATGGATGGATGGATGGAATGGATGGATGGATGGATGGATGGATGGATGGATGGATGGATGGATGGTGGATGGATGGGATGGATGGATGGGATGCTGTATGGTGGCTGGATGGATGCGATGGATGGTGGATGGATGGATGGATGGAGGATGGATGGATGGATGGATGGATGGCTGGAGGATGGATGGTGGATGGATGGCAATGGATGGATGATGGAGGATGGATGGATGGATGGAATGATGGATGGATGATGGATGGATCGGATGGATGGATGGTATGGATGGATGGGAGGATGGAATGGAGGCAGATGGATGGCGGTATGGATGGAGGATGTGGAGGAGGGATGGATGGATGGATGGCTTGGATGGATGATGGCATGGGATGGATGGACTGGATGATGGATGGATGGATGGATGGATGGATGGATTGATGGATGGATGGATGGCTGGATGGATGGATGGATGGATGCGATGGATGGATGGATGGATGGATGGATGGGATGGATGGATGGAGGGTGATGGATGAAGGATGGGGTGCTGGATGGATGGATGGATGGATGGATGGAGGGATGGATGGATGGATGTAGGATGGATTGTATGGAGGATGGATGGTGATGATGGATGGATGGATGGATGGATGGATGGAATGGATGGATGGATGGATGGATGGATGGATTGATGGATGGAGGATGGATGGCATGGATGGATGGATGGATGGAGGATGAGGATGGATGGATGGATGGAGGATGGATGGTATGGATGGATGGATGGATGGATGGAGGATGGATGGATGGATGGAGGGACATGGATGGAGTATGGATGGATGGATGGATTGCTGGATGGATGGATGATGGATGGATGGATGGATGGATGGCATGGCATGGATGGAGGATGGATGGAGGTGGAGGATGGAGGAATGGAATGGAAGGACGGATGGAGGATTGGAGGATGGAGGATGGATGGATGGAGGATGGATGGAGGATGGATGGAATGGATGGATGGATGGATGGATGGATGGGCTGGATGGATGGTGGATGGATGATGGGGGAATGGATGGATGGATCGGATGGATGGATGGAGGATGGATGGATGGATGGATGATGGATGGATGGGGATGGACGGGATGGATGGAGGATGGATGGCTGGATGGAAGATGGTGGATGGATGGAATGGAATGGATGATGGATGGATGGATGGATGGATGGAGATGGATGGATGGATGGATGGATGGATGGATGGATGGATGGATGGGATGGTGGATGGATGGATGGATGGATGGATGGATGGATGGATGGATGGATGGATGGATGGATGGATGGATGGATGGATAGGATGGATAGATGGAATGGATAGGATGGATAGGATGGATGGATGGATGGATAGGATGGATAGATGGAATGGATAGGATGGATAGGATGATGGAATGGATAGGATGGATAGGATGGATAGATGGAATGGATAGGATGGATAGGATGGATAGATGGAATGGATAGGATGGATAGGATGGATAGATGGAATGGATAGGATGGATGGAGGATGGGTATGGATGGATGGATGGATGGATGGATGGATGGATGGATGGATGGATGGATCGAGGATGGGATGGATGAGGAATGGATGGTGGATGGATGGATGGATGGATTATTGGATGGATGGATGGATAATTGGATGGATGGATGGATAATTGGATGGATGGATGGATAATTGGATGGATGGATGGATAATTGGATGGATGGATGGATAATTGGATGGATGGATGGATAATTGGATGGATGGATGGATAATTGGATGGATGGATGGATAATTGGATGGATGGATGGATAATTGGATGGATGGATGGTGATGGATGGATGTGTCTCTGGAGATACATGCCTGGATGGATGGATAATTGTCATGGATGGATGGATAATTGGCTGAATGGATGGAATAATTGAATGATGGAGATAAGTGGATGACATTGGATGGATGGAGGATGGATGGAGGATGGATGGAGGGATGGATGGATGGTGGCGATGAAATGGGGATGGATGGAGGATGGATGGATGGCTGGATGATGGATGGATGGATGGATGGAGGATGATGGAGGATGGATTGAGGATGGAGATGGTATGGATGGACGGATGATGGATGGATTGGAGGATGGATGGTGGATGGATGGAGGAACGGATGGAGGCATGGATGGATGATGGAGGATGGAGGTGGATGGCTGGACTGGAATGGATGGAATGGATGGATGGAATGGATGATTGAAGGAGGAGGCTGGATTGGATGATGGATGGATGGAATTGATGGATGGATGGATGTATGATGAGGAATGGATGGATGGATGGGATGGACGGCAATGGATGGATGATGGAAGGATGGAGGAGGGATGGATGTGATGGATGGATTGATGGATGATGGATGGATGGATGGATGGATGGTGGATGGAGGGCTGGATGGGATGGAGGATGGATGGAGGATGGATGGATGGATGGATGGATGGATGGATGGATGGATTGGATGGATGGAGTATGGATGGAGGATGGATGGATGGAGGGGCATGGATGAGATGGATGGATGGATGGATGGATGGATGGATGGATGGATGGATGGATGGATAATTGGATGGATGGATGGATGGATGAATGGATGGATGGATGGATGGATGGATAATTGGATGGATGGATGGATGGATAATTGGATGGATGGATGGATGGATAATTGGATGGATGGATGGATGGATAATTGGATGGATGGATGGATAATTGGATGGATGGATGGATAATTGGATGGATGGATAATGGTGGAGGGAATTGGAGGATGGATAATGGATGGGATGGATAAATTGGATGGATGGATAGGATAATTGGATGAATGGATGGGAGGATGGATGGATGGATGGATGTCTTTCCTCCGATGGATGGGATGGATGGATGGATGGATGGACTGATGGAGATGGATGATGGGGATGGATGGATTGGAGGATGGATGGCGATGGATGGATGGATGATGGATGGGATGGATGGAGGATGGATTGGATGGATGGATGGATGGAGGAGATGGATGATGGCAGATGGTATGGATGGATGGATGGATGGATGGATGGATGGATGGATGGATGGTGGATGGAGGATGGATGGTGGATGGAGGATGGATGGATGGATGATGGAGGACGGTATGGATGGAGGATGGATGGATGGATGAGGACGGAGGAAGGAGGATGATGGATGGATGGATGGATGGATGGATGGATGGATGGATGGATGGATGGATGGATGGATGGATGGATGGATGGATGGATGGATGGATGGATGGATGGATGGATGGACGGATGGATGGATGGATGGATGGATGGATGGATGGATGGATGGATGGATGGATGGATGGATGGATGGATGGATGGATGGATGGCATGTGGGGGGCTGGGATGGATTGGATTGGATGGGATGGATGGATTGTGGATGGATTGGATGGATGGAATGGGATGGATGTGGGGATGGATGGAAATGGGGATGGAATGGGATTGGATGGATGGATGGGATGTGCTTGGATGGATGTCTGGGATGGATTGGATGGGATGGATGGGATGGATTGGATGGATGGATGGGATGGATGGATGATGGGATGGGATGGGGATGGCATGGATGGGGATGGATGGATGATGGGAATGGTACTGTGATGATGGATGATGGATGGGATTGGCTGGATGGAATGGATGGATGGGATGGATGGATTGGGATTGGATGGGGATGGGATGTGATGGATGGCAATTTTCTTGGCAATTACATGAAACTTCTGCGTGGTGGGCAACAAGTAAATGGCAATACAAAAAAAATTAAAAAATGCATACCCACCTTGCCACGGGGCGCCATGAAGGTTAATGAAACATTCCCATTTGCTTGCACTGAGGAATGGTTACTATGATGGGTTTGGGTTTGGTTCCTCCTTTTTTTGCAGACCCCTACTGCACCTGAGTTTGGAATGATCTGATATTTGATCGCGGCCCTATCTGCCTGCTCCTGCTCCATGAACTCTGGCGGTTGGAATGGGGTTGGGAATAAGGAATATTTGCAACAAACACACAAAAATGAACATACGCTTGCCAACAGGGACGTTTGAAGCTTTGAACGAAAAACCTTTCCCCAAATTCGGGGCTTGCCACTGGAGGAATGGTTTTTACTATTGTGGGCGTTTTTGGTCTCCTCTTGCTCCTGCTTCCCTGAAAATCTCGGTGGGACACAAGTTTTAATTGGCACAACAACAAAAAAATGGGAAATACGGGGCCTTTTTTGCCACATGTTTCACGGGTTTGAACGACACCTTTATGTTCGTTTGCACTGGGGAATGGTTACTATGATGGGATTGTTATGGTTCCACCTTTTTTGGGTGGGCAGGACCCCTAACTGCGCCTGGAGTTTTGGAAATGGGATCTGATAATTTGGTTTGCTGGCCCGTCTTGCCTGCTCCTGGCCTCCATGCACTCTGCAGGAGGATCACAGTAATTGCAACACAAAACAATGGAATGAAATATCGCCTTGCCACAGAGTGGAAGGTTTAAAAGGGAGCCTTTCCCATCCGCTTGCACTTGGGGGAATGGTTTAACTATGGATGGGGTTTGGTCTTCCTCTTGCTTTCCCTGCTCTAAACACAAGTCTGCGTGGGGCAGGGGCCAAAAGTAATTGCTTAACGGCTGGAGGGGCGTTTGGGTTGGTTTTTGAGGGGAACCCGTTGTACGGTGGGTAAGAAAGAGGCGGTCTCCTACCTCAAGGACAACAAGGCCACCATCGCGGTTGACAAACCGGACCCTTGCAAACACTAAAGATCGAACACCCGTTAAGGGGGGGGAAAATTTGAACCCCCGACTTCTTCGGTTCCTCAAAAAGTTAGTTGGTCTTTACCCACTAGACCCCAATGTATTATCACTTGGGAAATTGAAACCGGGCAGGGGCACCAAGTAATGGCAAAAAACACACACCTGAGGCTTGGAAATTCCAGGTGGCAGCAAGGGAGGGGGAAAAAACAGATAAACGGCCTTAGAGAGGGCTTCTGGGTTATTTACTTTGGGAATCATGTTCCATTAAAAATTAATACCGACCATTCCCTCATTCGTAATCGGCACCACACAAAGCACACTGTAATACCAACCAATTTTTTTTGATCATTTAAATCATTCACCCACTGTAACCCAACCATCCATCATCATAATTTCATCACCACTGTACAACCATTCCTCATTCATTAATCATCAAACACTGTTAACCGACCATCATCATCATAATCATCACACTGTACCGACCATCATCATCATAATCATCACACTGTACCGACCATCATCATCATAATCATCTCACTGTACCGACCATCATCATAATCACTGTGAATATCTCCCATATGCGTACCTGGGAGCACATCAGCAACCATCCCCATATACCACACTTTGAATTAACCATTCCCATTTTTTACACCGTACCTGGGTGCACATCAGCTACCATCATGATAACGTACAATTGTAATATCTTCCAATTCCAACCGTTACCTTGGGAGGCACCACTTAGCGGGACAAAAGTTTGCCATTGGCAAGCCAAGCATGCTTCACACTTGTCTCCCTCCTGGGGACCCAGGGGGGCTCCAGCGGCTGACTGATGCAGGCTTTGCTTTTGGACAACTGCCAAGTACGGGTTTCAGGGGGGGGGGGGGGGGGGGGGGGGGGGGGGGGGGGGGGGGGGTAAAAAAGGTGGGTTAAAGCCATTTGGTGGTTGGGGGTGGTGGGGGGGATACAATGGGGGGGGTATGCGGGTTTTTTAACTTATAAATGAACTAGGATATGGGACTAGGGGGATTGCGGCTTGATGCAGCTGCTTTTGGGACACAACTGCCGCAAGGTTTTTCAGGGGGGGGTGGGGGCCGGCCACAATAGTTTCAGGGTTCTGAAAACAAAGGCTAGGTTTTAGTTATCAGGTGGGCAGTTCAAGGGGTGGTTTTCAGGGTGGGCGGTTTCAGCAATTAGGTTTTCAGGGGGTGGGGGCAGGGCAATCATAAGGTTTTCAGGTCTAGGGGAAAGCTCAGTCAGTAAGGTCTCAGGTGGGCGGGTCAGGCAAAATAGGGTTTCACGTGGGCGGAACAAACGCAATTAGGTTTCAGAGGTTGGGGCGGGGTTTCAGGGCAAATAAACAAAATAGGTGGTCAGCGTGGGGGGCGCGGGTCCGGGCAAATAGGGTTTTAGTGGGCAGTTCCTGCACAATAGGTTTCAGGGTGGGCGGTTTCAGGCAATAGGCTTTTTGGTGGGCGGTCAGGCAAATACGCTTTCAGTGTTGGGGCGGGGTCAAGCACATAGGTTTCAGGTGGGCTTGGTGTTGCTTTGATGCAAAGTTTTCAGACTGAGGTTACATGCAGATACGTCCCCACCCATGTTTACCTCATCATGCTTTGTGTAGAGCTCTATTTCCACTCAATTGTTTTGTGGTTCCTCCTAGGTACAAGGAGGGTGTTGTATTGGGTATTTGATGGTAAATGCGTCTTGAGGGTTACATAGACATAATTTCCCCCCCATGGGTTTACCCTCGGTCATTGGGGGCTTTGTGTAGAGCCTCTATTCCCACTCATTACTTCGTGTACCAACTTCTAGTACTCCAGGAGGGTGTTGTATTGGAACTGCTGGTATACTGAAGACTTGAGGGTACATACACACAATTGACATTATGCCCCCCCCCCCCCCCCCCACCCCAACCCCCCCCCACCCCCCCCCCCCCCCCCCCCCCCCCCCCCCCCCCCCCCCCCCCATTTGGCTTAACTCATTCATGGCTTTGTGTAGAAAGCTCTATTCCCCCACTCATTATCTCATGTTCAAATCCTTTTGGTGCATTCTTGTGTTGAAGTACCCTGGACAAAAAAAAGGAAATGACAGAAAAAACCGGAATAAAATAAAATATAAATAATAATAAATTTAAATAAATAATTAAATAACTAAAATAAATAAAAATAAATTAAAAATAAATATAAATAAATAAATTAAATAAATAAATTAAAAAAATTGAAGAAATAAAACAATGCAGAAATTTAAAATAAATAAATAAATAAAATAAACTAAATAAATAAATAAATAAATTAACATAAAATAAATAAATAAAATAAAAAATAAATAAATAAAAATAAATAAAAAACAAAAGGCCAAAAAAGGCCACGGTCCAGGTCATTTATTGTAATATTCCACTCTAGGTTTTGATTCTAATCTAACATAAATAACCAAATAAATAAATAACAAATACAACAAAACAAAACCATGAACCAGTCCTTATTATCAGCCTTTTTCTCTAGGTGAAGTGGGGCCTTTCTGCTGGTACTGGAAGAAGGAAAGAAACGATAATCAAAGGAGGAAAAACAACACAAAACAAACACGTTCTCTAGTCATTTCGTCGCTTTCTACTCTAAGTTGAGCCCTTTTTTGCTGAAGTTACTCGGAAGAAATGGAATAAGAAAAAGGAAAGCAATGAATAAATAAAACAACAACGGGAAAAAAAACCATGTCCATTCCTTATTAATCAAGGCTTTTTCTCTTAAGGGTGAAGCCTTTCTTCTGAAGTACCTGGAAGAATGGAAAAGAATGGAAATCCTAAACAAAAAACAAAAAACCTTTGTTTCCAGTCATCTATATCAGCTTTTTTCTCCCCTTTTTTACCCGGTGAAGGGGCTTTTCTTGCTGAGTAACCTGAGAAAAGAAAAGGGAAATTACTAAGAGGAAAAAAAAGACGAAACGAAAGAAAGGTCCCGTCATTTTTAATATCAAGCTTCGGCGTTCTTTCTGTCGGTAAGCCTTTCTGTTGAGACCTGAGGAGAAGGAAATTATGAAAGGGACATTAAATAAAAACCCCAAAACAAAAAAACATGTCCAGGGCATTTTTTTTATCTTATTTAGGCACTCTGAGAAAGAATAATAGAGAAAAAGAACGAAGTCCGTATGAATACAGCTCGTTCTGTTAAGCCTTTCTGCGAGTACCCTGATAGAAAATGGAACATAAATAACAAACAAAACATGTCCAGGCCCTTTTATCTTATTACTTCGCTTCTAGGAGGACTTTCCTACGTAAAATAAAACACAAACGAAATTCCAGGGCTGTCATGTGTCATGCTACCCAATCCTAGGTGCATCTTTGCGTACCTGAAAGATAGAATGAAGAAAGAAAGAAATAAAAAGCAAACAAAAACATGTCCATTCATTATGTCAGCTTCTCCTCTGGGTGAGCCTTTCTGCTGATTACCTGAAAGAATGAATGAAGGAAGAAATGAATAAACGGAAACAAAAGTGTCCAGTCATTATGTCACCTTCTCCTCTAGGTGAGCCTTTCTGACGATAACCTGAAAGAAAGAATGAAGAAAGAAATAAACAAGTCCATGGCAGCGCCGCAAGTGACCCGGAAAATGAGCGGAGAGTGCTGGCAACAGAATCGAGCGGACCGAAGCCAGTTAGTTACAAGCCTGTTGGTTGACGTGTCAGGCTTCGTCTCGGTCGTCTGTGGGTCAAACGAACAATGGGGTGACCCTGGGGGCTCCTGCCCCCCAGAAGGGGGGGCTACGCCAAAAAAAAAAAAAAAATGGCAAGTCATTATGTCAGCTTCTGCTCTAGGTGTGTCTTCCGTCCTGCTCAGTACATGCCAGGGACTTTTATTTCCGCTATATCTAGTGATAACTAGTTTTGACCCCGTTTTGAAGAAATTATCGCTATAAAAAAGTAAAACAAAAAGTTTTTTTGTTTGTTTTCGCCCTAAATGGCCCCCAAAAGCTACAGAAAAGCTACAGAAATCATTAAAACGCTGTCCCTGGAGGAGCTTTCAAAACCATAAAGCTAGAAGAAACCCACTTTCAGATTTGAAAAAAAATCACTGGTACATGCCATGGATTTGAATTCAGTTCATAAAGTGTTTTTTATAGCTTTATGGGTTTAGGCCTCCTCAAGGGACAGCCTCGTTATAGCTTTCCGCAGCTTTTTAGGGCCATTTAGAGCCATATATTCGGGTTCTTATCAACGGAAATTTGGCCAAAACGGGGTCAAAAGTAGCGAAAGCTATATATAGCGGGGAAATTCATCTCAGGTACCTGCCATGCGTTCCAGTGCTTCCCTTTTCAGCTTAGAGTAGCAGCTTCTAGGAAGCTCCCCTGACTGGCTATTCAGACAAACATGCTGCAGCCTAGGTAGTGCAACTTGAAGCTGGCAAATCAGTTTTCAAGTACTGAACAAATATTGGGGCTTAGCTCAGTGGCTGGCTCAGGGAGCTGCATAGAAGCTGCTGCACGTAGCTGAAAAGGGAAGCTCTGATTCGTTTGATGGTCCAAGATGAGTCAAGCCTGAGTGGAGCCAAATATTGAGGGAACGGCAGTATGATATCATATGATATGATGTCGGCAGTCTGACTAGGCTAAAGTTACTACGAATATATACATGCAATATCATGTGAAATTATACTCGCCTTTGGTCAACATCACATGATATGCCCATCCCTACAAGTATTAAGTTATTATTATTTGTGTGGCTTTTCAAAACAAGGATTTCAAGGACATTATTAGAGCAGCCTTACTTGGCTGTGTATCTATGGTCTGTTGTCAGTTGACATGGTTGATGTGGGTAAGGAGGTTATTACAACTGTAATATTTGGTGTCTGAAGTCTGTTGCTAGTTAACATGGTTGCTGTGGTTAAGGTTGTTAATGTATCCAGATCAGATCAGATCAGTCTGATTTCATATCAAGCGACAAGGTAAGTCGGTAAATATCAACTCTTAATGGAAAGGGAATCTTGTTCTGAAATATTTTCCTTCTGCGCCATGAATTACTTCGACACAGGCATATGACTTCAATCGTCCTCTGTGCGGGCAGCCGATACGACGCGTAAGTGGTATTACGTGCTGCGCACAGCATTATAGGAGAGCTTTCCATTGCATAAGAGGTAGTGCGTGCGACGTCAAATAGCAGTGCGGGGTAATCTTGTCTAGGTCAACAATTGGCAAATCGAGTTCGCGAGCCTCGAAGCTGCCGACACCAGCAATGGGGTTGTCTTATATACGAAAGGACTGATACCTGCAGTATCAACAACGGGCCACTCTACTTTCGCCCGTTCGAGCTCGTGGAACCAAGTGAGCCAAGTGAACCAAGTGAAGGGTTCGACCTGGGGACCGAATATTGGAATCTCCCTGGTTACCGTAGGTATCGCATGCGGGAACGAATTGTATTCTGCAGACGGCAGTATTCAGCCTGAAGACGCGTTAAGGCGCATGTAACATTGCTAATACGCATAGAACGTGTTACGGCGCATAGAACCGAACCGCAATTCCTCTTCTTATACTTTCTGGAACCAATGTACACGTGTCGAAAATTGCAACTCAACCTCACCTCTCTCAATCTCAACATTTGACGCTACCTCCTCGCAGGTCTCCTCCTTAATGCCCTTCATCTTTCTTACAGTCTCAAAATTATATGTCGAATAGTAGTGTCTGAACGGTGCAAGATAAATTTGTTACTTAAAGAGAATGCGTCAATTTGGTTCCTTGATATCGTTGACATGAAGTCTGTGTCGAGGATGATAAAAAAACGGAACGACAACGACTTTACTGACGTGTTGAGGGAGGACTGCCACGTCAGAGTCGATACTCTAGTTTCGGAATCTGAAGTGAGCTGTCAAACGATCTTGCCAAGTTGGGGCAGATCACCACGGTCCACCGCCACCGTTTATTTTGCGCCTGTCACGTCAGCCAACGGTCTCGTAACTGACTCGCTTCCGTTACCACCTGTCGCTCCGATGCCCCGCCAATGTTTAGCGTCGCTTGCGACGCTGCATAGAACTTGTCCTGCTACGATCCAGCGTGTTGCACTGCGCTTAGCGTTTTACACTGGCAAGACTACAAGACGCTCGTGAAAACCTGAGAGAGAGAGAGAGAGAGGAGAGAGAGAGGAGAGAGGAGAGAGAGAGAGAGGAGAGGAGAGGAGAGAGAGAGAGACGAGAGAGAGAGATGCAATGACAACCATACACCCCATGAAGTCAAGGGGGAGTCCAGACGAAAAACAGATAGTCCAGAAAAACAACCTAGCAAGAGTCAGCAAGCAGGCACACATGACAGGGGCGAGAGAATCCACCACACAGGGCAGACCTGTTGGCGTTATGCATCAGTTTCTGCAGAGAGAGAAAGAGGGGTCGTTACATAAACTCAGCAAATCACTACCGAGACTGGACACAGCAGCACAGCCTGCCGACCATCCAATTTTATAACACGGAAACACTAGGGTTTTGGCACCCCCACAAACCTGGAAGCAAACTAGGTCAAGTAAAAAAAAGGAAACAAAGTAGAGGCGGAAAGGAGAGCGTTAAGGGGAGGGATGCAAAAGTATGCAATCCAGAACACCAAACCAGCAGCCAATACAATTTGAAAATGCTAATTGGATTATAAATATTATGATCAATAGTGCTAGTGTGGCATCGCCCGTCTAGCTCAGTTGGCAGAGCGCAAGACTCTTACGGCTCAATCAATGTCATCTCGATGGGCGTATTTTTACCAGACTTACAGAGCTTTACATAATTTTTTGCATCGATGAAGGGAGGGAGGAACGAAATCAAGTGCATTTAGGCGGTACGCAGCGTTACAGCTGCTCTGAAACTGCTCCATGAAACTGCTCCATGTAACTCGGGGGCTGCTTGGGTACATTAAAAGGACCATTGAGGAGGTACTCAGCTGTACAGCGGCGAATCTGCCGATTGAGCAGTTTAGTCAACGACTGCTAGGACAAAAAGGAGAAAGAACACTATCAGCAGCAAACTACGGCCGATGTACGATTTCCGATTTTTTCAAGTTTTAGAAATGTAAGAATATTTACGCATGCAAGAAACAATGCCAGAAAACCTCAATTCTTGCTGTTTAATAGACTTAGTGAGTGCTTGAAAGTGACCAACTACTTGTATGCTATTTTCCAGGCTACATGAAAGACACAGAAGATCACGAGACAGGAGGTGGGGAAATGTTTATACCGGTTAGTTATCTTCATCTTTGAGGCGACAAGTCCTAGGCAGCGTAGCAAGCGACGCAGACAATTGGCGGGGAGTGTTTCATCGAAGCGACAGGTGGCAACGGAATAGAGCGGACCGAAGCCAACCGAAACCAAGTTACGACTTACGAGACACGAAGACAGGTTGGCTGACGAGTCAGGCTTAGTGCCTGTCGCACTGCCGTTCGCGTTCGTCAAACGGACGGACCACCGCGGACGGACGGTGGCGGACGGACGGGGTCGGACCGGTGGGGTCGGACCACCGGGTCGGACGGGGTCCACAGTCTCACAGTCCCACGCCAACTTTGGTTCCGCTCTCACAGCGTGGGAGTCAGTGTTCCATGTTCCTCGTACACAATTGACTGTGACCCTAATTCCTCCGACAGATTTCTGATCTAGATCAATCGCGGAGTCCCCTTCTCACGCCATCCGCAATTACAACGCACCACAAGCGAAGTGCCCCAGTGCCCCAGTTCGATACAAAACGCAAAACACTTACCACGCGCACCACCTTCATAGTAACTTCGTCTCACAACTTTGGTTCCTCTTTCTAACGTTTCTGAGAAAGATGCGCTTGCTTTTCAAGAACTTTAAGCCCCCTAGCTCAGATGTCTATGCGAGCGGGGAGGCCGGAGGGATTCTGAACAAAATCTTACGCCCTATCTTGCCAGCGCTCATTATATTCTCCATGTACGCCAACCTTCTTCTCGTAGCCATAGCGGGCTATCGCTTTTTCTCGAACGGCCTGTTCGACCCCGTTGGGATCCTCATCGTCGTGCTGATGCTAGCTTTTGCACTGGTCCCTATCGAGTGGTGTGATAGCGACATTGGCTTCGGTTGCATGGGAGCCCTGCTGTCTTCTCTAGGCGCCATCCTCAACGTCAAGGTACGTGTCAAATCTGTTAATGTGTGAATTCAGGACCTAGTATGGTACCCTATCAAACCCTAACAGTACGGCAGGCACAGTTATACATTATAATCCATACCTTCATGCATGTGTCTATCATATACCTCATATTTGCCTGTGTATATGTGTTACTCTGTTCCAATATTACCATGTTTCCTTCCTCTTCTTATCTCCTTGCCACTCAAATCAGTAGGTCCTCAAATCATTATATTTAAAACATATCATATGATTTTGACCAAAGGCGAGTATGATATCATATGATATCATATATACTGCATCAAATGATAGTGTACCGGTATATAAATGGTAACTTTAGGCTAGTCAGACTGCCGGCATCATATGATATCATATTTGCCTGTGTATACACCTAGAATACCATAAAAGACTACGGGTAGATTTATGTGTAACTGTCGGGTTTGGGGGGCGGCGCGTCGCACTGGGGTCGCACTAAGTCACTCAATTTGCGACGCGTTGCACGAACAGAATAAAAAACAGTGACCTTTATCCGCATGCACCAAAAGGCTGGCGCCAAACTCCACATTATCCATGGCCTTGCCAGCAGCACCGAAATATAACTGAACAACATCGAACATAAAAAAATCAGTAAAGAAAACAGAATTTACTACAACCCTGAGCTACCTACCCCTCACCCCTTGCAGGTAGTTAAGGGATGAAGGATTTCCCTTAACCTGGGTCCCCTAAGCCACACTCAGCAGCACAACCCATGGCCATGCCAGCAACAACAAAAAACCAAAATACAACTGAACTAATGTAGATAATATTAAATAAATATATCTATAATTGAGATAACAAAGAATAAATGAAATAAATACATACAATACAATACATAATCAATAAATACATACATAAAGAATAAATCAATAATACCTAAATAAATAAATAATAAAATACTCATGATAAAATATATTAAATTAATCCATAAGTACACTACCTACCTAATACATCCAGACCTCCATACATAACTACATAAATAATAAATAACTTAAATTACTCAACTAAATACACAAATAATAAATAGTAAAATAAATACATAATACTAATGATCCATAAATAATCAGACAATACTGAAAACTCTCAGTGAAGGCTAAGCAACCTACCACTCACCCCTTTCAGGTTGTGATGGAGGATGAGGATGGCCTGAACCCTGGCTCCCCATGCATCAGAGGGCTGGAGCCACACTCAGAAGCAAACACCGCACTCTATCGCTAGGCCCTGCCAGCAACACAAATAGATATATCAACTAAATGTAAGATAAATAAATAAATACATAAATAAATATATAAATACACATGATAATGAAAATAATAAATACTTAATACCAAAAAACGAAACCTACAATAACCAGCCAAATACACAAAGACATAACTGAAGCCCGAGCACTTGCTCGTACCGTCCTCCCAGGTAGTGATGGAGGATGAGGATGGCCTGAAACCTGGCTCCCCGTGCGTCATAGGGCTGGAGCCTCACTCAGCACTACCCCTGGCCTTACCTGCAATCATGGGCTACTGCTCCCCCTTCGTGCCCAAGCCACTCCGTGGTCGCTGCTACGCACTCACCTCTTCTGTCTGCTTCATGGTACCCTTTGTACGACAGATCTTCTACACAGCGGTGGGTCCTGCTCACTCCTATATCACGAGTACATTACGCGTCATAGTTTTGCAATCATAGCACAGAGGCTTTTATTCCCAACCCTCAGCTGTTTGCCTCATGGTGCCCTTTGTATGGCAGGTTTTCTACACCGCGGTGGGTGCGGCTTAACCCTGTTCTAAATTTGAACTGCCAGTTTTTGTAATCATAGCACAGAGGCTGCAACGCCCTGACCACCTCTGTTTTTCTCCATGGTGCCTTTTGTACGTCAGATTATCTACACAGCGGTGGGAACGGCTTACACCTGTTGAAAATTGAAAACAGTCAGCTACCACCAAACTGCGACTAGAAAATTTCCCGTTTGGCATTTATGTGTACATACCAGGAATGGCCCCATGTTACTGACATTACACCTCTCTAATTTTGAACGTACATTTTTGGAGGTGCCGCCCCACCCCCTCTGGGGGGCGTGAGCCTCCAGGTTTACCCATTTGTTCCCGTCCGACTGACCGACGATCCGCCAACCACCGAACGACCACGACCGAACCGACTACCTAATGACCGACCACCGACGACCACCGACCGTACCCGATTATCGACGGACCGCCTACTGACCGCCATCCGTCTGACCGTGTGAAGCCTTACCTGTCAGCCAACGTCTCGTAACTAACAACTCGCTTCCTTTTCCGTGCCACCTGTCCCGCTCTCCCGTCCCCCAATTTTTAGAGTTGCAGGCGACACTGCATAGAACTTGTTGTAACCACAGCACAGAGGCTTTTATACTAAAACCTCTGCTGTGTGCTTCCTGGTGCCCTTTGTACGCCAGCTTTTCTACACAGCGGTGGGTGTGGCTTACACCTGTTCCAAGTTCAGACCTCCATTTTTTGTAATCATAGCACAGAGGATTTTATACTCATACCTCATCTTTCGGCTTCCCTCCCTTGTGCAGCAGCTGTCCTAACCGCTTGGTAATGGCTGCCGATCATACACTGGCAGAAGTTGGGACTTCCAGTTTTGTATCATAGCACAGAGGCTTTTATACTCAAACCCTTCTCTGTGTGCCTCCCGCCGCCCTTCCTGCAGCAGCTAACCTGTACAGCGGTGGGTATGGCTGAATGGGTCATACACCTGTTCTAAATTCGAACTTCCAGTTTTCGTATTATAGCACAGAGGCTTTTATACTCATACCTAAGTTGTGTGCCTCATGGTGCCCTTTTGTCTGGCAGATTTTCCAAACATCATCATCATCATCATCATCATCATCATCATCATCATCATCATCATCATCATCATCAGTACCAGCAGCAGCAGCAACAGCAACAGCAGCAACAATGTATTTGTGTGGGTGGTTTTTCGGGCAGCCTTGACACTGAAACCATGCCACAGCTGCTGGAAGCTGGGCAATGCAGTTGTCAGTCACCATCATCCTCAATGCTGTCGTCAATCATCACATATTCAGATTCCCGTTCACATCCATGGCATGTTCAGTGAGATTATAACATATTGATATTCTCACCCACCTGTTTTGATTCTCTTGTAACAACCTACTGCCTGAATTTTGGTGGCTGTGAGGTGTGGGCTCCTTCTTTCTGAACAACACGCTTATATCCAAATGACCATGCTTGTAGAAATGGCCTAGAAGTATACTTAAACAAATGTTGGGTGTTTTGTCCAATCTACTACATCTAATAGTATCATGGAAGAGCTGGGTGAGAACCCCGTGTGTTTTTGCTTGGCTAAACAAGCTTTGCGCCTTCTGGACAAGACCATACATAAAGAACCTGAGGATCATTAAAGCTCTTGAGGAAGTCTTTTGACTCCAACACTGGCTGGGTTCATGACTTGCGTTGTGTCGCCACAAAGCTAGATCCGTAACAACATACATTTTGGCGGCTGGTCCGATGTCGAAGGTATATGTCTGAAGTTTTTTGAGTCATGGCGGTTTAGTACCCAAGTGACCCCATGCAGTTAGAGACATCCCCTGATGAAGAGAAGGTTGCTTTTTCACGCCTCCGATCCAAAAATGGTTCGCAGAGCCCAACAGCAATGATGAGAATGGCTTGATTCCCTTTACACACGCCGCCTTACCTAACATGATCAGATTCGTTCCATAGCACGTTTACAATGGGTTCATTGGCTGAACAGAAAGAATGAGGGTGGGTGGATAGAGCACCATCCCTCCTCAATATAGACCCTGTCAATGTGTGGGTTCCAAAACCTGAGGATTGATGCATATATGTTGAGTGCCTTTTTCTAATGATATTCCCTCCGCTACCAGAAGCTGTTTTCCAGATTTTTAGGCTGTCCAGGAAAGGTACCGACTTCACCGTATGGAATGTGGAATTCTGCATGCCACATTCAACCTTTATGAATGGAAATGCACTAATCTTTTTGAGGCAACCTATTAGCCGACTATCTTTTTTCTAATTTGTTAGACGAGCCCGACAGTAAGCCCTGGACTGCTTAGTGGTCACCCGTAATTTAGCCTCCCTTTGTTTCGTCTTGTGACTCTCAGTTTGTTGCTTCCTTCCTTACCTCCCTACCTCCGCCACTGTAAGTTGGTTGGATCTGGGTCCGGCTCTAAGGGGTTTTTCAATACCTCACGCCACCAACGTGTTGGATTTTGTTTGTTTTTCCATCGACCACACCCTGATGTAATGGGGTTTTTGGCTTTGTGGGTGGCTTTTTCTTTTTGTTTAAAGCACAGACTTCTTATACACCCTCGCGGTGTCCAGTAGACTTTAACATGACTGTATGTAAGGGAATGTATGTAATGTTTCACATTCGTATTTGTTTGTGTGGTGTGTGCGGAGCCAGGCCTGCTGATCGTAAAAAACAATGCAGAAGCTTCGGAAGCCCGGGCCAGGCTGTTGCTGTCACCATCATCAGTCACATCAGCAGCACCTCATATCCAATTCAATTCCGTATTTGTGTGTTTGGTGTGTGCAGGGAGCCAGGCCTGCTGATCGGAAAACAATGCAGAAGCTTCTGGAAGCCGGGCAGGCTGTTGTCTGTCACCATCATCAGTAGCAGCAGCAGCAGCACCATCATATTCAAATTCACATTCGTATTTGTGTGTTTGGTGTGTGCAGGGAGCCAGGCCTGCTGATCGGAAAACAATGCAGAAGCTTCTGGAAGCCGGGCAGGCTGTTGTCATAGTCCCAGGAGGTGTCCAGGAGTGTCTGTACATGACGTCAAACGATGAGACCGCTTTTCTGAAGTCAAGACAGGTGAGTGCATCCTGTATCCATTAAACAATTGCAAATATCCACTAGCCAAATAACTAATCAACCAACCAACATCAAATTCATCGATTCACTAGCCAACTAACTAACCACCGCTTTTCTGAAGTCAAGACAGGTGAGTGCATCCTGTATCCATTAAGAAAATGTGAAATTGTTACGTCTTGCCACAAAATGAAAGCTTTTGTCAAGGCATATTCGATGGTGTGCAGCACGTTTGTTTCAGGCCGCAGGCGGAGAAGTTGTGAATAAATATTGAGATTGGCCTCTGCCATGAGGTCAAAAGATGAGACAGCTTTTCTAAAGTCAAGACAGGTCAGTGCAGGGTTTACGCACTGTTCCATTTTGGCAGATTTTGTGTGTTTGACTGTGTGTGTGTGTGTCTTCTGATTGGTGTGCACTATTTCTATTTGGCGGAGTTTGTGTGTGTGTGTGTGTGGTGTGTGTGTGTGTGTGTGTGTGTGTGTGTGTGGGGGGGGGGGGGGGTCCAGGAGTGTCTGTACATGACTTCAAAAGATGAGACAGCTTTCTGAACTAAAGACAGGAAGTGCAGGGTTTACGCACAGTTTATTTTTGGCAGATTTTGTGTGTGTGTGTGACTGTGTGTGTGTGTGTGACTGTGTGTGTGTGTTCTGATTGGTGTGCACTATTTCCTCTTGGCAGAGTTTGTGTGTGTGTATATGTGTGAGCATGAGTGTCTGTACAGGACTTCAAAAGATGAGACAGCTTTTCTGAAGGCAAGATGGGTAAGTGCAGGGTTTACACACTGCTTCCTTTTGGGCGGAGTTTGTGTGACTGTGATTGTGTATGACTTTGACTGTGTGTGTGACTGTGACTGTGTGTGTGTGTGACTGGGTGTGTGTGAGTGACTGTGACTGGGTGTGACTGGGTGTGCGATCGTGTGTGTGTTCTGACTGGTTAGCACTTTTTCCTTTTGGTGGAGTTTGTGTGTGAGAGTTATGTACACAGTACACTGTACACAGGGGGGGGGGGGAAGTGCAGGGGATGTTCAAAATCCATTTCAGCCACAGAAAAAGAAGTTGTGAATAAATACTAAGATTGGCCTCGACTCCCCCACCCCCCACCCACCCACACACCCACCCACCCACCCACCAACACACACCACTCCCCACAATCCCCCTCTCCCCCTCCCTCCACCCCCTCCGCCCCTCCCCCCCCTTCCACCCCCCTTCACCACACCAGCTACCCCACCACACCGACCACCACCGTACAGTAACACACAACCAGTACCATACCAACCACCACCACCACCAACATAGCACCACCACCACTACACCACCACTACCAGCCACGCACCACCACCACCACTACCATTACCACCAGTACCAAACCACCACCACCACAACCCGTACAACCACACACCACCACCACCCAGCACAGTACCACACGCATTACAGTACCACCAAGTACCACCACCACCACCAGTGCCACCATACCACCACCACCCAACCATTACACAACCACCATTACCACCACATACCATGCCAGTACCACACCACCACCACCAGTAGCGCACCAACACACTACCACCAACACCACCACCACCACGGTTACCACCCACCACCACCAGTACCAGTACCACTACCACACCACCACCACCACCACCACCACCACCACCCCACCAGTCACCTACAGTACCACCACCACACAAACCAGTGCCACAACCACCAGTACACCACCACCCACCGACCACCACCACACCACCAACTCACCACCCCACCACATCCACCACCACCCACCCACCAACCAACACACCACCAAACCACACCACCCACCACCACCATACCCCCACACCACCAGTACCGACCACCAACCACCACCACCACCACCACCACCACACCACCTCAATACAGTTACCACCACCCCACCACCACCACCAGTACCAGTACCACCACCGAACCACCACCCTTACCACCACACACACCACCACCACACCACCACCACCAGTCCAGTAACCACCACCACACCGACCACCACCAC
Organism: Chlamydomonas sp. ICE-L; assembly: GCA_013435795.1. Classification (NCBI taxonomy): domain Eukaryota; kingdom Viridiplantae; phylum Chlorophyta; class Chlorophyceae; order Chlamydomonadales; family Chlamydomonadaceae; genus Chlamydomonas; species Chlamydomonas sp. ICE-L. The sequence goes on from JACBWV010000810.1 coordinate 1,302,659, forward strand.
CCCCACCAAGCCAGTAACTCAGTTAGCCACCACCACCACCACCACCAACACCACCACCACCAACACCACCACCACCAGTAACCACCACCACCCACCACCACCACCACCACAACCACCACCATTACCAGGACCACAAGTACCAAAAACCACCACCGACCACCACCACCACCACCACCACCACCACCACCAACCACCACCACCACCACCCCACCACAACCTCCCGTACCACCACACCACCAGTACCCAGTACCTACCACCACCACCGACCAACCACCACCACCACCACCACCACCACCACCACCAGTACCACTATTACCAGTACCACCAATACCTCCACCACCACCCACCACCACCACCACCACCGACCACCACCACCACCACCACCCGACCAGTACCCAACAACCACCATTCCCACCAGTACCACACTCCCACCACCACCACCACCACCCTACCACCACTACCAGTACCACCAGTACCACCCACCACCACCACACCACCACACCACCACCAGTACACCCACCACCACCACCCCCAGTACCAACCACACACCAGTACACACCACCCAAGACAACAACAGTACCACCACCTTGCCAGCAGTAGCCAGTCTTCAACCAGGGGAGCAGCAACACCACCACTACCAACAACAACAACTGTAAGACCAACAGTACCACCACCAACAACAACACTTACCCCAACACCTTGCCAGCAGTAGCCAGTCTTCAACCAGGGGAGTAGCAACACCATCCTTATAATCGCGTGGGATCCTTACAATAATCTATTAAGTATAAACTTGAATGCAGGGTTTCCTCCTCGTCACTTTGCGACAGGTGCATCCCTGCTACCCCAGCCCAACCCTAACAGGGCGGTGTAGCACTGGTGTAGCACCATACACCAATCCCGGGCAACCCCCTCACAATGTTCCTTCAACTATTAACAAGAATGCAGGGTTTCGTCTGAATGGAGTTGCAGACTGGTGCTTTCTTGCTACCCACCCCTACCCTAAAACGGCGGTGTAGCACCGGTGTAGCACCATACTCCTATCCCCCCACACACCCCTCACAATGTTCAACTATTAACAATAATGCAGGGTTTTGTCTGAATGGCGTTGCAGACTGGTGCTTTCTTGCCACCCACCCCTACCCTAAAACGGCGGTGTAGCACCAGTGTAGCACCATACTCCTATCCCCCCCCACCCCCCTCACAATGTTCATCTATAACAATAATGCAGGGTTTTGTCTGAATGGCGTTGCAGACTGGTGCTTTCTTGCTACCCAGCCCTACCCTAAAACGGCGGTGTAGCACCAGTGTAGCACCATACTCCTATCCCCCCACAGCCCCCTCACAATGATCCTTAAACTATTAACAAGAATGCAGGGTTTTGTCTGAATGGAGTTGCAGACTGGTGCTTTCTTGCTACCCAGCCCTACCCTATAAATTGGGGTGTAGCACCAGTATAGCACCATACTCCTATGCTCCCATAGCCAATGTGTCTTAAAAAACTTACTATACACATGATTGCAGGGGTTCATCCGTATGGCGTTGCAGACTGGTGCTTTCTTGGTACCCACCCCTACCCTAAAAATGGGGGTGTAGCACCAGTATATCACCATACTCCTATGCTCCCATAGCCAATATGTCTATCTAAACGAACTATCTCTATCTAAACTAACTTACTATGTCTATCTAAACTAACTATGTCTATCTAAACTAACTAACTAACTAACTAAACTAACTAACTCTATCTAAACTAACTAACTATGTCTATCTAAACCAACCATACATGTGAATGCAGGGGTTCGTTCGTATGGCATTGCAGACTGGTGCATCCTTGGTACCCACCCCTCCCCTAAAAATGGCGGTGTAGTACCATACTCATATCCCCCCACAGCCCCCTCACAATGTTCCTTGAACTCGAAACGTGAATGCAGGGTTTCGTCTGCGTGGTGTTGCAGACAGGTGCATCCCTGCTACCCACCCCTACCCTAAAAACGGCAGTGTAGCACCAAACTCATATCCTCCCACAGCGGTGTAGCACCGTACTCCTATCCTCTCATAGCCCTCTCGCAATGTCCCCTTAACTATAAACGTGAGTGCAGGGGTTTGTCCGTATGGCGTTGCAGACCGGTGCATCCTTGGTACCCACCCCCACCCTAAAAATGGGGGTGTAGCACCAGTATAGCACCATACTCCTATCCTCCCATAGCCAATGTGTCTTAAAAACTAACTTTACACGTGAATGCAGGGGTTTGTCCTTATGGCGTTGCAGACCGGTGCATCCCTGCTACCCACCCCTACCCTAAAAATGGGGGTGTAGCACCAGTATAGCACCATACTCCTTTCCTCCCATAGCCCATGTGTCTTCAAAACTAACTTTACACGTGATTGCAGGGGTTCGTCCGTATGGCGTTGCAGACTGGTGCATCCCTGGTACCCGCCTTTGCTTTCAACCAGGGCAAGTCCCTTCACTGGTAGGTTGGCGGAGCACTGCTTATTGGTTTGTGTTGTATGCGTATGCTATATTTGTGTGTGTGGTGGTGTGTGTGGCAGTGTCTGTGTGTGTGGTGTGGTGTGTGTGGTGGTGTGTGTGTGTGGTGGTGTGTGGGTTTGATTTGGTGGGGGTCAACTGTTATGGGCCATTGTATGGTCATCCCGGATACCTGCCTTCGCTTTCAACCATGACAAGTCTTTTCACTGGTAGGTTGACAGGTGACTGCTTATTGTTTTATTATTATTCTATAGTTGTATGCTAATGTGCTATGTAGTAGTATGCTCGTGTTCAACTGTCATGAGCTAGGGTATGGAGATCCCTGGTACCTGCCTTTGCTTTCAACCATTCCATTTGTGTGTGGTGTGGTGAGTTGTGTGTGTGTGGTGGGGGGTCAACTGTTATGAGCCATTATATGGACATCCCTTTAGGCCCTGGTACCTACCTTTGCTTTCAACCATTCCATGTGTGTGTGGTGGGTTGTGTGTGTGTTTGGTGGGGGGTCAACTGTTATGGGCCATTTTATGGTCATCCCTGGTACCCGCCTTTGCTTACAACCAGGGCAAGTCCCTTCACTGGTAGGTTGACGGAGCACTGCTTATTGGTATGTGTTGTGTGCTTATGCCATATAAGTGTGTGTGGTGGTGTGTGTGTGTTTGTGGGGTGGGGGTTCAACTGTTACGAGCCAGTATATAGGCATCCCTGTTACCCGCCTTGGCATTCAACCATCCCATGTTTGTGTGTGTGTAGTGATATGTGTGTGTGTGTGTGTGTGTGTGGGGGGGGGGGGTGGGGGGGGTGGGGGGGGGGGGACTGTTATGGGTTATTATATGGACATCCTTGGTACCTGCCTTTGCTTTTAACCAGGTCAAGTCTCTTCACTGGTACGTTGACATATTGCTGCTTTTTGGTTTATGTGATATGCTTATGCTATATACGTGTGTGTGTGGTGGTGTGTGCGTCTTTGTGTGGTGGGGGTTCAACTGTTATGAGCTAGTATATGGACATCCCTGGTACCAGCCTTTGCCTTCAACCAGGGCAAGTCCCTTCACTGGTAGGTTGACGGGTGACTGCTTATTGTTTTATTATTAGGCTGTAGTTGTATGCTTATGCGCTATGTAGTAGTATGCTCGTGTTCAACTGGTATGAGCTAGGGTGTGGAGATCCCTGGTAGCCGCCTTAGTCATGCCTCATAAGACGGCTTATTAGTTATTTTGTGTGTGCCTTAGTCATGCCTCATAAGACGGCTTATTAGTTATTTTGTGTGTGCCTTAGTCAATGCCTCATAAGACGGCTTATTAGTTATTTTGTGTGTGCCTTAGTCATGCCTCATAAGAACGGCTTATTAGTTATTTTGTTGTGTGCCTTAGGTCATGCCTCAGAACGGCTTATTGTGTGTGCGTAGTCATGCCTCATAAGACGTTTGGTGTGGCCTTAGTCATGCCTCATAAGACGGCTTATTCTGTGTGTGCCTTAGTCATGCCTCATAAGACGGCTTATTTGTGTGTGCCTTAGTCATGCCTCATAAGACGGCTTATTTGTGTGTGCCTTAGTCATGCCTCATAAGACGGCTTATTTGTGTGTGCCTTAGTCATGCCTCATAAGACGGCTTATTTTGTGTGTGCCTTAGTCATGCCTCATAAGACGGCTTATTTGGTGTGCCTTAGTCCTATGCTCTCAATACGACGGCTTATTTTGGTGTGTGCCTTATCCTGCCTCATAAGAACGGCTTATTTTGGTGTGCCTTAGATCATGCCTCATAAGAACGGCTTTTAGTTATTTTGTGGGTGCCTTAGTCATGCCCTCATAAACGGCTTTAGAGTTATTTTGTGGTGTGCCTTATCATGCCTCATAAGACGCTGAAAGTATTTTGTGTGCCTTAGTCCAGCCTCAATAGACGCTATTTTTGGCGGAGCCTGACCTTCTGGGGGGCGGGAGCCCCCAGTGTTACCACCCCATTTGTCCGTTCACCAACCGCTGAACCATGATGAGCCCATACCGTCACCAATGGTCGCGTTTACAAACTCGCTTCCCGGTCATGGATGCTCCGCGCGATCACTCTCCGCCAGGTTTTTAAGCGGCGCAGCTACGCTGCATCAACAAACTCGTCACCCCCGTGGTTGGCCCAGCGAAAGCAAACGCTGGCCCCCTTAATCTCCACGCTTGTAATAAACATATATTTGTTCTTTTAATAACCAACCAGTTGGTTGGCCCCATGCAATCAAACGGGCGCCCCCTAAACCCTCACCCTCGTAATAAGGCTTCTATTTATGTAAGCACAACGTAAGCCCCGTTCTGTGATATACAATGGTCTAGTGGGGGGGGGGGGGGTAGACCAGACAGATCGCTTGAGGATGAATAGTCAGGGGGTTCAACTCCTCCTTCGGGTGAGGGGTCGCTTTTAGAAACTGAATCAAACTTTTAACAGAAACTGAAACAAGACGCCCATACCACACTTTTAACCAACTGTGGCCTGCCTGTCACCAACTGTGGCGCGCCCTGTCCCAGGTACCGACCTTGACCTCCAATCTTCTCTGCTCGTCATCAAGCCTTTCTCCCGGCTACTGGTGGGTCATTATTTGTTGGGTGGGGATTTTGTGTATTGGGGGTGGGGGTGGAAGGTGGTGGGGTTTGTTGGGTTAAACCAGCTCCAACCTGACCTCCCTCTTCCTCTGGACCTCTGTCATCAGGCCTTCTCCGATTCTACAGGTGGGTTCATTTTTTTGTGGGTAGGGGATTCGTGTAGTGTTGTGTGGTGGAGGGGGGGGGGGGGGCATTATGATTTTGTTTGGGTACCATGCACCGACCTTGACCTACAAACCTTCTCTGCCTCGTCATTAAGCCTGCCTCTCAAGCTCTGTGGGTCAACTATTTGTTGGGATGGGATTTGTTTGGGGGGGGGGGGGTGTGGGGGGGGGGGGGGGGGGGGTGGGGGGTGGGGGGGGGTGGGGGGGGGGATTGGTTGGGTAACCGCACCGAACGGACCTCTTATTATCTTACCTGACTCTGTCATCAAGGCCTTCTCCCGAGCTACTGGTGGGTCAACGAGTTGTTTGGGATGGGGATTTGTGGTATTGGGGTGGGGGGGGGGGGAACGGTGGGTGGGGTGGGGGTGGGGGGGGGGGTGGGGGGGGGGGGGGCCTTGTGGTATTGGTTGGGTACAGCGCGCCGACCGGACCTCTTCTTCTCTGACCTGTCATTATTGGCCTTAATATCCAGCTCTGGTGAGTCATTTGTACAAAAGGAAAAGAAAAATGCCCTCTTAAGGGTTTACACATCCATAAATGATTTTGTTTGGGACCAGTACGAAGCCTGGACCTCCTCGCTTCTCTGACTCTGTCATAAGGCCGTCTCCGGAGCTGATGTTAACCATGGAGCGCCCCGGACTCGGCCACAAGGCCTTCTCCTGCGCTCCCGAATGGGTTGCTAGCTGTTAATTGGTTACCAGCACCAGCTTCTAGTGCAGCTCCCCCTGACTCTGCCATCAAGGCCCTTTCTGCGCTAACCGATGGTGCTAAGCTGTTCATTGGTTACCAGCACCAGCTTCTAGGCAGCTCCCCTGACTCTGCCATCAAGGTCCTTCTCCTGCGCTCCCGATGGTGCTAGCTGTTCATTGTTACCAGCACCAGCTTTCTAGGCACTCCCCTGACTCCTGCCATCAAGGCTGCTCCGTCTCCCTGCGCTCCCGATGGTGCTTAGCTGTTATTGTTACCACCCCAGCTCGAGGCAGCTCCCCTGACTCTGCCATCAAGGCCTTCTCCTGCGCTCTCGATGGTGCTAGCTGTTTATTGGTTACCACACCAGCTTCGAGGCACTCCCTGACCTGCCATCAAGGCCCTTTCTCCTGCGCTAACCAACCGATGGTGCTAGCGTTTTTATTGGTTACCCCCAGCTCTAGGCAGCTCCCCTGACTCTGCCATCAAGTCCTTCTCCTGCGCTCCCGATGGTGCTAGCTGTTTATTGGTTACCAGCAACCAGCTTTCTAGCAGCTCCACCTGACTCTGCCCTCAGGCCTGCTCCTGCGCTCCCGATGTGCTAGCTGTTTATGGTTACCAGCACCACTTTAGGCAGCTCCCCTGACTCTGCCTCAAGGCCCTCTCCAGCGCTACCGAATGGTGCTTAGCTTTATTGGTTACCAGACGCATCTCTAGGCAATCTCCCGGACTCTGCCATCAAGCCTTCTCCTGCTCGTCCCTATGGTGCTAGCAGCTTTTATTGGTTACCAGCACCAGCTTCTAGGCAGCTCCCCTGACTCTGCCATCAAGGCCCTTCTCCTGCGCTACCGATGGTGCTAGCTGTTTATTGGTTACCAGCACCACTTCTAGGCCGCTCCCCTGACCTCTGCTGCCATCACAGTCCTTCTCCTTCTCCTGCGCTCCCCCGATGGTGCTAGCAGTCTATTGGTTACCAGCACCAGCTTCTAGGCGAGCTAGCTCCCCTGACTCTGCCATCAAGGCCTTCTCCTGCACTCCCGATGGGGCTAGCTGTTTATTGGTTACCAGCACCAGCTTCTAGGCAGCTCCCCTGACTCTGCCATCAAGGCCTTCTCCTGCGCTCCCAGGTGCTAGCTTGTTTATTGGGTTCCAGGCACCAGCTTCTAGGCAGCTAGCCTCCCTGACTCCTATCATCAATGCCCTTTCCTGCGCATCCCCGATGGTTCAGCTGTTTCATTGTTACCACACCAGCTTCTAGGCAGCTCCCCCTGACTCTGCCATCAAGCTTCTCTCCGCGCTATCCCGATGGTGATAAGCAGTCTATTGTTACCAGCACCAGCTTCTAAACAGCTCCCCTGACTCTGCCATCAAGGCCCTTTCTCCTTCCCTGGCGCTACGATGGTGGCTAGCTGTTTATTTGGTTACCAGCAGCACCAGCTTTCTTCTAGGCACGCCCTGACTCTGCCATCAGATGCCTTCTTTCCCTCCTGCGCTCTCGAATGGTGCTAGCTGTTTATTGGTTACCAGCACAGCTTCTAGGCAGCTTCCCCTGACTCTGCCATCAAGCCTTCTCCTGCGCTCCCGATGGTGCTAGCTGTTTATTGGTTACCAGCACCAGCTTCTAGGCAGCTCCCCTGACTCTGCCATCAAGTCCTTCTCCTGCGCTCCCGATGGTGCTAGCTGTTATTGGTTACCAGCACAGCACCAGCTTCCTAGGCCAGACTCCCTGACTCTGCCATCAAGGCCCTTCTCCTGCGCTCCCGATGGTGCTAGCTGTTTATTGGTTACCAGCACCAGCTTCTAGGCAGCTCCCCTGACTTCTGCCATCAAGGCCCTTCGTCCTGCGCTCCCGATGGTGCTAGCTGTTATTTGGATTACCACACCATCTTCTAGGCACGCTCCCTGACTTCTGCCATCAACGGCCCTTTCCTGCGCTCCTTCCGCGAATGGTTCCTAGCTGTTCATTGTACCAGCACCACTTCTATTCAATCTCCCTGACTCTGCCATCAAGGCCTTCTCCTGCGCTCCCGATGGTGCTAGCAGTCTATTGGTTACCAGCACCAGCTTCTAGGCAGCTCCCCTGACTCTGCCATCAAGGCCTTCTCCTGCGCTACCGATGGTGCTAGCTGTTTATTGGTTACCAGCACCAGCTTCTAGGCAGCTCCCCTGACTCTGCCATCAAGGCCTTCTCCTGCGCTCGCTCCCGTGGTCTAGCTGTTTATTGGTTACCAGCACCAGCTTCTAGGCAGCTCCCCTGACTCTGCCATCAAGGCCTTCTCCTGCGCTCCGATGGTGCTAGCTGTTTATTGGTTACCAGCACCAGCTTCTAGGCAGCTCCCCTGACTCTGCCATCAAGGCCTCCTCCTGCGCTACCGATGGTGCTAGCTGTTTATTGGTTACCAGCACAGCTGCCTTTCTAGCAAGCCTCCCCCTGACTCTGCCATCAAGGCCCTTCTCCTGCGCTACCGATGGTGCTAGCTGTTTATTGGTTTTACCACACCAGCTTTCTAGGCGCTTCCCCTGCTCTATGACTCTGCCATCAAGTCCGGTCCGCTCTCCCGATGGTGCCTCGCAGTCTATTGGTACCAGCACCAGCTTTCTAGGCACTCCCTTACTCCGCCATCAGGCCTTCTTCTCCTGCACTCCCCGATGGGGCTATCTGTTATTGGTTACCGAGCAACCAGCTTCTAGGCAGCTCCCCTGAACTCGCATCAGCCTCTCCTGCCGCTCGCCCGATGGTGCTAGCTGTTGATTGGTTACCAGCACCACTTCTAGCACTCCCCCCCTGACTCTGCCACAAGGCCCTTTCCTGCGTCCGCTATGGTTCGGCTTTTCATTGTTACCAGCACCCTCCTTTCCTAGGCAGCTCCCTCTGACTCTGACATCAAGGCCTTTCTCCTGCGCCCCGATGGTGCTAGCATCCTATTGGTTACCATCACCGAGCTCCTAAACAGCTCCCTTACTCTGCCATCAATGCCCTTCTCCTGCGGCTAACTAATAACCTATGGTGCTAGCTTTTATTGGTTAACCAGCACCAGCTCTAGGCAGCTCCCCTTGACTCTCTGCCATCAAGGCCTTCTCCCCTCCTGCGTCTACGTTGGTGCTAGCTGTTTATTGGTTACCAGCACCAGCTTCTAGGCAGCTCCCCTGACTCTGCCATCAAGGCCTTCTCCTGCGCTCCCGATGGTGCTAGCTGTTTATTGGTTACCAGCACCAGCTTCTAGGCAGCTCCCCTGACTCTGCCATCAAGGCCCTCTCCTGCGCTCCCGATGGTGCTAGCTGTTTATTGGTTACCAGCACCAGCTTCTAGGCAGCTCCCCTGACTCTGCCATCAAGGCCTTCTCCTGCGCTCCCGATGGTGCTAGCTGTTTATTGGTTACCAGCACCAGCTTCTATGCAGCTTCCCCTGACTCCGCCATCAAGGCCTGATCTCCTGCGCTCCCCGATGGTGCTATCGTTTTTATTGGTTTACCAGCACCTCTTCCTGGCAGCTCCCCCTGACTCTGCCATTCAGCCCTTCCTGCGTGCTCCCGCTGGTGCTAGCTGTTTATTGGTTACAGCACCAGCCTCTGGCAGCTCCCCTGACTCGCCATCACGGCCTTCTCACTGCTCTCCCCCGATGGTGCTAGCTGTTGTTATTGTTCCAGCAACCAGCTTCTAGGCAGCTCCCCTGAACTCTGCCATCAGGCCCTTTCTCTCCTGCGCTCCCGATGGTGCTAGCTGTTTATTGGTACCAGCACCGCTTCTAGCAGCTCCCCTGCTCTGCCACAAGGCCCTTTCCTGGCTAATAAAAAACTCGATGGTGCTAGCGGTTTTATTGGTTACCAGCACCATCTCTAGCAGCTTCCCCTACTCGCCATCAAGTCCTTCTCTCACTGCGCTCCCGATGGTGCAGCTGTTTTATTGGTTACCTCACCAGCTTCTAGGCAGCCTCCCTTGACTCGCCATCAAGGCCTTCTCCTGCGGCTCCCAGGTGCAGCTGTTTATTGGTTTACCAGCACCAGCTCTAGGCAAGCTCCCCCCTGACTCTGCCATCAAGGCCTTCTCTGGGGGGCCTCCCCGATGGGTTGCTATCTGTTTTATTGGTTACCAGCACCAGCTTCTAGGCAACTCCCCCTGACTCTGCCATCAAGGCCCTTTTCCTGCGCTAACCGATGGTGCTACTGTTTATTGTTTTCCAGCACCACTTTCTTTCCTAGGCGCTCCCCTGACTCTGCATCAAGGCTCTCCCCTGCGCTCCCGATGGTGCTAGCATTCTATTGGTTTTACCAGCACCAGCTTCAGCACTTCCCCTGACCTACTCTGCCTCAAGGCCTTCTCCTGAAACTCACTCCCTATGGTGCTAGCTGTTTATTGTTACAACACCACTTCTGGCAGCTCCCCTGACTCTGGCCATCAAGTGCTTCTCCTGCGCTAAACGATGGTGCTAGCTGGTTTTTGGTTACCAGCCCCGAGCTTCGAGGCAGCTCCCCTGACTCTTCCATCAGGGCCCCTTCCCTGCTCTACCGATGGTGCTAGCTTGTTCATTGGTTACCAGCACCAGCTCTTGCATCTCCCCTGAACTCTGCCATCAAGTCCTTCCTCCGCGCTCCCTGGTGTAGCATTCTATTGGTTCCAGCACCAGCTTATAGGCCCCTCCCGACTCTGCCATCAAGGCCTCCTTCTCCTGCGCTAAAATACCGATGGGGCTAGCTGTTTATTTGTTACAGCGACCAGCTTCTAGGCACTCCCTTACTCTGCCGCAGGCCTTCTCTCCTTCTCCTGCGCTAAAAACCGATGTGCGAAGCTGTTTTTGGTTACCTGCCCCAGCTTCTTCTAGGCAGCTCCCCTGACTCTGCATCAAGTCCTTCTCCTGCTCTCACCGCTGGTGCTAGCAGTCTATGGGGGAGTACCACAACCAGCTTCTAAACAGCTCCCTGACTCTCCATCAATGCCCCTTCTCCTGCGCTACGCGAATTTGCTAGCTGTTATTGGTTCCAACCCCACTTTCTAGGCAGGTCCCCCCTGAC
>JACBWV010000810.1:1319540-1347040 GCA_013435795.1 Chlamydomonas sp. ICE-L
TGTCCAACAGAAATGCAACTATACGCGTTCGATGGCGTGGCGATAAGGCAAAAAGAGGATGTTGGGCTAGTGCTGACTTGAGGAGAGAAGATCGCTGCTCTGCCCATCAGCCTTCTCTGCCAGCTCCGATGGTGCTAGCTGTTTTATTGGTCCACAGCCCACCAAGCTTTAGGCAGCCCCCTGACTCTGCCATCAAAGTCCTTCTCTGCGCTGCCGATGGTGCTGCAGTCTATTGGTTACAGCACCCGCTTCTAAAACAGCTCCTGACTCTGCCATCAAGGCCTTCTCATGCGCTACGATGGTGCTAGCTGTTATTGCGTACAGCACCAGCTTCTAGGCAGCTCCCCATGGACTATGCCATTCAAGCCTTCTCCTGCGCTACGATGGTGCTAGCTGTTTAATTGGTTACCAGCACCAGCTTCTAGGCGCTCCCGACTCTGCCTCAAGCTTCTCCTGCGCTCCTGATGGGTGCTAGCTGTTTATTGGTACCAGCACCAGCTTCTAGGCAGCTCCCCGTGACCTCTGCATACAATCCTCTCCTGCGCTTCCCGATGGTGGCTTAGCTGTTATTGGTTCAAGCACCAGCTTCTAGGCAGCTCCACTGACTCTCCATCAAGTCCTTCTCCTGAGCTTACAGATGGTGCTAGCTGTTATGTACCAGACCCCCAAGCTTCTAGCAGTACCCCTGACTCTGCCATCAAGGCCTTCTCCTGCCGCTCCCGTGGTGCTAGCTGTTATTGGTTAACCAAGCACCAGCTTCTAGGCAGCTCCCCTGACTCTGCCATCAAGGCCCTTTTCCTGCGATACGCTGGTGTAGCTGTCATGGTTACAGCCACCAGCTTCTAGGCAGCTCCCCTGACTCTGCCATCAAGTCCTTCTCCTGCGCTCCCGATGGTGCTAGCAGTCTATTGGTTAACAGCACCAGCTTCTAGGCAGCTCCCCTGACTCTGCCATCAAGGCCCTTTCTCTGCCTCCCGATGGGCTAGCGTTATTGGTTACAGGCCACCAGCTTCTAGGCAAGCTCCCTGACTATGCTCAAGGCCTTATCCTGCGTACCGATGGTCTAAGCTGTTTATTGGTTACCAGCACCAGCTTCTAGGCAGCTCCCCTGACTCTGCCATCAATTCAAGTTCCTCTCATGCGCTCCCGATGGTGTAGCAGTCTATTGGTTACCAGCACAGCTTCTAAATAAGCTCCCCCTGACTTGCATCAAGGCCCTCTCATGCTTGCTTACCGATGGTGCTTAGCTGTTTACTTGGTAACAAAGCACCAGTTCTAGGCAGACCCTGACTCTGCCTCAAGTCCTCTCCTGCGATACCGATGGTGCTAGCAGTCTATTGGTTACCAGGCAACAGCTTCTAAAAAGCTACCCTGCTCTGCATCAAGGCCCTTTCCTGCGCTCCCGATGGTGCTAGCTGTTCATTGGTTACCAGCACCAGCTTCTAGGCAGCTCCCCTGACTCTGCCATCAAGGCCTTCTCCTGCGCTCCCGATGGTGCTAGCTGTTTATTGGTTACCAGCACCAGCTTCTAGGCAGCTCCCCTGACTCTGCCATCAAGGCCTTCTCCTGCGCTCCTCGATGGTGCTAGCTTGTTATGGTACCAGCAACCAGCTTTAGGCAGCTCCCCTGACTCTGCCATCCAAGTCCTTCTCCTGGCCCCGATTGGTGCTAGTGTTTATTGGTTACCAGCACCAGCTTAGGCAGCTCCCTGACTCTGCCATTCAAGTCCTTTCTCCTGCGCTTACCGATGGTGCTAGCTGTTTATTGCGTTACCAGCACAGATCTAGGCAGCCGCCCTGACTCTGCCATCAAGCCTTCTTCCGCCGCTCCCGATGGTGCTAGCTGTTATTGGTTACCAGCACCAGCTTCTAGGCAGCTCCCCTGACTCTGCCATCAAGGCCCTTTCCTGCGCTACCGATGGTGCTAGCGTTCAGGTTACCAGCACCGACTTCTAGCAGCTCCCGACTCGGCATCAAGTCCTTCTCCGCGTCCCTGATGGGCTAGCAGTCTAGATGGTTTACCGCACAGCTTATAGGCAGCTCCCCTGACTTGGCCATCAAGGCCATTCTCCTGCGCTCCGATGGTGCTAGCGTTTATTGCAGTTACCAGCACCAGTCTAGCAGATCCCTGACTCTGCCATCAAGGCTTTCCTGCGCTACCGATGGTGCTTTTGCTAGCTGTTTATGGTTACCCAGACCCAGCTTCTAGGCAGCTCCCCGACTCTGCCACAAGTCCTATCCTGCCGCTCCCGATGTGCAAGCAGGTCTATTGGTACAGCAACCGCTTCTAACAGCTCCCTGACTCTGCATAAAGGCCCTTCTCATGCGTACGATGGTGCGGTGTTTATTGGGGTACCAGCACCAGCTTTCTAGCAGCTCCCCGGGACTATGCCATCAAGTCCTCTCCTTGCGTAACGATGGTGCTAGCAGTCTATTGGTTACCAGCACCAGCTTCTAAACAGCTCCCCTGACTCTGCCATCAAGGCCCTCTCCTGCGCTCCCGATGGTGCTAGCTGTTCATTGGTTACCAGCACCAGCTTCTAGGCAGCTCCCCTGACTCTGCCATCAAGTCCTTCTCCTGCGCTCCCGATGGTGCTAGCTTGTTTATGGTTACCAGCAACCAGCTTTAAGGCAGACCTCCCTGACTCTGACAATCAGCCTTCTCCTGCGCTTCGATGGTGATAGCTGTTTATTGGTTACCAGCACCAGCTTCTAGGCAGCTCCCCTGACTCTGCCATCAAGTCCTTCGCTGCGCTCCCGATGGGTGCTAGCAGTCTATGGTACCAGCACCAGCTATAGGGCAGCTCCCATGACTCTTGCCATTCAAGGCCCTTCTCCTGGCGGCTACCGATGGTGCTAGACTGTTTATTGTGGTTAACAGCACCAGTTCTAGGCAGTCACCGGACTCTGCATTCAAGGCCTTCTCCTGCGCTCCCGCACTGGTTGACAGCTTTAGTGGTTACCAGCAACCAGCTTTCTGGCAGCTCCCTGACTCTGCCAATCAAGTCCTTCTCCTGCGCTCCCGATGGTGCTAGCAGTCTATTGGTTACCAGCACCAGCTTCTAAACAGCTCCCCTGACTCTGCCATCAAGGCCCTTCTCCTGCGCTCCCGATGGTGCTAGCTGTTTATTGGTTACCAGCACCAGCTTCTAGGCAGCTCCCTGACTCTGCCATCAAGGCCTTCTCCTGCGCTACCCGATGGTGGCTAGCTGTTTATTGGTTACCAGCACCAGCTTTAGGCAGCTCCCCTGACTCTGCCATCAAGGCCTTCTCCTGCGCTCCTGATGGTGCTAGCTGTTTATGGTACCAGCACCAGCTTCTAGGCAGCTCCCCCTTGACTCTGCCATCAAGTCCTTCTCCTGCGCTCCGATGGTGCTAGATGTTTATTGGTTACCAGCACCAGCTTCTAGCAGCTCCCCTGACTCTGCCATTCAAGGCCTTCTCTGCGCTACCGATGGTGCTAGCTGTTTATTGGTTACCAGCACCAGCTTCTAGGCAGCTCCCCTGACTCTGCCATCAAGGCCTTCTCCTGCGCTCCCGATGGTGCTAGCTGTTTATTGGTTACCAGCACCAGCTTCTAGGCAGCTCCCCTGACTCTGCCATCAAGGCCCTTTCCTGCGCTCCCGATGGTGCTAGCTGTTTATTGGTTACCAGCACCAGCTTCTAGGCAGCTCCCCTGACTCTGCCATCAAGTCCTTCTCCTGCGCTCCCGATGGTGCTAGCTGTTTATTGGTTACCAGCACCAGCTTCTAGGCAGCTCCCCTGACTCTGCCATCAAGTCCTTCTCCTGCGCTCCCGATGGTGCTAGCTGTTTATTGGTTACCAGCACCAGCTTCTAGGCAGCTCCCCTGACTCTGCCATCAAGGCCTTCTCCTGCGCTACCGATGGTGCTAGCTGTTTATTGGTTACCAGCACCAGCTTCTAGGCAGCTCCCCTGACTCTGCCATCAAGGCCTTCTCCTGCGCTCCCGATGGTGCTAGCTGTTTATTGGTTACCAGCACCAGCTTCTAGGCAGCTCCCCTGACTCTGCATCAAGGCCCTTTCCTGCGCTCCCGATGGTGCTAGCTGTTATTGGTTACCAGCACCCCAGCTTCTAGGCAGCTCCCCTGACTCTGCCATCAAGTCCTTCTCCTGCGCTCCCGATGGTGCTAGCTGTTTATTGGTTACCAGCACCAGCTTCTAGGCAGCTCCCCTGACTCTGCCATCAAGGCCTTCTCCTGCGCTCCCGATGGTGCTAGCTGTTTATTGGTTACCAGCACCAGCTTCTAGGCAGCTCCCCTGACTCTGCCATCAAGGCCCTTTCCTGCGCTACCCGATGGTGCTAGCTGTTTATTGGTTACCAGCACCAGCTTCTAGGCAGCTCCCCTGACTCTGCCATCAAGTCCTTCTCCTGCGCTCCCGATGGTGCTAGCTGTTTATTGGTTACCAGCACCAGCTTCTAGGCAGCTCCCCTGACTCTGCCATCAAGGCCTTCTCCTGCGCTCCCAATGGTGCTAGCTGTTTATTGGTTACCAGCACCAGCTTCTAGGCAGCTCCCCTGACTCTGCCATCAAGGCCTTTCTCCTGCGCTCCCGATTGGTGGCTAAGCCTGTTATTGGTTACCAGCACCAGCTTCTAGGCAGCTCCCCTGACTCTGCCATCAAGCCCTTCCTGCGCTACCGGATGGTGCTAGCTGTTTATGGTTACCAGCACCAGCTTCTAGGCAGCTCCCCTGACTCTGCCATCAAGGCTTTTCTCCTGCGCTCCCGATGGTGCGTGCAGTCTATTGGTTACCAGCACCCAGCTTCTAGGCAGCTCCCCTGACTTGCCATCAAGGCCTTCTCCTGCACTCCCGATGGTGTAGCTGTTTATTGGTTACAAGCACCAGCTTCTAGGCAGCTCCCCTGACTCTGCCATCAAGGCCTTCTCCTGCGCTCCCAATGGTGCTAGCTGTTATTGGTACCAGCACCAGCTTCTAGGCAGCTCCCCTGACTCTGCCATCAAGGCCCTTTCCTGCGCTCCCGATGGTGCTAGCTGTTCATTGGTTACCAGCACCAGCTTCTAGGCAGCTCCCCTGACTCTGCCATCAAGGCCTTCTCCTGCACTCCCGATGGTGCTAGCTGTTTATTGGTTACAAGCACCAGCTTCTAGGCAGCTCCCCTGACTCTGCCATCAAGTCCTTCTCCTGCGCTCCCGATGGTGCTAGCAGTCTATTGGTTACCAGCACCAGCTTATAGGCAGCTCCCCTGACTCTGCCATCAAGGCCCTTCTCCTGCGCTACCGATGGTGCTAGCTGTTTATTGGTTACCAGCACCAGCTTCTAGGCAGCTCCCCTGACTCTGCCATCAAGGCCTTCTCCTGCGCTACCGATGGTGCTAGCTGTTTATTGGTTACCAGCACCAGCTTCTAGGCAGCTCCCCTGACTCTGCCATCAAGTCCTTCTCCTGTGCTTTCGATGGTGCTAGCTGTTTATTGGTTACCAGCACCAGCTTCTAGGCAGCTCCCCTGACTCTGCCATCAAGGCCTTCTCCTGCGCTCCCGATGGTGCTAGCTGTTTATTGGTTACCAGCACCAGCTTCTAGGCAGCTCCCCTGACTCTGCCATCAAGTCCTTCTCCTGCGCTCCCGATGGTGCTAGCTGTTTATTGGTTACCAGCACCAGCTTCTAGGCAGCTCCCCTGACTCTGCCATCAAGTCCTTCTCCTGCGCTACCGATGGTGCTAGCAGTCTATTGGTTACCAGCACCAGCTTCTAGGCAGCTCCCCTGACTCTGCCATCAAGTCCTTCTCCTGCGCTCCCGATGGTGCTAGCTGTTTATTGGTTACCAGCACCAGCTTCTAGGCAGCTCCCCTGACTCTGCCATCAAGGCCTTCTCCTGCGCTACCGATGGTGCTAGCTGTTTATTGGTTACCAGCACCAAGGCGAACACAACCACATCCCTAGCATCTCAAAACTCGCCGACCTGCTGCCCAGGCTTTGCCCTTCTGTTAATATGGGACCATTGGGGCACCACCTTTAACCACCCCAACAACCACCTCCCATCACCAATACAGCCACAGCCATTTTTTGTTTTTTAGTTGTGAAAGGTATTTCATACCATGAAGTGGGTCTCCCTACACAAACCAGCGGCACCGAGGATTCAGTTCGAATGGCGTTGCCACTCCTACAAAAGATGGGCCTATATGGCGCCTACTTTTTTGTGTACCTGAAAGGTGCCTACTAGTAGTAGTCCTGTAGTCCCGCACGCGCCGCCGTGGTTTCGTGGTTTTGATGGTGGAGGGTTCAGACCTGAATGGTTTCTTAGCTTCATCTCTTGCGAATCGCTTATTTCTCCGTTGTCGCAAGTCAGAAGGAGATTCGGCCCCTAGACCAAATGATGAAATGAACATTCACCACTATTGAAATTGAATTTTTTAATCCGAGTAATGTGCCACTCTCAGGACACCACTGCGTAAGCCGGGGCTAGTAGTAGTCACCATATTCACCACTACCCCTATTGTCCAAGGCAGACAGCCCTAACAACGCCACCCAACCTCCTGCCTAGGCTTTGCCCCTCTGTTAATTTGGGACCACTGGGGCACCACCCTAACCATCCTAACCACCCCAACAATCACTTCCCATCACCAAGACAACCACAACCACAGCATTAACATCACAGCACCCCTCACCTCCTGCCCAGGCTTAACCCCTCTGTTAATATGAGACCACTGGGGCACCACCCTAACCACCTCAACCACCACATCCCATCACAGAGATCAGCCACAACCGCAGCCCTAACCACCCCAACCACCCCAACAACCACCTCCCACGAAGACAACCACAACCACAGCCCTAACCACCCCAACCACCACCTCCTGTCCAGGCTTTGCCCCTCTCTTTATGTGGGGCCGCTGGGGCTCCACCCTCCCGTTCAAGTGTAACGTTACTTTGGTGATAGGAAAAGCAATCCAGGTGCCGGCACCACAGTCAGAGCCCCCGTCACCAGAGCTGATCGAGGAATACTTGCAGAAGTAGGTTTGGCTTGTGTAGTCTGTGCATGATGGGGTGAGGTGGAGTGGGGGGGTATTTGTGTGGGTGGGTGGGTGGGTGGGGTGGGTGGGTTGGGTTGGGTTGGGGGGGGGGGTCACCAGAGCTGATCGAAGGAATACTTGCAGAAGTAGGTTTGGTATGTGTAGGCTGTGCATCATGGGGTGAGGTGGTGTGGAGGGGTATTTGTGTGGGTGGGTGGGTGGGTGGGTGGGGGGGTGGGGGGTCACCAGAGCTGATTGAGGAATACTTGCAGAAGAAAGTTTGGCTTGTGTAGTCTGTGCATGATGGGGTGAGTTGGGGGGGGGGGGTTATTTGTGTGAGGGGGGGGGGGGGGGGGGGGGGGGGGGGGGGGGGGGGGGGGGGGGGGGGGGTCACCAGAGCTGATTGACTAATACTTGCAGAAGTAGGTTTGGCATGTGTAGTCTGTGATTGATAGGGTGAGGTGGGTGGGTGGATGGGTGGGTAGGTGGGTGCATTTGTGTATAGCTAGTTGCGTAATACATGCAGAAGTAGGTTTGGCTTGTTTCGTCTGTGCATGATGGGGAGGGGTGTGGGTGGTGGGGTGCGTGTGTGAGTGTGTGTGTGTGTGTGTGTGGGGGGGGGGGGGGGGGGGGGGGGGGGGGGGGGGGGGGGGGTGTCTTTGTGTAGAGCTGATTGAGGAGTGCCTGGAAGAGTATGTCATGTTTGTTTAGTATGTGCGTGATGGGGTGGACTGAGGTGAGGTGGGGTGGGGTGGGGTCCCTTTGTGTAGAGCTGATTGAGTAATACCTGCAGCAGTAGGTTTGGCTTGTGTAGTCTGGGCGTGATGGGGTGGAGTGGGATGTCTTTGTGTAGAGCTGATTGAGTAGAGCTGATTGAGAAGTGCCTGGGAGAGTAAGTCACATTTGTTTGGTCTCTGTGCATGATGGGGAGGTGGGAGGTGGGGTGGGGCGTATTTGTTTAGAGTTGATTGAGAAGTGCCTGGAAGAGTAGGGCACGTTTTTTTTGTCTCTGTGTGTGTGCAGATGAGTGTGTGTGTGTGTGGGGGGGGGGGGGGGGGGGGGGGGGGGGGGGGGGGGGGGGGCAGATGACTAGGGGGGGGAGGGGGAGGGGGGTCTCAGTGGGTGGGCAGATGAGTGAGTGGGGAGGGTGGGGTGTTGGTGGGCGAGGTAAACCCATTCAGGGGGTCATTTGTATTTGGTCTGTGTGTTTGGTGGGGTGGGGTGGAGTGCTGGGGTGTTGGCAGGGGTGCTTCTGGACAAAACGTCAAATGTGAAACTTCAAATTATAAGAAAAAGAACGAAATGTTTAATAATTCAAATTCAAATTATAAGAAAAAGAACGATTTTTTAAGAATTCAAATTCAAATTATAAGAAACTGAACGAAACTTCAAATTATAAGAAAAAAAACATTAAATGTTTAGAAGCGTTACATTTGTGTGTTGGGGCGGTACCAGGGTACTACAAAGCCCACGCGGCACTGCGTTTACGCACAGCCTTTTTGAGCCCCACTGCGCATTTCGCGCAGTTTTCACCCCCCTGTGGGCACAGGCCGCAGTTGTTGCGCTTTTTGCGCTACAAAGCGCTGACCAATTTGACGCGAATTTGACTATCTAGGCCAATCTGACAAATAGTACCCTGGTTAGCGCGGTATCTATAAACCTGGGTTTAAGTAATGATAACGCTTGGTGGGACGTGGTATTAAGGGAACCCTGTCTTACGGCGGTAGAGACCAGGCTGCTACTTTACCTGGACAGTGCTACCATGACGGTTGACAGCGACCGCCAACACTGAAGCGTACCCATAGGGATTCGAACCCAGCACCTTCTTCTGTCCAGGGAAATGATCAACCATTGAACCATTCGCGGAACCGGGATGTATGTTCTCTAAGTCTTGCGTCCTGAACCCTGATGCAGGTTTATCACTGAGCTCCAACCTACCTACCCCCAAACCTACTCATACACCCATACCCATACCCATAAACCCATACCCATACACCCATACCCATACACCCATACTCATACACCCATACCTATACACCCATACCTATACACCCATACTCATACACACATACCCATACACCCATACCCATACACCCACACCCATACCCATACACCCATACCCATACCCATACACCCATACCCATACACCCTCACCCATACACCCATACCCATACAGCCATACCCATACCCCCACACCCATACCCATACCACCCATACCCATACACCCATACCCATACACCCATACCCATACACCCATACCCATACCCATACACCCATGCCCATACACCCATACCCATACCCATACCCATACCAGGGTACTTCAAATGGCCAAATTGGCCAGCGCTTCAGCGCCTTTGAAAACAAAAAAACTGCGCTTTCTGGTGCAAAAAGCGCAAAAATTGCTTGCTGCGCCCACAGGGGGTTGCAAAAAACTGCGATAAAAGCGCAGAGGGGGTCAAAAAGTCAGCGCTCAAAAGCGCAAAAGCACGCGATTTGAATTACCCTGACCCATACACCCTGATGCAGATTTATCACTGAGCTTCAAGCGTTGTTTGAGCGTCACAAAGATGCTACTGGCTGTGGATCTATGACGCTCAAGGTCGTCTGATTCCCTTCCATGAGCCCGTTCGTGAGCCCCCAGGTTCACCCAGTTGTCAGTTTGTACGTCCAACCGACCGACGACCGAGACGAAGCCTGACACGTCAGCCAACTGCCTCATAACTAACTGGCCACGGTTGGCTCCATCGTTGCCACCCGTCGTTCCATCTCACTCTGCGCAATTTTTCGGCGTTGCTTCAGACTCTGCATAGGACTTGAGTTTTACAAGGATGCTACCTACCTACCTACCTACACACCCCTCTCCCTCCCTCCCTCCCTCCCTCCACCCATCCCACTCAACTCCCACAGTCCCACTGGGGGTAAAGATTTAATTTTGAATGTAGAATTAAATTGTCACTTTAGTACGAATTCAGGGGCCCCGTCGGAAAAACGATTGTTTGGGGTTCAGTTCATCAATGTTTTTGTCTAGCCCTTACTACCACGGTTGGGCAAGTCCCTTATTTTTGTTATCCTATTACATTACATTACATTACATGTTAAAGTCTACTTGACACCGAGAGGGTGTATGAGACTCTGTGCTTTAAACAAAAAGAAAAAGCACCCACAAAGCAAAAAAACCCATTACATCAGGGGTGTGTCGAGGACAAACAAACCAAACTCCCAACCACCGTTTTGGTGGCGTAGGTATTAAACCCCTTAGAGCAGGACCCAGATCTCAACCACTTACAGTGGCGGAGGTAAGAAGCTAACAAATGAGAAGTCTCAAGAAGAAAAATATATGGCCTACCCCTTCAAAAACAATATAAAACTATATGGCCTACCCCTTCAATACTATATATAAAACTATATGGCCTACCCCTTCAAAAACAATGGTGTGGGCTTTAGAGCTTTTTCGTTTCAGAAAGGGGGTCTTCTGGTGGTGATCAGGGATTTGGTGTCTTTCAAGGTTGGGCTCCTGGTAGCGATTTGGGTAGGCGTCAAGAAGGGCCAGCCCGGGGGGTCCGGGGGGGCAGGGCCGAGATTCGAGTCGCATGGTAGCGGGAGGTTTGGCAAACACAGGGTCCCAGGTAGCGATCGCTCCTGATAGCGGAGAAAAACTCTGGTGGGCATGTCTTGGGCCAACAATGTACTGCCTCTAAAGCTCTGTTCTGCCTAAACAAAAGCTCTGGTGGGCATATCTTGGGCCAACAATGTACTGCCTGTAATAATATCATGTGATGTAATATTGCAGTCGTGTGATGTTTTATGTAATATGTATTGCAGTGTATTATGTTATATCTGTACTTGGCGGGGTACTCCATTACGATATTCTGATATTGTCTTTTTCTTCTCCTCATCTCCATACAACTCCAACCGATAGGTTTCCAGTTATCGTGTTTATCGTCGTGAGAGAGAGAGAGAGAGGGTTCGTTAAATAAGCTCAGCGAATCATTTCCGAGACAGCACAGCGCGTCTACCATCCAATTTGATACAAGGAGCATGAGATTTTTATACATATACAGGCACCCCCAGAAACCTGAAAAACAAAGTAGGTCGGTCCAAAAGAGGAAACAAACTAGAGGCGTGAATAAGAGCGGAAAGGGGAGCGTGAAGGGGAGGAGTGCTGAGGCAGGCAATCCAGAGCACCAAGCCCAACAAACACAAGAGAAGCGGGCTGGATTAATAGAGCAAAAGGGCACTCGCTATGAGCACCTTAATATGCAGCGATAATGCCCTTAACCAAAAAAAGCGCTACCGGTAGTCAACCCAGCACAACCAAGTTGCAGATAAGGACAAGAGTGCTTCGAATATAAACCAAAATCACCCCAAGGGGAAAAGGGAGAAGCTAGACTAAACAGAGTGTCAAAACAAAACAAGGTAAAAATAATGAGAGAGGGAGTATTCGTTGAGAGAGGGTTCGTTAGAGAGAGGGTTCGTTACACAAACTCAGAAAATCACTGCCGAGACTGGACAGCAGTATAGCCTGCCGACTATCCAATTTTATAATACAGAAGCTCGAGGGTTTTAAAGGCACCCCCACAAAACTGAAAACAAACGAGGTCAAGTCCAAAAAAGGAAACAAACTTAGAGGCGGAAAGGAGAGAGGAAAGGGGAGGGATGCAAAGGTGTGCAATCCAAACACCAAGGCACAAGAGAGGAAGGCCGAACGGAACGAAAATAACTAAAAACCACCCAAGGGCATGCGCTTTGAGCACCTTAACATGCGCTGATAATGCCCTTAGAGGAAGAAAGCACAAGTCGTCCCGACACAACCAACTTTCAGAAAAGGACCGGAGTGTCAAGGAAGATAACCACAGACACCCCATGAAGGAAAGGGGAAGGCCAGCCGAAAAATAGAGAGGCCAGAAACCAACCTAGCAAGACTCAGAAAGCAAGCACGCATGACAGGGGCAAGAGAATCCACCACACTTGGCAGACCTGCCCTGCCCGTACACCAGAAACCACATACTAGAGCTATTACTAGAGAAAAGGAACCAACAAACTTAGCATAGCCAGCGAGAAAGGGAGGCGAAAAGGAGAAGGGAGGGTTTAGGGTTTAGGGTCCAGGGTACAGACTTAAAACCCTAAAACCCAAAACCGAACCCGAAACTCCTGATTATGGAAAAGAGAAAGATTACAAGGGGCTCATGTCCTAGCAGTGAAACAACACCGCCCTAAAGTCGAACTCGAGAAACCACCCGCCGTCTTCCGGCAGCGGGGCTCGAACTCCGGTGGCCGAAACCTGAACCACCGGGTCTAGACCATACCGCCCTCCAGACTGGGGAGGATATAGTTACATACTCAGCAAAAATCAATGCTGAGACTGAACAGCGCCGAGGCAGCTGGACAGTTTTATAACAGTGAGGGTTTGGGCAACATACCCCTCAGAACCTGGTCCAGGAGGTGACCTCCCAAAAAGCGTACGAAAGAGCAAATAAAAGGCTTGACAACAAGCAATGCGAACTACCAAGGCATTGAGAAACTAGCGAATTAAGTGTATATTGTAGAAGGGCTGAGAGTTGCCGAGGCCTGAAAAGCGAGATTCTACAAGGACACGTGAAGGACAAAAGGCACAGGAAAATCACCAAACAAACAAGGAGAGAGGCATAGAGCTCTAAAAAGGCGGCTTTAACACTCCCTATCTGACTGAGAGAGAGAGGGTTCGTTACATAAACTCAGCAAATCACTGCCGAGACTGGACAGCAGCACAGCCTGCCAACCATCCAATTTTATAACACGAAAGCACGAGGGTTTTGAAGGCACCCCCACAAACCTAAAAACAAACTAGGTCAAGTCCAAAAAAAGGAAACAAACTACGGTAGTGGCGGAAAGAAGAGCGGAAAGGGGAGCGTGAAGGGGAGGGATGCTGAGGCAGGCAATCCAGAGCACCAAGCCCAACAAACACAAGAGAAGAGAGCTGAGCCAAAAGAGCAAAAGACCAATCAAGGGCACGCGCTACGAGCACCTTAATATGCAGCGATAATGCCCCTAACAGAAAAAAGCGCTAAACAACCCCGCACCACCTTCTTGCAAATAAGGACAAGAGTGCCTAGGAGAACAACCAAACACACCCCAAGGAGTGAAGGGAGAATCCAAACTACAAGCAGAGAGTCCACTGACGAAGAAGAAGAAGAAGATTATAATGGGCACTTGTCCTGGCAGTGGAGACACCACCGCCCCCGAGGGAACGGACTCCGATCCCACTGTCTTCCGGCAGTGGGACTCGAACTTCTCCCGTTTGGCGTAACCTGTACCAACGGAGTCTAGACCATACCGCCCTCCAGACTGGGCAAAAGTAATGACAGTCACCCATGTTGGCGTATTGATACCTGAGTCCAACGGTATTTCCATGGGTTCAACGACTGGCTGAAGCAGGGTGTTCCGGATAGAGGTGAAGGATCTTTACATCGCCGGGTAGAGACCCGAATCGAGATGCAGTGTGTTCATCCACGGTGGGTATTAACATTAGTTATTGCACTGACGAGAGAGAGGGTTCGTTACATAAACTCAGCAAATCACTGCCGAGACTGGACAGCAGCACAGCCTGCCGACCATCCAATTTTATAACACGGAAGCACGAGGGTTTTTAAGGCACCCCCACAAACCTGAAAACAAACTAGGTCAAGTCCAACAAAAGGAAACAACCTGAGGCGGAAAGGAGAGCGGAAAGGGGAGGGATGCAAAAGTAAGCAATCCAGAACACCAAGCCCACCAACCACAAGAGAGGAAGGCCAAACTAAAAGAACTAAATACCACCCAAGGGCATGCGCTATGAGCACCTTAATATGCAGCGATAATGCCCTCAAAGGAAGAAAGCACAAGACAACCCGACACAGCCAACTTGCAGAAAAGGACCGGAGTGTCAAGGATGATAACCATAGACACCCCATGAAGGAAAGGGGGAGGCCAGCCGAAAACAGAGAGGCCAGAAACCAATCTAGCAAGACTCAGAAAGCAGGCACACATGTTAGGGGCAAGAGAATCCACCACACTTGGTAAACCTGCCCAGCCCGGACACCAGAAGCCACAAACTAGAGCTATTACTAGAGAAACGAAACCAACAATCTAAGCACAGCCAGCGAGAAAGGGAGGCGAAAAGGAGAAGGGAGGGTTTAGGGTTTAGGGTCCAGGGTGGAAACTGGTAATCCTAAACCCCAAACCCAAACCCGAAAACTGCGGGCATGAAGGGCCAAACCAAAGAACTATACAAAAGGGTGTCCTGTGACGTACGGAACCCGAGAGCGAACTAATGCTTGGCACCCAAGAAAGAGGAGCTGAAAAGAGGAGCGGAAAGAGGCAAGCAAGCAGGCGCGTGCAATGAAAGACTAGCAAAAAGGTATCAGCTAATAGTAAGACCACTCTTCTGGCAAAATCAGTTGGCTACCTAACCGGTGCGTGTGAGAAGGGGAGGGTACCAGTGGAACCATGGGGAGAACAGGAGTGAAGAGCGTAGATGGTGAAGGTGGGATGGGGGGAGGAGAAAGGGAAGGATCGTGGATGAGGGAAGCATCTTCGTGCGGAAAAGTTTGAGGGGGAGAACCCATATTGACCCTGGCTCCCCCATGACTAATGAAGGGGTGAGAAGAGTCCACAGTGTCCTCCCAATCATCCGGGGGTGCCCCAATGGCTACAAAGTCAGCGATGCAGGCCCAAAAATCAGTCACAGCAAGGGCCCCAGCCCGGACAGAGATAGGGCGGGATGCCATCTCGTGCGGATTAGTTAGTCCCCACACCTCATAGAGAGTTTGTTGACCTTGGTTAAGAAGAGCCTGATTAGAGGCTGCATAGTGCAACCTCCACGCTTGCAGTCGACCATGATCCATGGCTGACAGAGCAGCAAGGCAGACAACACCCCACACCTCCAGATTAATAGTCGAAGAAGGGCGGGGGTAGCACAACCAGAGGCTGGCCCGTTGGAGGGGGACAGTGGTAGAGGCAAGCAGGGTGGTCTGAATAGCATCTCGAACCGCCACAGCCACGGGACAAGTCCAAAAACTGTGCATACGAGCATCTGAGTCTGGAGGCGCATCAGGGCAACATGGGCAACGAAACTGTACCCTGGATGATGCACCACGGACCCCATCAGCTGCAAGACGCCACATGATTTCCTTCTGTTGGTTTTCCCAAGGAAAGGACCAGAGAGCAGACAAACGCCGAGCAAACATCCAGGTACATCCTGTCACATACCGGGGATTGTGGGGTGGGCCCATTGCTAGACCCACATACACAGCCCTTGCCTCTGCTTGAAGCCGTCCTGTGGCGCTATTCAGTAAAGAAGTCCCAAGTTTGACCTTGAACTTACCCAGCGTAGCTGGGGGACCAAGTTGAAGAGGAGGGGAAAAGGGGGAACAGGGAAGGATCCATCCCAGCCGGGAGACGAGGAGGCGCATGAGGGAAACAGGTGGGGGGGCTGGCGGAGTTTCCAGGAGCCCGGGGGCAGACAGGAGTGAAAGAGAAGGAGAGGGGAGGGGGGAAGAAGGACCAGGGTGGGGGAGAAAGCGGAGGGGCAAGGGAGGACAGCCACCCTTGAGGAATAGAAGAAAGCAGGGAGGTCAGCAAAAGTGACACATTGTGGGGATCGCCGACAACATTGAGCATGCCAAAGGGCATGGTGGACAGCCCAACACGGCCCAGTTCAGGGTGCCACACAGAAGTGGAGCAGTATTGACGACGCTGGTCTAATTATGTGCTCAGAGCTAATCTAGCATGAAACATATGGCGCCTGTTTCTTTCGTCCCCCACATGATTCTAACCGAAGCTTTGGTGGCCGAGCGGTTAAGGCGATTGACTAGAAATCAATTGGGTTCTCCCGCACAGGTTCGAAGCGTTTTATACCTCGTTATTGTTCCCCATTACATTACATTACATTACATTGCGATTCCACATTCAGAACCTTTATGAATGGAAATGGCACTAAGTCTTTTTGGAGCAACCTAGCCGACTATCTTTCTACTTGTAGAAGAGCAAGACAGGAAGCCCTGGACTGCTTAGTGGCACCGTAATTTATCATCCCTTTTTTTCTTCTTCTTGTGACTTCTCATTTGTTAGCTTCTTACCTCCGCCACTGTAAGTGGTTGAGATCTGGGTCCGGCTCTAAGGGGTTTAATACCTACGCCACCAAAACGGTGGTTGGGAGTTTGGTTTGTTTGTCCTCGACACACCCCTGATGTAATGGGGTTTTTTGCTTTGTGGGTGCTTTTTCTTTTTGTTTAAAGCACAGAGTCTCATACACCCTCGCGGTGTCAAGTAGACTTTAACATGTAATGTAATGTAATGTAATTACATGATAAAGTCTACTTGGCACCGCGAGGGTGTATGAGACTCTGTGCTTTAAACAAAAGAAAAAGCACCCACAAAGCAAAAAACCCATTACATCAGGTGTGTGTCGAGGACAAACAAACCAAGCTCCCAACCACCGTTTTGGTGGCGTAGGTATTAAACCCCCTAGAGCCGGACCCAGATCTCAACCACTTACAGTGGCGGAGGTAAGAAGCTAACAAATGAGAAGTCACAAGAAGAAAAGAAAAAAAAGGGATAATAAATTACAGTGCCACTAAGCAGTCCAGGGCTTCCTGTCTTGCTCTTCTACAAGTAGAAAGATAGTCGGCTAGGTTGCTCCAGAAAGTCTTAGTGCCATTTCCATTCATAAAGGTTCTGAATGTGGAATCGCAGAATTCCACATTCCATATGGTTAAGTCGGTATCCTCATGGACATCAGGGTACTTCAAATGGCCAAATTGGCCAGCGCTTTAGCGCACTTGAAAACAAAAAGACTGCGCTTTGTAGTACAAAAAGCGCAAAAATTGCTTGCTGCGCCCACAGGGGGTTGCAAAAAACTGCGCTTAAAGCGCAGAGGGGGTCAAAAAGTCAGCGCTTAAAAGCGCAAAAGCGCGCGCTTTGAATTACTCTGATGGACATGCCTATAAATATCTGCAAACAGCTTCTGGTAGCGGAGGCGAATATCATTATAAAAAGGGCACTCAAACATATGCATTTCATCCTCAGGTTTTTGGAACCCACACATTTGACAGTGTCTCATTGAACGAGGGATGTGTGCTCTATCCACCACCCTCATTCTTTCTGTGTTCAGCCAATGGGAACCCATTCTAAACTGTGCTATAGAACGAATCTGATCCTGCTTATGTAAGGCAGATGTAAAGGGAATCAAGCCATTCTCATCATTGCTGTTGGCTGCGAACCATTTCTGGTATCGGAGGCGTTTAAAGCCAACCCTTCTCTCATCAGGGATGTCTCTGACTGCATTGGTGTCACTTGGGTACTTAAACCTCCATGACTCAAAAACTTCAGACATGATACCTTCGACATCGACAGCCTCCAAAATGTTGAGGTTTTTCCTGGATCCTAGCTTGTGGAGAGCGCAACGTAAGTCATGAACCCAGCCAGTGTTGGAATCAAAAGATTCCTTAAGAGCCATTCTAATGAGATCCCCAGGTTCTTTATCTATGGTCTTGTTCCAGAAGCGCAAAGCTTGTTTAAGCCAAGCAAAACACAACGGGGTTCTACCCAGCTCGTCCATGATAATATTAGATGTATGGTAGTAGATTGGCAAACACCCAACATTTGTTTAAGTATACCTCTATGCCATTTCTCACAAGCATGGTCATTTGAGATAAGTGTGCTGTTCAGAATAGAAGGAGCCCACACCTCACAGCCAAAATTCAGCATAGGTTGTACAATAGAATCAAACAGGTGGGTGAGAATATCAATATTGTATATGTCCATAGTATGGAATGATTGCCTTGAAGTACCCGAATGAAAAAAATCTCCAGATTTTACCCGAATGAAAAAATTACAAAATACCCGAATGAAAAAAATTACAAAAATACCCGAATGAAAAAAATTTCAAAATTTTTGATTGAGGGATTAGCCTGTCAAAACTGTTTGTGTGTTTGTGTGTTTGTGTGTTTGTGTGTTTGTGTGTTTGTGTGTCCGTGTGTCCGTGTGTCACAACCTACTTTTCAGGTTTCACTTCAAATCACAAAAAAACGAAACATTATATAAGATATCCCAATTATAAGACTTATTGATACCGGAGATATTCTCAAGAGACCACATATGAGCATCGCAATTCAAGAAAAGGAGCTAAGGTTTGTGCTTTTTGGGCCAAAAGCGACAATTATTGGGTAACATTTTTCACCATTCCAAATTCGTACCATCCAATCATGTGCGCATACATAGGTTTGGGAATGGAATTGTCGTCAAAAAATCGAGACGAAACATGTAAGCATCACAATGGACGAAACATTCCCCTAGGGCACTTAAGCTATTATTAGCACGGACTTCACCCACAACTCAGCCGCAGGGCCGTGCGTGGGGTGGGACGGGTGCGTGGGGTGGGCCTACGGATATGTACTGTGTACTTCTAAATCACGTAATGTTCATGTTTCCAGCCTCGCGAGCTTGCACAATGAACAATTACATGGGCAACGATAACATATCCAGCTCACACACTTGCGGAGCTTGGAATTAAGCACCAGCGACTTTCGAGTTGCAAACTATGGAGGTACCATCATTCGCATGGGCCAAGCCGCCCCCATTTGTATTGCCGAGGCGAAATGGACCACGCCACCGCGCCATACGTTGCCCCTCCCTGGCAGGCGGCCTAGGATCGCCAGGGACCCGCTCTTCGCTCGTTTCCCCTCCTCGCCCATTCTCGCAGGCTTATTCAGTTGAAGTTTCTCAATTATTAGCTTTCGACACGCGCCTTGGACTTGTCTTTGAACCAATTCTTCGCAATTCTTGATGCCCCCCTCAGTTCAACTCTGATAGTCGCCCATCACCTCATTAAGCGCGCGCGGTTCCCTGCTTCGCATGCAGCTGAGACAACATGGGAACGATCATGCTACCACCCCTTGCTCTACCTGCATGGTAAATTTGGTATGGTACTGCATGGTGCAGAATAGCATGACATTGAATGGTTTATACCTACATGCATGGTACAATGGTAGATTAGTATGGTATGGCCTGGTGCAGCATAGCACTGCATGTTATGGTTTATACCAACATGCATGGTACAATGGTATAATAGTGGGGCATGGCATGGTGTAGCATAGCATTGTATGATGTGTACCTACATGCATGGTATATTGGTATAGTATGGAGTGATGGTTGTGAAATAGATGATTCTAATTGTAGGAGTGATGATGATGGTCATGGTGAGATTGTTAGTACTGATGGTGTTAATGAGAAGATGATTGCGATCGTGTTATGTGGTGTTGTAGTGCGTGATATTTATTCGTGCTTCAGTAGTGTTTGGGTTTTGCTGCAGTTGGATAGCCAGTTATGTGTGTGTTCAAGGTGTGTCTGAGTGTGTTTGTGTCTGTGCATGGGGTAGTGAATCGATAGCCAGTGTGTGTGAGTGCATGGTGTAGTGCATGGATAGCCAGTTTGTGTGGGTGAGTGCCTGAGTGTGTTGTTTGTGTCAACAGGATTGTCTTTTAGTGCATGGGGATGGCGAGGTGTGTGTTTATGCAAGTAGGGCGGTGTGGCAGTGCATGCGTAGCCCCTTGTGTGTGCGTGTGTGAGTGTTTGGGTATGTGTGAATGTATGCATGGGGTTGTCTTGTATTGCATGGATGGCCTGGTGTGTGTGTGCGTGAGTGTCTGATTGGGTTGTGTTTGTCCATGGATTGTCTTGTAGTGCATGGATGACCAGGTGTGTGTAACTGTGTACGGAAACAGATCTGTGTGGCAGTGCATGTGTAGCCAGATGTGTGTGCATGTGCCTGGGGTTGTCTTATAGTGCATGGATGGCCAGGTGTGTGTATTTGGTATGAACAGTGCTGTTTGGCAGTGCATGTGCAACCAGTTGTTCTTTTGTGTGTTTGCATGCGTGAGTGTCTGGGTGTGTTTGTGTGTGCATGGATTTGTCTTGTATTGCATGGATAGCCAGATGTGTGCATATGTGCGTGCACAGTGCTGTGTGGCAGTGCATGGATAGCCAGATGTGTAATTTGTGCATGCACAGTGCTGTGTTGCAGTGCATGGATAGCCAGATGTTTGTGTATGTGCGTGCACAGTGCTGTGTGATAGTGCATGGATAGCCAGATGTGTGTGTATGTGCGTGCACAGTGTTGTGTGGAAGTGCATGGATATTAATTTATATTGCATATCCGTGTATTTGAGTGTGTTTGTGTTTGCATGGGGTTGTCTTATAGTGCATGGACAGCCAGATGTGTGTGTATGTACTAGCATATAACAGTGCGACAGTGTCTGTGTAGCCAGTTGTTTTGTGTGTGCATGCTTGATTGGCTGAATGTGTTTGTGTTTGCATGTGGTTGTCTTGTGGTGCATGCATAGCCAGAGTTGTGTGTTTGTGCGTGCACAGTGCTGTGTTGCAGTGCATGGATAGCCAGTTGTGTGTGTATGTGCGTGCACAGTTCTGTGTGGCAGTGGTTGGATGGCAATTTGTTTTGTGCGTGCATGCGTGTGTATTTGAGTGTGTTTGTGTTTGCATGGGGTTGTCGTGTAGTGCATGGATAGCCAGATGTGTGCGAATGTACTAGCACATGGCTGTGCGGCAGTGTATGTGAAGTCAGTTGTTTTGTGCGTGCATGCTTGATTGGCTGAATGTGTTTGTGTTTGCAAGTGGTTGTCTTGTAGTGCAAGGTTTGCCAGATGTGTGTGTATGTACGTGCACAGTGCTGTGTGGCAATGCATGGATAGCCAGATGTGTGTGTAAGTACTTACGCGGTGCTGTGTGGCAGTGCATGTATAGCCACATGTGTGTGTAGGTGCGTGCGCAGTGCTGTGTGGCAGTGCATCGATAGCCAAATGTGTGTGTATGTGCGTGCGTAGTGCTGTTTGGTAGTGCATGGATAGACATCTATGTGTGTGTATGTGCGTGCACAGTGTTGTGTGGCAGTGCATGGATAGCCACATGTGTGTGTAAGTGCGTGCACAGTGCTGTGTGGCAATGCATGGATAGCAAATTGTTTTGTGCGTGCATGTGTTTGTATTTGAGTGTGTTCATGTTTGCATGGGGTTGTCTTATAGTGCATGGATAGCCAGATGTGTGTGTTCGTTCTAAAAACATGGCCGTGCGGCAATGTATGTGTAGCCAGTTGTTTTGTGTGTGCATGCTTGAGTGGCTGAATGTGTTTGTGTTTGCATGTGGTTGTCTTCTGGTGCATGGATAGCCAGATGTGTGTGTGTGTGCGTGCACAGTGCTGTGTTGCAGTGCATGTACAGCTAGATGTGTGTGTATGTGCATGCACAGTGCTGTGTTGCAGTGCATGCATAGCCAGATGTGTGGGTATGTGCGTGCACAGTGCTGTGTTGCAGTGCATGGATGGCAATTTGTTTGGTGCGTGCATGCATGCGTGTGTATTTGAGTGTGTTTGTGTTTGCATGGGGTTGTGTTGTAGAGCATGGATAGCTAGATGTGTGCGTATGTGCGTGCGCAGTGCTATGTGGCAGTGCATGGAAAGCCACATGTGTGTATGTGCGTGCGCAGTGCTGTGTGGTAGTGCATGGGTAGCCAGCTATGTGTGTGTATGCGCGTGCACAGTGTTGTGTGGCAGTGCATGGATAGCCA
This sequence comes from Chlamydomonas sp. ICE-L, assembly GCA_013435795.1. Taxonomy (NCBI): domain Eukaryota; kingdom Viridiplantae; phylum Chlorophyta; class Chlorophyceae; order Chlamydomonadales; family Chlamydomonadaceae; genus Chlamydomonas; species Chlamydomonas sp. ICE-L. Next base: position 1,341,123 of record JACBWV010000810.1, read on the forward strand.
GATGTATGTGTATGTGTGTGCATAGTGCTGTGTGGCAGTGCATGGATAGCAAATTGTTTTGTGCGTGCATGTGTTTGTATTTGAGTGTGTTCATGTTTGCATGGGGTTGTCTTGTAGTGCATGGATAGCCAGATGTGTGTGTATGTACTAGCACATGGCTGTGCGACAATGTATGTGTAGCCAGTTGTTTTGTGTGTGCATGCTTGATTGGCTGAATGAGTTTGTGTTTGCATGTGGTTATCTTGTAGTGCATGGATAGCCAGAGGTGTGTGTATGTGTATGCACAGTGCTGTGATGTAGTGCATGGATGGCCAGATTTGTGTGTATGTGCCTGCATAGTGCTGTGTGGTAATGCACTGATAGCCAGATGTGTGTGTATGTGCGTGCGCTGTGCTGTGTTGCTGTGCATGGATAGCCACATGTGTGTGTATGTGCATGCACAGTGCTGTGTGGCAGTGCATGGATAGCCAGCTATGTGTGTATGTGCGTGCACAGTGCTGTGTGGCAGTGAATGGATAGCCATATGTGTGTGAATGTGCGTGCATTGTGCTAAGTGGCTGTGCATGGATAGCCACATGTGTGTGTGTGTGCGGTGTGGTATAGAGTATGTATGCTTAGGCCTCTGATGCCCCTCTTGGGTTCCACCTGTATCTTTGTACATTAGTTTGTCTCTCTCCATCTGTGCTGCTGATACCGGCAAACTCTGCACCCAAACATTTGGCTCGTAGTTAGAGTGCGCTTGACTAAAGATATCAGCTTTGCAGCGGTCATAATCCTTCTCAATAGTTGTCAAATGTTTTGTAGCATATTCTGCTATGAGTACCTACTTACTCCACTACTTCTGAAACTCCCAGCCTCCCTCCTCTCACTTTCTCGCATTCTGCTTATCAACTATTTCTCGACTATTTGCCCCATGTCCTGCCCGTGACTTCTAATGTGTTCAGGGTTTAGTTGCTTAGTGGCTTGAATGCCAGCGGTTGACCATAATTCAGATGCCACGTCAGTGTCCAGGCTGTCTAGACTATGTGTTCAATCCTACGCACGCCAGGGACACGTCCAGCCGACTCAACAACCTCATTGGCAAAACACGAGTCAGAACGCATATCACACTGCGATTTCGTAATACGACATTGTATTAGGCAACAAGCGGCTTGTGTCCTAGGGGTCCCGAATGAATTGCCATAAATGTGGGGAATGAAGCCACATCAAGCTTGTGTGCGGCTGACTGAACAAACTCAACCATACCTCTAATTTGTAACATTTCGTGTGCATCAAGTGCTTGCAAATAAATCCCATCTACAAGACAGTCCAGACACGTTTAATACTGCTTCAAATTTAACAACCCTACAAAATGTCAATTGCCGTTACTTCGTAGTAAACAAAGCTACATCCATCGATTCAATTCAATTAAATCCAAATCTATTGAATTCAAATGCATACAATTCAAATCAATTAAATGCAATAAATTCAAGTCTATACAACATAATTTAGATTCTATAAAAAATTAATTAAATACAGTTTAATTAATTGATTAATTAATTAATACAATTAAATTAATTAAATTGATAATTAATTTAATATAATTTAATTCATGATGTTATTAATGTATTAATTTATTAATACTTTTAAATTCATCAATCAATTTAACAGAATTTGATCAATTCAGTTTAATTATATAATTCATTAATTAATACAATTTATTTAATTAATTATACAATTATACAATAATAAAATCATACAATAATTTGTTAAACTTAATCCATATTATTTTAAACATTTTCATTCGGGACGCGCCTCCAGGCGCCCTTTATTTTGATTGAGGGATTAGCCTGTCAAAACTGTGTGTCCGTCCGTCCGTCCGTCCGTCCGTCCGTCCGTCCGTCCGTGTGTCACAACCTACTTTTCAGGTTTCACTTCAAATCACAAAAAAACAAAACATTATATAAGATATCCCAATTATAAGACTTATTGATACCGGAGATTTTCTCACGAGACCACATATGAGCATCGCAATTCAAGAAAAGGAGCTACGGTTTGTGCTTTTTGGGCCAAAAGCGACAATTATTGGGTAACATTCGTTATCATTTCAAATTCGTACCATCCAATCATGTGCGCATACATAGGTTTGGGAATGGAATTGTCGTCAAAAAATCGAGGCGAAACATGTAAGCATCACAATGGACGAAACATTCCCCTAGGGCACTTGAGCTATTATTAGCACGGACTTCACCGACAACTCAGCCGCAGGGCCGTCGGTAAGTTTTGCGCCTCTTGTTTCCCCCTCTTAAATAAGCTAAACCTCTTGAAAGCTCTTGTGGCTTGAAACAAGTCGAATACAAGAGCGGCATGCAGTGATTGATACACCACTTGTGCAAGACATGTCTCCAAGAGCCTCGCAAGAGGATGCGTCATGCAAGCGAATGCTTGTTACGTTCTCATTTGTCGCCCTTCGACAGATGGGGGGCTTCGAATTCGATTCGAACAAGGCGGGAAATGGTGGTTTGGACTTGGTTTTAGGACCAAGCCATGGAGTACAGCCTGAGGTACTGCCGTGGCCACGATCACGACTTGATTCTGACCTGAATCGATCATCTTCCACAAGCCGCTTTCTTCCATTCCAACAAAGCGTTATTTCCATTCCATTCAAGCTCCCGCAGCTCTTGTTCCTCGCATTCGTGTTCCCTCTTATTTCGTTCTCAATTTCACTGTGCGGTTGATTGCGACTCTTGGTAAGTTGTCACTTGTCTCTATGCTCTTGGCCGCTTCTGCGCTTGACCCCGCCCTCCTACGCCTGCTCTGGTACTGCCGTGGCCACGACTTGAATCTTACCTGAATCGATAATCTGTCAAGGTCCCGCAGCTCTTGTTCGTCGCATTCGGGTAGGTCTATTTCTGTTTAGTTTGCTCCTGCCCCTAAGGCAAGTCGGGTATGCAGGCTTGACTTCCTCATGATCACATAACTCGCAGGCGCATCAGGGGTTCGTCAATTGAATACTCGTCCTTCCTGCTCATGCCCATCAGTTAATTTAATCTCCCTCCCTCCCTCCTTTCCCATCCCTCCCTCCCTCCCTCCTTGCCTCCCTCCCTCCCTCCTTGTCTCCCTCCCTCCCTGCCTTGCCTCCCTCCCTCCCTCCCTCCCTCCCTCCTTGCCTCCCTCCCTCCCTGCCTTGCCTCCCTCCCTACTTGCCTCCCTCCCTCCTTGCCCATCCCTCCCTCCCTCCCTCCTTGCCTCCCCCCCTTGCCTCCCTCCCTCCCTCCCTCCTTGCCCATCAGTTAACTTAATATCCCTCCCTCTCTCCCTCCCTCCCTCCCTCCATACATACATACATACATACATACATACATACATACATACATACATACATACATACATACATACATACTACTTACATACATACATACATACATACATACATACATACATACATACATACATACATACATACATACATACATACATACATACATACATACATACATACATACATCTATATATATAAAGAAATCATGGTCGTGGTCGTGGTGGTCGCGGTGGTCGCGGTGGTCGTGGTGGTGTCATCATCGCGTGCCCACGTGCCATGGGCGTGCGAAGTGTAACCGACTTGCAACCGACTTTTCGTTCACCCAACTGGCAACTCCCCGCCTAGCGGAATTTTCAAATACCAAAACTGCAAATTCGCTAAGCTAAGCGCGCGCGCTCACAGTATGTCCAGAACTGCCTCCGATACTTTGACGGCAAGATTTAGAATCAGAAGATCCTCTCCTCGGAGGTCACCAGCCGACCCTCATATGGCTTGGCATGGCGCTCGGAATATTAGCTTTCAGTTCTTCACGGATAATGCGACCATGATGCATGGCAACGGTCCTAATGGACAGGAGGGCCCGCAAAACCGCCAGCCAGCGCTCAAAGCGAGCTTGCCAGAGCAAGGAAGACAGGGAAATAGCCTACAAGCGTCGACGTGATGCCCGCGCTGCCCGATCCGAGGAGGTACGTTATGCTGGTAATCTCGCAAGGAGTCAGGAACGAGCTACCGTGCCTGAGGAGGAACACGAAGCTGGTAACCAATCCAGGCGCGAAGACTATATATGCTGCCCAGCCTGAGGAGTTATGCCTGGATCATAATCAAGCCAGACCTTCATATCGTGATGCTTTTTTTCTCCGTCTGCGAGCGTTGCCACCATTCATCTCACGCATGCGCAATTTCGCCATGCCATCGCATCACATTTGTAGTGATTGGCATCCAGTTGCGATTAATTACCTTTGTTCAGATCGCCATGGCCATTCCGACCACCTGGACACTCTCGCGCTTGCCACGATCATCCCATCTTTGCAAGCTCTTTTCGTTGTATAGAATATGAAGTACGTTGCTGCAATTTTTGCTGTTCTGAGTTGATCGAGTCTCGACTGGGGCACTGTACGAGAAGACGAAGCTGCAGGTTTGTAGCCATGCAATTGCACCGGTCCGGTGTTCTCGGGGCGATCGGAATCTGAGCGCTCGCAATGTTGGTAGGTTCGAAGCACAGCGGGTCCCTCTTTCTGCACGATTGAATCCCGCAGAGTGAAGTGAAGGGTACGAGGTAGGGAGAAGAAGATTGTGTGTGCGTGTTGGCGGTTGGGGGAAGGGAGGGTGGTGGGGGATAAGGTGAGAGAAAGAGAGTGCGTGTGGATGGGGTGGGTGAGGGGTAGGGAGAGGTCAGAATGGGGGGGAGGGGGGGATGGTATGTGTGTATAACAGGGTGGGAGGCCACAACTGAAGCAGAAGGGGAATAGGTAGGGAGAAGAAGTGTGTGTGTGGGGGTGGGGGGTGGGGGAGAGGCAGGGGAGCATCGAGCAAGGCTGAGATGGCTGATTTCTTGACTGTGTGTAAGGGAGGGGGGGGGGGGGGGGGGGGGGGGGGGGGTGGGGGGGGGGGGGGGGGGGGGGCATACAAGGGCGTTACCCGTTATGTAACCCAGTACAGACTTGGACCCATGGCCTGGGTGGGGGGGTGAGGGTGGGGGGTGGCCACCGGCCACACGGGCTACCGTACTAGTAACATACATATATAATACATACATACATACATCCATCTAACCTCCAGCATCCATCATCCATCCAGCCATCCAGCATCCATCCTCCATCCCATCCCATCATCTATCCATCCTCATCCATCATCATCCATCCATCCATCCATCCATCCATCATCCACCATCATCCATCATCCCTCCACCATCCATCCATCATCCATCCATCATCCCATCCATATATCCATCCATCCTCCATCCATCCATCCATCCTCCATCCATCCATCCATCCATCCTCCATCCGTCCATCCATCCATCCATCCATCCATCCATCCTCCACCATCCCTCCCATTCCATCCATCCATACATCCATCCATCCATCCATCCCATTCCATCCATCTCCTCTAACATCCATCCATCCAGCATCCATCCATCATCCTCCATATATCCATCCATATATCCATCCATCCTCCTCCATCCCATCCATCATCATCATCCATCCATCCATCCATCCATCCATCCATCCATCCATCCATCCATCCATCCATCCATCCAATCCATCCATCCATCCATCCATACATCCACCATCCATCCATCCATCTATCCATCCATCCATCCATCCATCCATCCATCCATCCATATATCCATCCATATATCCATCCATCCATATATCCATCCATCCATCCATCCATATCCATCCATCCATCCATATATCCATCCATCCATCCATCCATCCATATATCCATCCATCCATCCATCCATCCATCCATCATCCATTCCATCCATCCTCATCCAATCCCCCATCATCCCTCCATCATCCATCCTCCATCCATCCATCCATCCATCCATCCATCCATCCATCCATCCATCCATCCATCCATCCATCCATCCATCCATCCATCCATCAATCCATCC
>JACBWV010000810.1:1353643-1613837 GCA_013435795.1 Chlamydomonas sp. ICE-L
AAAATATGAACGAACTTTTAGTGTGGGTTGATGAAGGTAGGTTTTGATGTGTTTTGGTGTGTTTTGGTGTGAAATCAGACATTGATATTGGGATGTTTGGTGATGTGTTGTGTTGTGATGTGTTGTGGTGGGTTGAGTGTGGTGTGTGGTGAATTTGTGTGGTTAGTTGTATACTTAGGAATTGTAGCTGTTGATGTAGGGGTGAATGTGGAGGTGGTGCTAGTGGTGTGGTGAGGTGTGCGTGTGGTTAGGTGTGGTGTGGTTGTGTGGATATGGGGCACGAATGTGATGAGTATTGAGAGTGGTGGGGAAGGTAAGGAGTGGTGTAGGTGGGTTAAATAGGTGGAATGGGTGGTTGTGGTGTGTGGTGTGGTGTGTGTGGTGTGGTGTTGGGTGGGGCATCAACTATGTGGGTGGTGTAGAGTTGTGGGGTCGGTGAGGAGGGGGTATGTGGTGTAGGTAGTGTGTGGTTTAATGTGGAGGTGAGGAATGTGGGGTAGCGTGAGGGGTTTGTAAGTGGAGTGGAGAGTATTACATGTTTGATTGTTTTGTGTAGATTTGGGTTGTGATGGTGTGGTGAGGTATGTGGTATGTGGCGATTGTGAGATGTGGTGTGGTGTGGTGTGTGTGTGATGTGTTGGTCCCGGCTGTGGTGTTGGTGTGTGTGGTGTGGTTGTGGTGTGGTGTGGGTGTTATTGGTCAGTCTTCATCTCCACATTCCACCACGGCACTGATGGTGTCACGGTCGATGGGTGTGGTGTGGGTATCATTTGTGTGTCGGGGTTGATTAATTGGGAGTGGATGCGAGATGTGAGATTGGGACAGAGAGGAGAAAGTCCCGGTGTGTGTGATTTTTTTTTTTTTCTTGTGACTGGCTGAAGCGCAGATAGGATGGGCGAGAGGTTTTGTTCAACTTGTTAACAATTTTCCTTCTATGGCGGCGCGATTTTGGACGGCAATTTTTTGGCCAGTGCCGATGGTGTGGCTCCTTAGCTAGTAATCATGGCTGTGGAATAGTATGGTGGAAGTGTGGTGGGTGGACAATTAAGAATTAGTATAAATGGGTGAAAAAACGGGTTTTCAGTTAGGAGCTCTTTATACATGTGGTTAGTGGTGCTGTGGTGTGGGTGGGTGGTGTGAAATTATAGAAATAGTATGGTGAAGTGTGGTGTGGGTGTGGTGTGCGGGGTGTGGGTGTGGTGTGGTGTGGTGGTGTGGTTTGGGTGTGTGTGGATGTGGTGTGGTGTGGTGTGTTGTGCGGTGTGGTGTTGAGTTGGAGTTATATGTCATGTTGTTTTGTTTTGATTGTGTCGTTTTGTTAGTTCGAGAATGTGTGTGGTGATGGTTAGAAGTTGGGTTGCTAGTTAGCGGTAGCGTCGTACGTGATGGTTTACGTGCGTTTCGGGGACATAGAGGTGATTGTGAGTTGTGTTGTGTTGTGGTGGGGTGGGGTTGTGTGGTGTGTGGGGGTTGGGTGTGGGTGTGGTATGGATGTGGCGGGAACGGTTGATGAAGGGACTTACTAAGATGGTGTGGTTTGGTTTGGTGTGGGTGGTGTGGTGGGGTGTGGTGTTGGGCAAGATGCGGGGCTAAGGTATCAGGGCTTGTTGTGCGTCTATGTATAGGTTGTGGTGACGCTGTGGCGCGAACCGACGAACCTCATTTGATATTGTGTGGGGGTGGTGGGTCGGGTTATTCGCGTGTGGAAATGGGAGGGCCTTTGAATTAAATAAGCCCTATAATATTTACTTAAAAATAAACTTGCTAGAAAGCTCCGCCGCTCGAATGCATGGTTGATAAAAAGCTGATGTGGTTGTGTGGGGGTGGTGTGGATGTTGGGTTTTTGGTGTGGTGTGGGTGGTGAGGAGTGGTGTGGAGAGGTGTAGGATGTTGAGGTGTGGTGTGTGTGGTGTGGTGGTAATGTTCGAATTAATATAGGACAAGCGAAAAAGGGCTTAGGAGGGGTCGTGGTGCGTAGAGGTCAGATACTACTTGAACAACTCAATTTTTGGCAATTACCATGAGAAATACTATAACACAAAGAAATGGTATTGAGTGTGAAGAATCAGGTGTGGATTGATTTTGGTGATAGTGGGTAAACAATTCGTCCGTGAGAAAGAAGTTCGCTGTGGCAGATAGTGGAATGTTTTTTTCTTTTTGTGTTGGTTGGTGTTGGTGGTTGCTCATAATAGCTTAATGACCAGAAAATAGGCAAACTGTATGCGACCTATGGCAACTAATACTGGGTGTGTGTGGTGTGTGGTTTGGGGTGGTTGTGGGTGGTGTGGTTTTTCAAAATGAATATCAACATCTTGGTCAACTTTTTGTCTGGTGTGTGGGAGGAAGTGGAGTGGAGTTGGAGTGGAGTGGTGTGAGAAGAGAGAAATCCTGGTAGCGCCTACATCGTCAAGGTGGGTTGGTGTGGTGTGGTGTGGTGTGATGTGCGTGTGGAGGTGGTGTGGTGTGGTGTGGTGGTGGAATTAGTATGGGAAGTGGGACGGGTGATTGGTATAGAGTGGCGCGCTGGTGTGGTGTTATGTGGTGACTGGTTGTGTGGTGTGGTGTTGTTTGTGGGTGGTTGGTGTGGTGTGGTGATGGAGGTTGTGGGTGGTGGGGTGTGGTGTGGTGTGGTGAGAGGAATAGTAGGGCTGAATTGTTGGTGTTGGTGTGGTGATGTGGTGTGGTGTTGCGGGGGGGTGAACAGGTTGTCGGTGTGGTCTTGGTGTGGTGTGATGCAATGGGATGTGAGAGTGGGTGTGCCGTGTGGTGTGGTGTGGTTCATGTGGACTATGTGAGTGTGTGTGGATGTGTGGTGGTGTCCGGTTGTGGACAGTGGAGTTAATGTTGTGTTGCTGATGGTGTGTGGATTTGTGGTTGGTTTGTTGTGGGTGTAGTTGTGGTGTGGATCTGTGTGGTGTGGTGTGTGGGTGATTGTGGTGTGGTGTGGTGTGGTGTGTAGATGGTGTGGGTTTGAGTGGCATATCAATGTGAAATGGCTTTATGGCTGTCCAATTGTGTAGTATAGATGGTAGTTGTATCGGTGCAAGGATGTGGGACTGAGATGTGGTACTTTGTGGTGTGTGGGTGTTAGTTGTGTTGTGGTGGTGTTGTAGTAAGGTGGCTGAGTCATGGTGGGTGTTGGTGAAATGAAAAGGTGTGGTTGGGTGGTTGAACTGGGCTTGATGAATGTGGAACAGTGGTGTGGTGAGGTGTGGCTAGTGTTGTGTGGCGTGTGTAGAGGTGTGTGGGGTGGTGTGGTGATGAGTGTGGTGTGGTGTTGGTGTGTGAAAGGTGTAGCGTGTGGTGTGGTGTGGTGTCGGTCGTAGGTGTCGGAGAGGTGGTATGTAGGTGTGGATGTGAGTGTGGGGGTGGTGTCGGTGTTGTGTGGTGTGGCTGTGGGGTGATGGGTTGGTGTAGGTGTGGTGCGGTTTGTTGTGGTGTGGTGTGGTGTGGTGAGGCATGGATGGTGACGGACGTGTTCGGTGATGTGGTTGTGGTGCAGGTTGTGTCCTGTGGTGTGGTGTTGTGTGAGAGTGGTGTGGTGTTGGTGTGGTGTGGTGTGGTGTGGTGTGGCGTGAGAGTCGGAACTGTGAGCGAGGTGTAGGCTGTGAGGCTGTGGTGTGGTGTGGTGAGTGTGTTGTGGGTGACGTGGGTGGTGTGGTGTGGTGGTGGGTGTGGTGTGGTTGTGTGAATGTGGCGTGGCGTGGTGGATGGTAGCGTGTGATGATGGTGTGGTGTGGTGTGTGAGTTTAAGGCTTTGTGGGGTGGTGTTGTGGGTTGTGGTGACTGAGTAGATGGTCGTTGTGGCGCATAAATCGTGGTGTGGTTTCTGTGTTTTGTTTTTTGTCATGAAGGAGGTGTGTGCGCGTTCGTTGGTCTGGTGTGGTATGCGTTGAGGCGTGGCGTGGCGTGGCTGGTATGTGTATGAAGTAGGGGTGTTGTGGTCTTTAAATGTGGTCGTTGTGTATTTTGTGTAGTGGTTGTGAGAGGTGACTGTGTGTGGTGTGGTGGGTGTGGTGGGGCCTAGTATGGTGCAGTTGTGGTGGGTTTTTTGGTGTGGGGGGGTATGTGGGTGTCGGTGGTATGGGTGTGGGGTGGTTGGGGAAGGCGAGGTGTAGTGCGACGCTTTACGGTGTGGATGTGTGCGGGATGTGTGTGGTGTGGTGGGTATGTGGTGTGGTGGTGGTGTGGTAGTAGGTGTGGGATGTGTGTGGTGAGGCGTGGTGTGCAGTTGTGATTTCACACTGGCTGGTGAGGTGGTGGTGTGTTGTGGTGTATGTGGTGTGGTGCCAGTGGTGTGGGTGGTGTGTGTGTGGTGGGGGGGGTGTGTGTGATGTGTGGGGCTTGGGCGTGGTGTGGTGAGGTGTAGGATGATGGTGTCGTTGGATGTGGTGGATGGGTTGAGTGTGGTGGTGAGTTTGGTGTGGTGTTGTTTGTTGTGGTGTGGTGTGGTGTGTTGTGCGGTGAGGCGTGGCTGGGCGTGGCGTGTGGGGTGGTGTTGGTTGGTGTGGTGTGGTGTGGCAGTGTGGTGTGGTGGTGGGTGGTGGGGCGCTATTACTGTGTGAGGTGGTGTGGTTTGGTGTGGTGTGGTGGGGTTTAGTGGTGATGGATAGTAGTCAGTGGTGTTTTGTTGGTGTTTTGATGGTGTGGTGTGGTGTGGTTGGTGTTGATGTTGGTGTGGTGTGGTTGTGGTGTGTTGTAGCGGCCTCTTCTGGTGCCGTGTGGGTGTGGTGTGGTGTGTGTTAGTGTGTTGTGGTGTGGTGTTGTAGTGGTGCGTGTGGTGTGGTGTGGTGTTGTGTGGCTTGTTTTTTAGGGGGGTGGTAGTGGTGTGGTTTGGAGCTGTTGTGTTGGTGCGTGTCGTGGTGGTGTGGTGTTGTTGTGGTGTGGTGTTGTGTTGTGGTTTGGTGTGTTGTGTTTAGTTGTGTGGCGTTGGTTTGGTGTGTTTTGGTTTGGGTGTGGTTTGTTGTGTTTACGTTGTTTAGTGTGGTGTGGTTTTGGGTGTGTTGGGATTTTGGTGGAGTGGGGTGTTGTGTGCATGTCATTTTGTGTTCCCCTTTTGTGGCGTTTATGAGAGGGTCGGTTTTGGGAAAATTTGTGTTGTTGGTGTGGTTATTTGTGAGGCCAAACAACAACGAACAACTGTTTGCAATGCACTGTCCGAAACAGCAACAGTTCAGTAGACCAAATACCACCCTGCCAGTCCATGCCCTATAAGTAGCACCTCAGTCGAGCCTTCACACACATCTGGCTACACATGCACTGCCACACAGATCTGTTCCGTACACATTTTACACACACCTGGTCATTCAGTGCACACAGACAATCGACCATGGAGAAAACGACACGTCGGCGATAAGCATCCGGGCATCAACACTCACGCCATCACACAATGCCATCCCTGCACTACAAGACAACCCCATGCACCTTCACACATACCCAGACACTCACAACTCACACACAAGGGGCTACGCATGCACTGCCACACCGCCCTACTTACATACACACACACCTCGCCATCCCCATGCACTAAAAGACAATCCCATTGACACAAACAACACACTCAGGCACTCACCCACACACACTGGCTATCCATGCAACTACACCATGCACTCACACACACTGGCTATCCATTCACTACCCCATGCACACACACAAAACACACTCAGACACCCTTGAACACACACATAACTGGCTATCCAACTGCAGCACAACCAAACACAACTACTGAAGCACGAATAAATATCACGCACTACAACACCACATAACACGATCGCAATCATCTTCTCATTAACACCATCAGTACTAACAATCTCACCATGACCATATCATCACTCCTACAATTAGAATCATCTATTTCACAACCATCACTCCATACTATACCAATATACCATGCATGTAGGTACACATCATACAATGCTATGCTACACCATTGCCATGCCCCCACTATTATACCATTAGTACCATGCATGTTGGTATAAACCATAACATGTAGTGCTTGCTGCACCAGGCCATACCATACTAATCTACCATTGTACCATGCATGTAGGTATAAACCATTCAATGTCATGCTATTCTGCACCATGCAGTACCATACCAAATTTACCATGCAGGTAGAGCAATGGGTGGTAGCATGATCCTTCCCATGTTGTCTCAGCTGCATGCGAAGCAGGGAACCGCGCGTGCTTAATGGGCGATGGGCGACTATCAGAGTTTGAACTAGGGGGCAGTCAAGAATTGCGAGAATTGGTTCAAAGACAAGTCCTAGGCGCGTGTCGAAAGCTAATAATGAGAAACTTCAACTGAATAAGCCTGCGAGATGGGCGATGAGGGAAAACTAGCGAAGAGCGGGTCCCTGGCGATCCTAGGGCCGCCTGCCAGGGGAGGGGGTAACGTATGGCGCGGTGGCGTGGTCCATTTCGCCTCGGCAATACAAATGGGGGCGGCTTGGCCCATGCGAATGACTGGGTTACCTCCATAGTTTGCAACTCGAAAGTCGCTGGTGCTTAATTCCAAGCTCCGCAAGGGTGTGAGCTGGATATGTTATCGTTGCCCATGTAATTGTTCATTGTGCAAGCTCGCGAGGCTGGAAACATGAACATTACGTGACTTAGAAGTACACAGTACATATCCGTAGGCCCACCCCACGCACCCGTCCCACCCCACGCACGGCCCTGCGGGTGCGTTGTGGGTCAAATCCGTGCTAATAATAGCTCAAGTGCCCTAGGGGAATGTTTCGTCCATTGTGATGCTTGCATGTTTCGCCTCGATTTTTTGACGACAATTCCATCCCCAAACCTATGTTTGCGCACATCATTGGATGGTACGAATTTGAAATGATGACAATTGTTACCCAATAATTGTCGCTTTTGGCCCCAAAAGCACGAACCTTAGCTCCTTGAATTGCGATGCTCATGTATGGTCTCGTGAGAATATCTCCGGTATCAATAAGTCTTATAATTGTTATATGTTGTATAATATTTCGTTTTTTTGTGATTTGAAGTCGATATATATTAGTAGGATATGGCGATGCTCCATTGCTCGAATCCTCGAATTCAACGTTTTCTAAATTTCTAAATTTCTAATTTTCTACTATTTAATGAGTCTTAATTAGTTTTAAAGTTAGTAACTATTAATAGGTCAAACCTTAGCTGAATAGCAATAACTTATCAAACCCGATATATATTAATAAGATAGTGAAACCTGCAAAGTAGGTTGTGACACACACACACACACAAACACAGTTTTGACAAGCTAATCCCTCAATCAAATTTTTTGTAATTTTTTTCATTCGGGTATTTTTGTAATTTTTTTCATTCGGGTAAAATTTTGTAATTTTTTTCATTCGGGTAAATTTTGTAATTGTTTTCATTCGGGTATCAAACAATTGTCATTTTTTTCATTCGGGTAAATTTTGATTTTTTTCATTCGGGTATTTTTTCATTCGGGTAAAATTTTGCAACTTTTTTCATTCGGGGAAATTTTGTAATTGTTTTCATTCGGGTAACATTTGAATGTTTTTTCACTCGGGTAAAATTTTGTAATTTTTTTCATTCGGGTATCTGGAGATTTTTTTCATTCGGGTAAAAGTGGAGACTGATAGATGGAAACGTCCAATTGTTCCTTGGAAGGATCGAGTGTGTCACCTTAGTGATTATGGGACAGTTCAAGATGAACACCGTGTGGTTTTTGGATGTACTGTCGAAGCCTTGCTGAATTCGAGAAGAAAGTATCAGAGCCTGATTTCCCAATCGGAGAGCAAAATGATTCCTCTGCATTACCTGATGTGCAATCCAGAAGTTGAAGGGCGAGAGAAGCTTTTGTTTTTCGTCCATGAATGTATGAAGAGACTGGATCAAGTATTTTTTATATGTATGAATAGGTTATTTTTTGTGTACTGTTTTTTCGTTCAGAAGAAGAGGAATATAAAAAATGGGGGGAAATGAAAAACAAAAGGGATTTGTTCGAGTTTACATTTTCCTGGTTATAATTTTTTTTTAGTACCGAAGACAGCGAGCAGCCAAATTGCTGGCTGAAGTTATGTAACCACGTTCAAGTTCAAGTTACCAGGAAAAGCAGTCCGTTACAGTCTCCCTACACAAACAAGCCAGTTTATCTTGATTGTTGGAAGTCGAGCAAGTCCCTTCAACCAAATTGACATTACATTACATTACATTACAATACATTACATTACATTACATGTTAAAGTCTACTTGACACCGCGAGGGTGTATGAGACTCTGTGCTTTAAACAAAAAGAAAAAGCACCCACAAAGCAAAAAACCCCATTACATCAGGGGTGTGTCGAGGACAAACAAACCAAACTCCCAACCACCGTTTTGGTGGCGTAGGTATTAAACCCCTTAGAGCCGGACCCAGATCTCAACCACTTACAGTGGCGAAGGTAAGAAGCTACAAATGAGAAGTCACAAGAAGAAGAAAAAAAGGGATGATAAATTACGGTGCCACTAAGCAGTCCAGGGCTTCCTGTCTTGCTCTTCTACAAGTAGAAAGATAGTCGGCTAGGTTGCTCCAAAAGACTTAGTGCCATTTCCATTCATAAAGGTTCTGAATGTGGAATCGCAGAATTCCACATTCCATACGGTTAAGTTGGTATCCTCATGGACATGCCTATAAATATCTGTAAACAGCTTCTGGTAGCGGAGGCGAATATCATTATAAAAAGGGCACTCAAACATATGCATTTCATCCTCAGGTTTTGGAACCCACACATTTGACAGTGTCTCATTGAGCGAGGGATGTGTGCTCTATCCACCACCCTCATTCTTTCTGTGTTCAGCCAATGGGAACCCATTCTAAACTGTGCTATAGAACGAATCTGATCCTGCTTATGTAAGGCGGATGTAAAGGGAATCAAGCCATTCTCATCATTGCTGTTGGCTGCGAACCATTTTGGTATCGGAGGCGTTTAAAGCCAACCCTTCTCTCATCAGGGATGTCTCTAACTGCATTGGTGTCACTTGGGTACTTAAACCTCCATGACTCAAAAACTTCAGACATAATACCTTCGACATCGACAGCCTCCAAAATGTTGATGTTTTTACTGGATCCTAGCTTGTGGAGAGCACAACGCAAGTCATGAACCCAGGCAGTGTTTGGATTCAAAAGATTCCTCAAGAGCCATTCTAATGAGATCCTCAGGTTCTTTATGTATGGTCTTGTTCCAGAAGCGCAAAGCTTGTTTAAGCCAAGCAAAACACAACGGGGTTCTACCCAGCTCTTCCATGATAATATTAGATGTAGTAGATTGGCAAACACCCACACATTTGTTTAAGTATACCTCTATGCCATTTCTCACAAGCATGGTCATTTGAGATAAGTGTGTTGTTCGGAATAGAAGGAGCCCACACCTCACAGCCAAAATTCAGGATAGGTTGTACAAGAGAATCAAACAGGTGGGTGACATGCCGAATTACATTACATTACATTACATTACATTACATTACATTACATTACATTACATTACATTACATTACATTACATTACATTACATTACATTACATTACATTACATTACATTACATTACATTACATTACATGTTAAAGTCTACTTGACACCGCGAGGGTGTATGAGACTCTGTGCTTTAAACAAAAAGAAAAAGCACCCGCAAAGCAAAAAACCTCATTACATCAGGGGTGTGTCGAGGGCAAACAAACAAGGGCGAGACCGCCCTTGTGTTGGATTGGACCAATTGGACCAAGGGATCCGCTGGGGATCATCGGCTGGGGATGGGGATGGCCGGATAGGTAGCCCCACTGAATGTAGGGTTGTTTTGTGTGCGGTGTGAGGTGTGCGGTGCGTCTTACCTTGTTGCTGCCCTCGTGAACCTTGTTGCTGCCCTCGTGGCTGTTCTTGCGAAATGTGTGTCTCGTATACCGCGCTTTGGTACACAGTCGCGCGTTACCACATAAACTGGGGCTGTGCACCCTTCGACAGTGACTAGGCAGTCTTCTTCGGGATGACTGCCGAATTCAAACGTCAAGTGGTTCGGGGCGCAGTTTGACTTAAATCTACCCGGAAGATGAGGTGGCGTGACTGAAAATACAACTTGCCTGAAATTTGCTTCGAGTCGGAGAAGAGGTGACTGTCTTTGCGAGTTTATTGAGCTGCCTGCCGTTTGCAAACGTCAGTTGGTGCGGTCCAAATGCAATTTGTAAGGCGAACCCTTAGGTTCCCTAGCGCATCCGTTTGGCGCATCCGTTTGGCGCACCCGGCAGTACGCCTGATGTACCGAAGTCGCTACCCATGGAGGGGCGGTAACCAAAATCCCAACCACCGTTTTGGTGGCGTAGGTATTAAACCCCCTAGAGCCGGACCCAGATCTCAACCACTTACAGTGGCGGAGGTAAGAAGCTAACAAATGAGAAGTCACAAGAAGAAAAAAAGGGATAATAATATACGGTGCCACTAAGCAGTCCAGGGCTTCCTGTCTTGCTCTTCTACAAGTAGAAAGATAGTCGGCTAGGTTGCTCCAGAAAGTCTTAGTGCCATTTCCATTCATAAAGGTTCTGAATGTGGAATCGCAGAATTCCACATTCCATACGGTTAAGTCGGTATTCTCATGGACGCCTATAAATATCTGTAAACAGCTTCTGGTAGCGGAGGCGAATATCATTATAAAAAGGGCACTCAAACATATGCATTTCATTCTCAGGTTTTTGGAACCCACACATTTGACAGTGTCTCATTGAACGAGGGATGTGTGCTCTATCCACCACCCTCATTCTTTCTGTGTTCAGCCAATGGGAACCCATTCTATTAAGGGCGCCTGGAGGCGCGTCCCGAATGAAATTATTCGAATCCTTAATTTAATGTAATATATTAATTAAATTGAATTGTATTTAATGTTGTGTTATTTTAATTCGATTTATTCCTTTCCATTTAATTTAATTTAATTTACGTGATTTGAATGCATGTAATTGCTTTAAATTTTATCAATTCGAATAGGATTAAATTTGAAGGGCGCCTGGAGGCATTAAATTAATTGAATTCCAATGATTCGATTGATGATTTAGCATTGTTAACTATAAAGTGACGTAAAAGAGAGCTTTTGAAGGGTTGTTGATTTTTAAGCAGTATTGAACGTTTCTGTAATGTAATGAAATGCATGTATGTAGATTGGCTATTTTTTTTAGAATTTGTTGCAAGAAAAATGAGGTCAATTTGGTGTATGGTTGATTGTACGGGATGTGTACAAGATATTGCATGTTTCGGCCCAGCCCAGACGTGAACGGTGTGTCCCGTCCTCCTGAACGGGTTTTGGGCCAGCGGCAGGTGGCGTGGCTTGCCCCTGCCCCCGTGAACGGTATGTCCCGTCCTCCTGAACGGGTTTTTGGCCAGCGGCAGGTGGCGTGGCTTGCCCCTGCCCCCGCCCCTGCCCCACGCACGGCCCTGAGGTGGGGTCCGTGGGCTAATTATAGCACGTGCCCTAGGGGAATGTTTCGTCCATTGTGATGCGTACATGTTGCGCCTTGCTTTTTTGACGACTATTCTGTTCCCAAACCTATTTATGCGCACATGTCTAAATGCTTCAAATTTGAAATGTTAGCTCAAAACACCCTGAAATCAAATTGTTAACCGTTAATTGTAGCTTTTGGGCCCAACCTGAGCTCCTTTTCGTGAATTGCGATGCTCATGTGTGCTCTGGTCAGAATTTGTCCGGTATAAATAAGTCTTATAATTCATCAAAAATATAGAATGTTTAATTTTTTGATGTTTTTCATAAAAACTGAAAATGTGGTTGGTGACACACGGACGAACGGACGAACTAATGGACGAACTAACGGACATTTTAATGGGGCTAATCCCTCTTCAAAAAATCTGGAGATTTTTTTCATTCGGGTAAACTGTGCTATAGAACGAATCTGATCCTGCTTATGTAAGGCAGATGTAAAGGGAATCAAGCCATTCTCATCATTGCTGTTGGCTGCAAACCATTTCTGGTATCGGAGGCGTTTAAAGCCAACCCTTCTCTCATCAGGGATGTCTCTGACTGCATGAGCAAATACACATGACGAGCGTCTTAGGATGCAGGCTGTTAAACTGGTTGCGTCTCAGGACGCAGAGCAGGGTGTTCTCCTGGACAACCCTGGTGATGGCGTCCCCGACACTTTTAATTCAATATAATAACAGACCTAACGGTGACTATAGCTAGCTCCGGCTTAAGCTATGGTGTCCTTAACTTCACGTCCTGTGAGTAACGGTATTACACGGATGTAACAATTTCAATTTCAATTTAACAGACCTGGACAAGTCTCTAAACAGTCTAATCTGCTTAGTTTGCTCCCTGGTTTCTGTGGGTATCACGCATGGCGGGGGGGGGGGGAGGCTAGGAATTCGGAAGACGCCCAGAGTTGACTGAAAAACCACGTAACAACTAAAATTTTAAAAATTATGTATCATCACAGACCTGTCACCACCTCCTACAAGATGAAGACATTAAAATAATAAAATGAAAGTTTAAATACTTGAAATATCTTCCTACGCCACTTTTTCAAGTGAATTTGACACTTGCATATCATTCATGATATGTTAGGATGTACTCCAAACAGTACACATTGTACTCCAAACAGTACACATGACGCATGACTTATACGTGCAGATTATTGGATGGATATTGGGTTGCTCGCATTCAAGACCCCCCCCCCCCCCCCCCCCCCCCCCCTCCCCTCCCCCCGTCCCACCAGATAAAGAATTACGCACAGAACATACCAACAAGTCATATGTAAATGGAATGGTCCTCTTGCAATGCACCTTAATAACGCGGCAGTAAAGCCGACGGCTGGGGGGGTGGGTCACGCGTGACAGCATGTTTTTCTTTCCAGCTTAGCTTTTAATGCGGCAGCTTCTAGGCAGCTCCCGTGACTTGCTAGTCAGCCAAAGCTAATGCAACTCTAATGTGTCTGGAAGCTGGCAGTTTCCGCTGATCAGAACTGTTGAAATCAGTAAAGCCGACGGCTGGGCGTGTGGGTCATGCGTAAGGAAAGGCTAAGTTAGTTAATATTACCGGTAGTGAATTAATGATATTAGTGAATGTTGTTTAAAATTAGACGGACGAGCCGTCTCACCAGAATTTTGAATTTAGTCGAAAACTTATATTATTGTGACACAGTAATAATCTTAGTGAATATGAGTTGTTCAAACACTAATATGAGTTGTTCAAACACTAATATGAGTTGTTCAAACACTAATATTAGTTGTTCAAACACTAATATTAGTTGCTCTTCCCTAGACATGCGTGCCTAACGCAACCTCCCAGGCGGTCTCGGCAGTAAAGCTGACGTCTGGGCTTGTGGATCACGAGTGCCTAATCCCCGTTCAACGAATGGCTCAATGGCAGAGCTCCTTGAACAACGTAGGTGCCGGGTTCGAATCCCTACGGGTGCGCTTTAGTGTTCGCCGTCGCTCTCAACCGCCATGGTAGCTTTGTCCAGGTAAAATAGCAGTCCGTTCCCTACCGCCGGAAGACGGGTCTCCCTTAATACCACGCCCCCCAGGCGTAATCATTACTTGTCACTCGTGCCTAGCGCATCCTCCCAGGCGGTCTCAGCACTCCCATGCGAATAGTCCTCTTGCAATGCATCTTAAACACAGGGAGGTCCGAGACATGTTCCACACCAGGGTATACTAAGCGCACGCGGCAGCGTGGTGCCGCGCTACCTTTTTGAGCCCCTGAGCGTGTTGCACAGTTTTTTCAACCCCCTGTGGGCGCAGCGCGCAGTTTTTGCGCTTTTTGCACTAAAAAGCGCTGACCAATTTGACGTTTGTGCGCTTTAAGCGCTGACCAATTTGTCAAGAAGTAGTACCCTATTCCACACAGGGTTGGTCAGGAGGCCCCCCAGCCCTGCGTCCTGAGGCGTAATCGACCTGCTACCGACACATAACCTGCGTCCTGCGATGCAACCAACCCACTGAAGCTGCGTACTGCGACGCAACAGACCCTTCGACGTCCTGAACAACTACGGATGCTTCTCCAACAAATATCCACCATTACTGCGTTCAGTGAGTCAATACTTCTCTCAAGAACGTCTACCGCCTCTGAATATAACTACTTTCGCTCAAAGCCTTGCAGCTCCAATTGGTAGTAGCTAGTAGCTCACTTCAGCTACATGATACACAGGTCAAAGCATTACTGCACCAAGTTGCCCTGGCTAGCAGGCCACTTCAGCTGCTAGCTACACGGCCAACACCTGCCTGACCCCACTGGTCATACTTCAGCTACTAGCTACAAGGACCCGTACCTGTCTACTTTGAGTGATCGTGACTAGTAGCCAAGCTTGGCTAGGAGCTCCAAGCTTAGATACTAGCTGCGTTGGTCCAAGCCTGGCTGCTCGAATCGGCCACACCTAGTAGCGTACCGCGGCTGCTAGCAACCAGGGGCAATGCGACTAGCTACAAGGGGCAAGGCTGCTAGCTACACGGGCTGCCCCGACTGGTCATAACTAGTAGCTAACTTCAGCTACTAGCTACACGGGTCCCCGCCTTGCAGCTCAAACTGTTTGAAGCCAGAGGGACCCCCGCTTGCTCCAATGCGCTTGTATTTTCCAAAGTCCAAACCGCCACCACCCACTGACTGCACTATCCTCCACATCACCAATCAGCTGGTTGTAGCTAGCAGCCAACTTCAGCTAATAGCTACACGGGTCCCAGGCTTACAGCTCAAACTGGGCGAAGCTAGAGACACACCCACTTGCTCCAATGCACATGTCTTTTCCAAAGTCTATACCGCCACCACCCACTGACTGCACCATCCCCCACATCGCGAATCAGCTGGTTGTAGCTAGCAGCCAGATTCAGCTACTAGCTACAAGGGTCCCAGGCTTACAGCTCAAACTGGGCGAAGCTAGAGGAACCCCCGCTTGCTCCAAAACACATATATGTTCCAAAGTCCATACCGCCACCACCCACTGACTGGAC
Organism: Chlamydomonas sp. ICE-L; assembly: GCA_013435795.1. Taxonomy (NCBI): domain Eukaryota; kingdom Viridiplantae; phylum Chlorophyta; class Chlorophyceae; order Chlamydomonadales; family Chlamydomonadaceae; genus Chlamydomonas; species Chlamydomonas sp. ICE-L. Next base: position 1,368,577 of record JACBWV010000810.1, read on the forward strand.
CATCCTCCACATCGCCAATCAGCTGGTTGTAGCTAGCAGCCAACTTCAGCTAATAGCTACACGGGTCCCAGGCTTACAGCTCAAACTGGGCGAAGCTAGAGAGACCCACGCCTGCCCCCATGCCCATATCTGCTCCAAAGTCCATACCGCCACCACCTACTGACTGCACCATCTTCCACATCGCGACACGCTTGAACACCTCCGACAATACAGCCTTGGCCCCGCTCTCCTCTCCCAGTCGCAGACCTAGGATGTGACCCGCCTCCGCCACGTAGTACTCCAGGTCATTCTTGTTGCACTTGTTGGTGAGGTAGGCCAGGCGGTTATGCTCCGATGCAAAGTTCTCATCTAAGTCAAACAGCTCCAGGGCGGGGGGCGGAGGCTCGCGGATGGCAGGGGGGAAGACTGCGGGCTCTAGAGGGGGCAGGGGCATTTCGAAGGAGGGTGGGATAACTGACAAGGGCGTCTTCTTGACATTCAGGCGGTCGTATAATGCCACAGCTTCGGGCACTAGGTTGGTGTCGAATTTGAAGAGGGTGTCATCAAAGAGCGTGGTCCAGTCACGAGGGATGTCCTCGTTGTCCTGAAGGGTTAGGGGGGTGGGGTGGGGATGGGTGAATAGGGTAGGGGGGGTAGGGTATGGGGGGGGGGGGGGGGAAAGGTTGTGTTGTGATGTGTTAGGTAAGGTTTGGATACTGGGTCCAGTCACGGGGGATGTCCTTGTTGTCCTGCATAGTTGGGGGGTGGGGGTGGGGATGGGGGTGGGTGAGCAGGAGAGGCAGGGGCATTTCGAAGGAGGGTGGTATGACTGACAAGGGCGTCTTCTTGACATTCACGCGGTCGTACGATGCAACAGCCTCGGGCACTAGGTTGGTGTCGAACTTGAAGAGGGGGTGTCGTCAAGAGCGTGGTCCAGTCACCAGGGGATGTCCTCGTTGTCCTGAAGGGTTAGGGGGTGGGGGGGGAACTGGGTGAGTAGGGTAGGGGGGGTGTAGGGTATGGGGGGGGGGGGGCGGGGGGGGGGGGGGGGGGGGGGGGGGGGGGGTGGGGGGGTGGGGGGGGGTAGGCAAGGTGTGGATATTAGGTCCAGTCACGGGGGATGTCCTCGTTGTCCTGAAGGGTTAGGGGGTGGGGTGAGGATGGGTTGAAGTAGGGTATGGGGGGTAGGGTATGGGGGGGTAGGTAAGGTTGGATATTAGGTCCAGTCACGGGGATGTCCCTTGTTGTCCTGCATGGGTAAGCAGGGTGGGAGTGGGGAGGGATTAGCAGGGAGGGGGCTGAGTTGTGTTGTGTTGGACTGTGTTGGGGCTTGTGATAGTTTGAAAGATACTAGAGTGTATTTGAGGGACTAAGTTGGTTTAAAAGGCTGTCGTCAAAGAGCGTGGTCCAATCACGGAGGATGTCCTCGTTGTCATGATGGGTAAGCAGGGTGGGGGTGGGGAGGGGTCAGTAGGGGTAGGGTAGGGTAGAGCGAGGGGAGGGGTATGTAGTGGTAGGTGCGGGGTGTGTGTAGGAGGGGGGGGGGGGGGGTGGGAAGATTGTGGGTTGTGCTAGGTGTGGATTATGGGGTCCACGAGGGATGCCCTCGTGTTGTCCTGGGTGGGGTAAGCAATGGTGAGAGTGGGGATGGGCCAGTGGAGGTAGGGTAGGGAGGATAGGGTTAGGGTAGGGTAGAATAGGGAGAGGGGGGGGGGGGGGGGGGGGGGGGGCAGAAGGGGGGGGGAGTGGGCAGAAACCAGGGGGGCAGATGTGGTGTTGTGCTAAGTGGGATATTAGGGGTACCAAATACACACGAGGGATGTCCTCGTTGTCCTGGTGGGCGGTAAGTTAGGGTGGGGCGGGGGTGTGATGGGTCAGGGCGGACGGGGCTGCGTTGTTCCGCTTTGTTGTGTCAAGGTTTCTCAGGGGGATAGAGGGTAAGGTAAGGTATTGGGGGGGAGGGTTAGTCTATAGTCACTGTGTGAAGATCGTGGCAAATGGCCCGAGGGATGTCCTCGTTGTCCCTGGCACGGGTGGGGGTGGGGATGGGTCAGCGAGGATGAGGCTGAGTTTGTTCTGTTTTGTTTTGTTGTGTTTGGGTACACAAGGGTAGGGTAGGGAGGTTAGTTTCTTTTATGGCGTAAACAGGTGGTCCACCATCGAGGGGATGTCCTCGTTGTCGTACAGGGTGGGGGTGGGGATGGGTCAGCGAGGATGAAGCTGAGTTTGTTCTGTTTTGTTTTGTTGTGTTTGGGTACATAAGGGTAGGTTAGGGTATGGTTGGGTGGGTTAGTTTATTTTATTGTGTCAAAGAGCGTGGTCGAATCACGAGGGATGCCCTCGTATCGTGCGGGGACGCAGGGGGTGCCAGTGGGGGGGGGGATGGGTCAGGCAGCAGCTTGATGGGTCAAGCGCGTCAGGGAGGCTGTGTCAGGCAGCAGCTCGAGGTCGTTTGAAAGTGGGCTAGAGTAGGGCAGGGCATGTGGGAGTGTGTGTGTTGCGGTGTGTTGATGTGTGGGGGGGGGGGGGGGGGGGGAAGGGGCGGGGGGGGGAGAGAGGAGGGCGCGGTATCACACGAGTACCTGAGGTTGTGAGGTGGAGCCTTGATCTTGTCAAGCAGGGAGGCCAAAGTGTGCGAAGCAGTGGTGCGTTGTGAAGCAGTAGCAGGAGGGCAGATGTCGTGTCGTGGGGGGTGGGGGGGGGACGCAAGGGGAGGGAACACATACCTGAAGGCAGCCTTGAGACTGTCAGCCAAGGAGCGCTGTGTCGCTGGAAGCGCTTGCGTCGCTTAAGATCGTGGTTCCTCTGCGTCGATTCATTCAAGGTATGGGGAGCCGGGCCGTACCATTGAAAGCAGTCCATCACTTTGCTGGTATCCTCCTTGTCGACATTGGTCGTCGTCGAACATGGTAACGGAGAGGCCAACTCGCGGCTCGTTGATCAGTGCGCCTTTGGACCGGTGGCATGCCCACAGCAGCTGGGCAAGAGCGATGGTAGTGTGTGTTCCCTGTGTGCATGCTCGGTACCGGGGGGGGGATGGTCGAGGGGGGGGGGGGGGGGAGGGTTGGGGTTGGGGAGAGGGGGGGAGGTGGGTTGGGGGGCGGGAGGGGGAGGGGGGGAGGGGTGGGGGTAGGAGTGAGGTGGGGCAGGAAGGGGTCTGTGTGTGCCGTGGGAGTGTGTGGGTGGTGTGGGGGGGGGCGGGGGGGTTGAAGGATGCAGATAAAACGGGGGGGGGGGTGTTTATAGCTATGTATGGACTTGCTGATATGGATCAGTGAGTCATCTAGAGCCTTAGCGGACAGAATGCGGACCTTTGGCTCCGTGAGCTGCCAGCCAGCAGCTGGCACGTAGGGTGTTTAATCTTTTGATAGTGTCGTGGTTCGGAAGCGGGGTGGGGAGTGGGTGGGGTAGGCTTGCGGGTTCTGCTAGCGGACAAGGGGTGGCCCCGGCGTGGTGGGCGAGCTGCTTGTGCCGAGTTGAGGGCTGGTCTGCGGGTATTCGGAGTTGGGGGAGGTGAGGTGGGTTGCGGTTGGGGGGGGGGCGCGTGGAGGTTGAGGTCGGACCGGTGGGGGTGAGGTGGGGGGGTTGAGGTGGATAAGGTTTTGGGGGGGGGGTTGGGGAAGTGTGGGGGTGTGGGGGGGGGGGGTTGGGGGGGGGGGGTGGGGTGAGGTGGGGTGGGGGGGGGTAAGGTTATTAGGAATGGCTTGATATGGAACATGGTCACGGAGCTTAGGGAGGGTCAGCGATGCGCTTGTCCGGGTTGATGCCACACAGCAGCTGGGCACCGAGGGTGGGGTGAGGGTGGCGGGGTGGGAGGTGGGGGGGGGTGAGGTGGGGTGGGGGGGGGATTGGATTGGGGGGTGGGGTGAGGTGGGGTGAGGTTGGGGGGCGGTGAAGTAGGGGGGTTTGAGGTTGAGGGGGTGAGGTGGGGGTTGGGTCGGGTGGGGTGCGGTGGGAGGAGGTGGGAGGGGAGGGGTGGGGGGGTGGGTGGGAGAGGTGTGTGGGTGTTGGGGGGGGTTGAGGTGGTTGAGGTGGGGGGATGGGTGAGTGGAATGGATGGGGGAGGGGTACGTGGGGTTGGTTTGACACGGTGGAGTGGTGGGGAGAGGTGGGTGAGGAGACGAAGTTGTGTGGATGAGGTGGGAGGGGTGAGTGGGGGGTCGGGGTGGTGGCGTTGGGTTGGCTTTGGGGTGGGGTTGGTGGGACGCAGCATGGGTTTGGGGTGAGTCGGAAGGGGTAGAGTGAGGGGTTGGGTTGGGTTGGGGAGGGAAGGGGTAGTTGTTAGGAAGGCTTGACAGCGATGGTCAGGAGCCAATGAGAGCCGGAGGCCTCATCCCCCCCCCCCCCCCCCCCAACCCCCTCCACACACAATCCCGCACACACAACCCACCTAGAGCCCGATCAAGAGAAAGGCAATTTTTGCACTTAGTTCCCCCCACCCCCACAAAACCAAAAAAAAAAAAATAAAACAAAAAATAAAAAAAAACAAAAAGAAAAAAAAACAAAAAAAAACAACAAAAACAAAAAAAAAAAAATAAACAAAACAAAAAAAAAAAAACAAGAAAGAAAAAAAAAAAACAAAAAAAAAAAAAAAGAAAAAAACAAAACCCCCCCCCACCACACACAAACCACCACCTCCCCCCCCCCCCCACCCCCCCCCCCCCCCCCCCACCCCACCCCCCCCAAACAACACCACTCCCGCACCACACCAACCCCACCTAGAGGCAGGATCATAGGAGAGGGCACTATTGCCACTTAGTGAGGCCACCCCCACCCCCCCACCCACCCATCCCCACCCCCCCCACCCCACACACAACCCCACCTAGAGGCGGATCATAGGATAGGCAATCTTGCCATCTTAGTGAGCCCCCCCTCATCCATCCCCCCCCCCCCCCCCCCCCCCCCCCCCCCCCCCCCCCCCCCCACCCACACCCACACCACAAATCCCACCTAGAAGCGGATCATAGAATAGGCAATGTTGCCACTTAGTGCGCCCACCCCCACATATCCCCCCCCCCCACCCCACCAACACCCACCACACAACCCCACCTAGAGGCCGGATCATAGGATAGGCAATCTTGCCATTTAGTGCGCCCCCCCCCCCCCCCCATCCCCCCACCCACCCACACCCACACCCACACACAACCCCACCTAGAGGCCGGATCATAGGATAGGCAATCTTGCCACTTCGTGCGCCACATCCCACCCCACCCACACAAACACAATCACCCCAACCGCACCTCACCCCCCACCCTCATCCCACCTCACCCCAACCCCACCTCAGGCACAAGGCAGCCTCCCCCCCCCCCCCCCCCCCCCCCCCCCCCCCCCCCCCCCCCCCCCCCCAAACCACCCCACACACACACACATACATCCCCACCTAGAGGCCAGTTGATAGGATAGACAATCTTGCCACTTGACAAGACGGGAACGGCTGGTTTGGCCACGGAGATGGTAGAACCGTATGGGGTAAACAAAATATAGACATCCCCCCCCTCCCCTCCCTCCATCCCCCCCCCCATCTCAGGCACAAGGAAGCTCCCCACCCCACCCCACCCCACCCCCACCCCCACCCCACCCCACCCACCCACCCCACCCACCCACCCACCCACCCACACACACACAAAAAACAGCTCGGCTCACCAAGAGGACGGTTCATAGGATAGGCAATATTGCCACTTGGTGCGACGCATCCCCCCCCCCCCCCCCCCCCCCCCCCAACACACACACACACGCACAATCACCCCACCTCTCCCCCTCACTCTCATCCCACCTCACCCCAACCCCACCTCCGGCACAAGGCCCCCCCCCACCCCCCCCACACACACCTAGAGGCCGGTTCATAGGATAGGCAATCTTGCCACTTGACAAGATGGGAACAGCCGGCTTGGCCACGGAGATGGTAGAGCCGTAGGGGTAGACAAAATCTAAACCCGTGGAGTCGAACGCTGCTCTTTGCCGGTCTCGGAAGTCGTCGTCGTTCTCACCCTCACTTGCATTGGACTTGCCTACCGTGCTAATGACGGCACGGTTCAAGATGCCATCGGAGATCAAGACTTCCTGTGTATGGGAGGGAAAGGGGGAAATAAGGTGGTGGTGGTGGTAGTGGGGGTGGTGGTGGGGTGGGGGGTGGGGTGGGGGTAGTGCGTGTTTGGCTCTTTGTCGATCTCGGAAGTCGTCGTCGTTCTCACCCTCACTTGCATTGGACTTGCCAGCCGTGCTTATGACGGCACGGTTCAAGATGCCATCGGAGATCAAGGCTTCCTGTGTATGGGAGGGAGGGGAGTGTGTTTGTGGTGTGTGTTTGTGTGTGTGGTGTGTGTGTGTGTGTGAGTGTGTGTGTGTGTATGTGTGTGTGTGTATGTATGTATGTGTGTGTGTGTGGGGGGGGGGGGGGGCAGTGTGCTAATAACGGTACGATTCAAGATGCCGTCGGAAATCAAGACTTCCTGTGTATGGGAGGGAGGGGGGGGGGGGAGAACGATGGGTAGATGGGTGGGTGGGTGGAGGGGGAGCACTGTGCTTATGACAGCACCTTCACTCGCATTGGACTTGCCTACTGTGCTAATGACGGCATGGTTCAAGATGCCGTCGGAGATCAAGACTTCCTGTTGATGGGAGGGAAAGGGGGAAATGAGGTGTGGGGGGGAAGTGTGTGTGTGTGTGGGGGGGGGGGGGGGGGTGGGGTAGTGCTTGTGTGTGGGGCTCTTTGCCGGTCTCGGAACAAGGACGTTCTCACCCTCACTCGCATTGGACTTGCCTACTGTGCTGGTATGGTTCAAGATGCTGGCGGAGATCAAGACTTCCTGTTGATGGGAGGGGAAAGGGGAAGTTACTTACCTAGGTTGGTGGTTGGTAGTTGGCCCCAGTGCTAGCAAACGGCTGGGCCCCTCAACCTCATGCCTTGCCTAATAAGGCCTACTATTTATTTATCTATTTACATACCTTGGGATGCAAGGACTTGTCATGTGTTGTCCGCACATCGCTGTCAGTACAGCATTGTAAGAGCTTTAGGTTACATACCTTGGTGGTTGGTGGTTGGCCCCAGTGCAAGCAAACAGGCTGGCCCCCTCAACCTTATGAATCGCCTAATAAGGCCTACTATTTATGTATATATTTATTTACATGCCTTGGGATGCAAGTACTTGTAGTGCGTCGTCCGCACAACACTGTCAGTACAGCATTGGCAAGAGTTACAAGTCACATACCTTGCTTGGTGGTTGGTGGTTGGTGGTTGCCCCAATGCAAGCAAAACAGGCTGGGCCCCTCAACCTCATGCCTCGCCTAATAGGGCGTACTATTTATTTATTTATTTGTTTATGTGCCTTGGGATGCAAGTACCTGTCATGTGTCGTCCTCACAACGCTGTCGGTACAGCATTGGTAAGAGCTACAGGTTAGATGCCTTGCTTGGTGGTTGGTGGTTGGTGGTTGGCCCCAGCGCAAGCAAACGGGCTGGCCCCCTCAACATCACACCTCGCTTAATAAGGCATACTATTTATGTTTTCATTTATTTGTTTATTTATGTATTCACATACCTTAGGATGCAAGTACTTGCAATGTGTCGTCCTCACAACGCTGTCGGAGTTTACAGACATTCCGTACTCTTCTAGCCAGTAGTTGAGAATGGAACCTGCTTTGGTCTGTCCGCCCTCTCCCAGCACCACCATTATACTTCAAGATGCAATAACACGTATTATGTTGCCACACACAAAAAATGGTGGCTGGTCCCAGTGCAAGCAAACAGGCTAATCTCCTCCTCCTTGTAATAATAAGGCGTAATATATATTCATTTATTTATTGTTACATCACTATAAGGACAACACTGAAACTGCTAAATGCTACATACCTTGGGATGCAAGTACTTGTAGTGTGTCGTCCGCACAACGCTGTCGGAGTTTACAGACATTCCGTACTCCTCTAGCCAGTAGTTGATGTTGGTGCCTGCTTTGGTCTCTCCGCCCTCTCCCAGCATCACCAGCACGGAGCCCCCTGATTGGACATACCGCTTGAGTACCGCAAACTCCTGGGTTGAGAATTTTTCCTTCGGACACCCCAGGACAACTATGGCCGCCGCCCTCAAATTTTCTAGGGTGAAGTCGTCGCGAGAAATTAGGGTTTCGGGGCGGTACATGGATCTGAGTCGACGGAAGAGTTGCTTGAAGCCTTGCTTTTGTGTGTGTGTCTCTCCTTTACACACACTGAACAGTACACGCCCCCCATCAGCACCACCCCCGTCCAGCCCATTGGTGAGGGTAGAGTTTCCGATATCATCCATCTGGGGGGGGGGGGGGGGGGGGGGGGGGCAAGGGTGAGAGGGTGTGGGTGTGGGTATGAGAGAGTGTGGGTGTGAAGGGGAAGCCTTGCTTTTGTGTTTTTGCCTCTCCTTAACAGGCACTGAACAGCACACGCCCCCCATCAGCACCACCCCCGTCCAGCCCATTGGTGAGGGTAGAGTTTCCGATATCATCCATCTGGGGGGGGGGGGGGGGGGGGGGGGGGCAAGGGTGAGAGGGTGTGGGTGTGGGTATGAGAGAGTGTGGGTGTGAAGGGGAAGCCTTGCTTTTGTGTTTTTGCCTCTCCTTAACAGGCACTGAACAGCACACGCCCCCCATCAGCACCACCCCCGTCAAGCCCATTGGTGAGCGTGGAGTTGCCGATATCATCCATTCTGGGGGTGGGGGGTGGGAGTGGAGGGGGATGAGGGTGAGGGTGAGGGTGTGAGGGTGGGGGTGGTGGTGGGTGGGGTGGTGGGAGTGAGAGAGTGTGTGGGTGAAGGGAGGAAGTTGTGGGTGTCGGTGTGGGAGTGTTATTGGTTCATGGTTGATGCGTTGTTGATGCTGGTTGATGCTGGCGGATGGTGTTCCTGGAGAGAGAGTCAACCATTGGTGAGGGTGGAGTTGCCGATATCATCCATCTGGGGGGGGTGGGGAAGGGTGGGAGGGTGTGGGTGTGAGTGGAGTGAGAGAGAGTGTGGGGGTGAAGGGGAAGTTGTGGGTGTGGGGGTGTCTCTGCTTTGCAAGCACTGAACAGCACATGCCTTCCATCAGCGCCACCCCCGCCCAGTCCATTGGTTGAGCGTGGAGTTTCCGATATCATCCATCTGGGGGGGGTGAGGGTGGGGGGGGGTGGGGTGAGGGTGAGGGGGTGGGGGGGTGGGGGTGTGGGGTGGGGTGGGTGAGGGTGAGGGTGAGGGTTGAGGGGGGGGGGGGGGGGGGGGGGGGGGGGGGGGAAACTTTGTTTGTTTACTTTTTTTTATAGCGATAATTTTGCTGGAACGGGGTCGCGAAACTAGCGATCGCTATATATAGCGGGAACAAAATCCCTGTTCATGGTGGTTGAGGTTTACGCTGGTTGATGGTGTTAATGGTGGTTGGTGGTTTATCCTGGTATTGATGATCCTTAGATTTTTCCTTCACATGTCTTTAAATTGTGTGCAGCCCTGTGCTTACATCATTTACTCAGGAGTGTGGTGTAGGAGTGTTTATGCTACCCATGTTTTACTCTGCCAGCAGACGGTGAGCAGCCTGAAGGCTGATAGACCATGCAATCCAACCAAAGCAATCATGTTTGGCTTGGCTTGGCTTGGCCGGCAGACGGTGAGAAGCCTGGAGGCTGATAAAACAAGCTTAGATTTTTCCTGGTGCTCTACTGGACTCCAAATGTGCCCGCGGCTTGACAGATTCAAGGGAACTTGTGATCGCCACGGATATAAAGAGGAAAAAGAAGAGAGAAGAAGAGAGAAGAAGAGAGAGAAAGGAAGAGAGAGAAAAGAAGAGAGAAAAGAAGAGAAAAAGAAGAGAAAAAAGAAGAGAAAAGAAAAGAGAAAAGAAGAGAAAAAAGAAGAGAAAAGAAGAGAGACAAAGGAAGAGAAAAAAAAGGAAAGAAGAGAAGAGAGAGAAAAGAAGAGAAAAAGAAGAGAGAAGAAGAGAGAAACAAGGAGAGAAAAAAGAAGAAAATCAAAAAAAGCGAGTGTTGCTTGGATGACAGTCGAACATGTTTGTTGGCGGTGCCCCCTCTTCAAAGGGGCGGGAGCCCCCAGGGATACCTATTTGTCTGTCAGACCGACCGACCGACCAACCGACCATCCGACAATCTGACCGAGACAAAGCCTGACACGTCAGCCAACAGCCTTGTAACTAACTCGCTTCCGTTGCCACCTGTCGCTCCCTTGCTAACACTCCCCGTCCATTTTTATAGTGTCACGTGCGACGCTGCATATAATTTGTTCTCCATATCTTATATCTCATAGTATTACAATAAATACAAATATAATAGAATCATTATTAGTAAAATACATGCATATAAGGTTATGTTCAGCGACCGAGACAAAGCCTGACACGTCAGCCAACAGCCTTGTAACTAACTCGCTTCCGTAGTCACCTGTCGTTCTGTTGCGATCACTCTCCGCCATTTTTAATGTCGCATGCGACGCTGTATCGAACATGTTTGTTGTGGGTCATGCTGCGGTAGTGGTGGGTCATGGTTGTGGTGGTTGGTGGTGGTTGGTGGTGGTGGTTGGTGGTGGTGGTTGGTGGTGGTTTGTTGTGGGTCATGTTTGTTGTGGGTCATGCTGCGGTAGCGGTCGCACTATGGAATGAGATTGGCATGCTTTTATTGTAAGGTGATTACTTGTAGCACCAAGCGCTACATTAAGCACCCTTGGTGTTTTGGCATTGCTACGTTAATATTATATTAAATAAACAAACACATAGTATATTATATATATACTATAAATATATATAGCTATAATATATAGTGTATATATATATATATGTATAGATAGCTATATATATATATATATATATATATATATATATATATATATATATCTATATATATATATATAAATATATATATATACATATATATATATTAGCTTTTTGGGGTTGTTTTCAGGGGCCAAAAAGCTGCTAGTCAGCACACTAAAGGCTGTTTAGCAAAAAAGGTTGTGTACCGCAAGCAATTGATATGGATTAGGGTACCGATTTCCCTTGCCCCCCCCCCCCCCACCCCCCCTCCCCCCCCCCCCCACCCCCCCCCCCCCCCCCTTCCCTGATATTATACATTTGTATCGTAAATATGCTTTTTACTGCCGTAGACGGCGAGCAGCCAAATTGCTGACTGGAGCCATGTAACCTGGTTCAAGTTCAAGTGAAAAGGGTTCTAGGAGCATTATGTTGCCAGGGTAGTTCCAAGCGCGCACTTTTGCGCGCTGGGGCGCTGCCGTTTTGAGCCCCACAGCGCGTTTCGCGCAGTTTTATGCAACCCCCTGTGGGCGCAGCAAGCAATTTTTGCGCTTTTTGCGCTACAAAGCGCAGTTTTTTCTTTTTCAAGTGCGCTTAAGTGTTGGCCAATTTGGTCAATGGAAGTACCCTGTATGGTGCTACGTAAAGACACTGGCCCTTTTCCTTAAAAACAATCTTGTTCATGTGGTGGTTACACCACACACACCACAAATACACACACACACAACGCAAACACACACCATATTCTGCTCCTGTGTTTTTCACTTTCCCCATCAAGCCCCACCCCCACCCAAGCCCCACCCCTGTCTGACTGTCTCTCCCCCTCTCCATCCCCAGCATTCCCAGCTCTTCCAAAAGCCCAGCATGAGGATGCAGCACGGCTTATGTGGCAGGACGACGTTAATGCACGGGGTCAGATCAACAGGAGGTACCGAAGGTACAGCCACGTCCTGGTACTCTTCGCATGTGTATTTAGGTAGGGAAGGTCAAACGCACCTCTGAGAGTTGCGGTCACAGATCCAACGAGCGCGACGCAGTCCGCTGCAAGGACTGCTCGGGGAAGGAAACTCGATCAATTCCAAATGTAGCACCCTTATGCGTCAACTTGCTATTTCAACTCCTCGCTGTTCGAATCAATCGCAGGCCTCTATTGAATCATGCAGATATAAAGTCCGAAGAGCAGCGTTAAGGGAAGTAGCAGGAACGAAGACCAACCAAGACCTGTCGAGTGAAACTACACGCTAGGAATTCGAGGCTAGAAAAAACAACACGGGACCTATCGCTAAGCTGGTGCGCGCACTTGTCCCAACCGCGAGCCAAGGCCGCGGGTTGACTTTCGGGGGGAACCGAATCAACGTACCGCGTCCTACGCATACGGTAGCACGCCGAGCCACGCCACATCTGGATTGGTCGGACCCCAGAGCCCGTCCCCGCCCCCTTCAGCCAAGTAACGGACATGAACTGGCTTACAAGTTTGCTGGTGTAAGTCTTGTGTTCTCTCTCCTTTTCACAATGCAAATGTTCTCACTCCAGGAGATGGGGTGATTGCCTGAGTGGGTCCCCCAATGAACAAGTGTTGGGATCCTTGCAAGGGTTTTCTAGGGCAATGAACCAGTGTATTTATATAGCCCCTTGGTACTCCTAGTAGCCTGTGGAGTGCGCCTAGCCTTAATGCCCCCCAAAAGCAACCCCAGCAGGCTGTAACATGGCACCCCCAAAACTCCATGTTACCTGTACGTAATGTCGCACAAATTGTACAAGTACCAAGTTGAAGAACCCCCAGGATCCTCGTGGTTTGAGATCTAGTGAACTTATTGGAAAATGAAAATTAGTATGAACTGTGCTGAACACGCCAAGTAGACTTGGTTCTTAGGAGCCATGAAATCGTAACCAAGATAGGAAGAAGGCGAATCAATAACGTTAAAATTTAAGACAGATTTTGTTTACAGCACGAACTCCAGGCCATGGTCTTTTACAATTTTGTGGGGGTCAGTTCACCAGTGATTGTTTCTTAAACTGCCTTTCCTGTTTGAAGTTTCGGAAAGTCACTTCAGCATATTTGGCAGTGATTTCCGTAAGGATTTGGGCCTAACCTTTAACTATCGACAGTGACCGACGCCCAGGTTTGGAGTTTGAGGATATGGGAACATTAAATATCGGTTTGCACGATTTTGCTTCCATTCTGGTTCAGCCAACGAACTCAGATGTCGCTCAAATGTAGGGTTCAGAGTTTGAGCTAGTAGGGTTTAATCCAATAGCTGGATAACGGTAGCCAAAGGGCTATATCGGAACCATCTAGGGTTTAGGGTTTTAATCCACCAGAGTTAGGGGAAGGTACCTTAATGGTAGGGAATGACCTTAATAATTAATCATTTAACCAATACATGAATTAAAGTAATAACAAAAATAACAGAGATGGTGTCCTATCAAGTACCGGTATACATACCGATAAGTAGAATAAATATGCACACCAAAGGCGGTGTCCTGCCAAGAAGACAGAGCTTTGATAAATATGTACATCAGAAGTGGCATCCTATCAAGTACCGTAAATAGACCTATCATAAATATGTACATCGGGGGCGGTGTCATATGAAGGAGATAGAACTATTAGACATATGTACGGTACATCAGAAGCGGTGCTCTATCAATTAAACATAAGCATATTAGTAGCAATGCTATGCTGAGCAAGATAATGGCATGGCTTCAATACAAAGTACTCTCTACCCTACTTGGCACCTGGCAGTGTTTTTAGTACTTTTAGATCCTATAACCATGCACCCAAATGAATATGCTACCGGCATTTATATCTAGATTGATTATGATACATGGTCTACGGTATCAGCTAAGTGCGCGTACTTTGCATATTGTAGGAGTGGCACCACCATTCGAACTGAATCCCCGTGTCGCTGGTTTGTGTCGGGAGACCCGCCTCCTGGGGTGAAGGTCCTTTCACAACTTTAAAAAAAAAAAGTTTCCAGGCTGATCTCCTTCTGCAGGCAGAGGAATTACGGTATGGGAAGTATGTGCACTCTATTACCTACATCACACCCCTGAGTACTGCTACCGTACACAATTTATCGCAAGGCTGTATTGTGCTATATAGAACAGGCCATGAACCAGTGTAACATGTGAAATACAAACATTCAGTTGCATTGATGTATTTGATTACAATTAAAACCGTCAAATGTGTTACGTGTAAAACTAGATTCCCCTGGGAAAACGTAAAAATATAATAAAACCCCTCAAAGTGACTGCCACATGGTCGAACCGTTAATGTTTGCTGTTCGTACAGAATCATGGTTGGTGATCTAGATAGTTGCGTGCATTGGGTGAGATTGTTTCACCCCTTACTGATGTCCGCTAATGATATAATCACCAACAAGCTCATTACAATTGGAGGCGTAGTGATGAGTAGATGGGGCATCCGAAGAGGAAGTGTGCTTTGTCCTTCACTATGTGCGTATGTTACATTACAGGGGTAGGCCAAATAGGCTAAAGGGACCTGCCCAACTGTGAAAGGAAGGGTTTAAAAGAAAAAGCATTGATGAGCTGACCCCCAAACAATCGTTTAATGGACGGGGGCCCTAAGTTCGTGCTACAGTGATCATTTAATCCTACAATAGAGTTAAATCATCATTGCATCGAAGATGATAATTTAGTTGTTCGATTATTGATCGTATTTTTGTATAAATCGTATTTACAGCCATCAAAGGAAGCAAGATTCATGACCAGCTTCATGCTGGAGTCTTTACCCACCAATTCAGGTTTCCATTTTCTAACAAAATTTGTTTTCTATCCTCAGCGTATAAAGGACATTCTAAATGCATTTCATCTTCTAACACTCTTCTACCGCCAACCACCATATCACAGCACCTGCAAATTCTGCCAGAACGAGAGGCACTCCTTTCTGATTCAACATTGAAGTTGTGATCTCGAAGAGGTAGTCTTGCTATGCATTCAATATCACCCCCCCTGATTTAATTAGTAAGTGTACATGGAACTACGATTTATATCCTCTGACATCATCCAATTCGCATACGTAATAGTCTTAATACCGACTCCTTGGTTATCACCAAGATTCCTGGGATTCACTTTACTTGGGGGATTGCCAGTCAATGTCTGTTATTTGTTGATGGGATACCGTCGCAGTCTCAACCATAAACGATGCTGACTAGGGATTGGCAGGTGTTTCGTTTATGACCCTGCCAGCACCTCGTGAGAAATCAGAGATGCCACTATATTCATATCGCAGCACTTGCACATTCTCTCCTGTCTCGAGGTTTCAGGTTGTACGCCAGAAAGTACTAGCCTGCTTCTTGGCCGTTTCTTCAGCAGCCTCAGCAGCCATGTAGGCTCGAGCCTGCAACAGGGAAAGTGGAGATAATGGTGTCCATGGTGGTGCTGCTCATTGTTGGTCTGTAAGACCGGAGTATTGATTAAGAGGGACAGTCGGGGGCATTCGTATTTCATTGTCAAAGGAACAAATTGATGTGGGATTAATGATCAACATTAACAAGACGGGTAAGATAGGAATGTGACCAAGATACGCAAAGTCACACTTGGACTGCAACAGGGGAAACGGGACAGATTGATGTTGGTTCAATGATCAACATTCACAAGACGGGTAAGAAAGGAATGTGACCAAGATACGCAAAGCCGCACATGGACTGCAACAGGGGAAACGGGACAACTTGATATGGGATCAATACTCAACATTCACACATCTGGTAAGAAAGGAATGTGACCAAGATACGCAAAGCCACATATGGACTGCAACAGGGGAAACGGGACAGCTTGATATGGGATTAATGATCAACGTTCACATGACTGGTAGGCAAGGAATGTGACCAAGATATGCAAAGCCACACATGGACTGCAACAGGGGAAACGGGACAGCTTGATATGGGATTAATGATCAACATTCACAAGACTGGTAAGAAAGGAATGTGACCAAGATATGCAAAGCCACACATGGACTGCAACAGGGGAAACGGGACAGCTTGATATGGGATTAATGATCAACATTCACAAGACTGGTAAGAAAGGAATGCGACCAAGATACGCAAAGCCACACATGGATGGCAACAGGGAAAAGGGACAGATTGGTGTGGGTTCAATACTCAACATTCACACATCTGGTAAGAAAGGAATGTGACCAAGATATGCAAAGCCACACATGGACTGAAACAGGGGAAACGGGACAACTTGATATGGGATCAATACTCAACATTCACACGACTGGTAAGAAAGGAATGCGACCAAAATACGCAAAGCCACACTTGGACTGCAACAGGGGAAACGGGACAGATTGATATGGGATTAATGATCAACATTCACATGACTGGTAGGCAAGGAATGCGACCAAGATATGCAAAGCCACACATGGACTGCAACAAGGGAAACGGGACAGCTTGATATGGGATTAATGATCAACGTTGACATGACTGGTAAGAGAGGATTGTGACCAAGATATGCAAAGCCACATATGGCCTGCAACAGGGGAAACGGGACAGCTTGATATGGGATTAATGATCAACATTCACAAGACTGGTAAGAAAGGAATGTGACCAAGATATGCAAAGCCACACATGGACTGCAACAGGGGAAACGGGACAGCTTGATATGGGATCAATACTCAACATTGACATGACTGGTAAGAGAGGATTGTGACCAAGATATGCAAAGCCACATATGGACTGAAACAGGGGAACTTCAGGAGGACCCCCAGCTCTGCTGCTTTCGTGCGGCTCAAACATTCCGCCACCAAGATTCGAACTTGGGTTGCTCCGGAACCAGTGTTCTTCAGGAGGACCCCCAGCTCTGCTGCTTTCGTGCAGCTCAAACATTACCAACGAGATTCGAACTCGGGTTGCTAGGGAACCAGTGTTCTTCAGGAGGACCCCTGGCTCTGCTGCTTTCGTGCAGCTCGAAACTTCCGCCACCGAGATTCAAACTCGGGTCGCTCAGGAACCAGGGTACTTCAGGACCCTTGTGAAGCACACCACATCAGAGTACAATGACACCACACCACACCACAACATGGCCCAGCATCCACCCTTTCCTGTCCAGCTCCCATGACCAAGTAGCATCCCCTGCTGACTTCATATGATCAGTATGCTGTAGCTCCATAGAGCACTGCCACGACACCCTTGAGCAGCACACCACATCAGAGCACAATAACATCACACCACACCAGAACATGGCCCATCACCCACCCTTTGCTGTGCAGCTCCCATGACGAAGTAGCATCCCCTGCCAACCTCATAGTATCTGTATGCTGTAGCTCCTAAGAGCACTGCCACGACATCCTTGAGCAGCACACCACATCAGAGCACACTAACATCACACCACAACATGGCCCAGCACCCACCCTCTCCTGTGCAGCTCCCATGACAAAGTAGCATCCCCTGCCAACTTCATGTAATCCGTATGCTGGCTTCCCAAGACACCCTTGAGCAGCACACCACATCAGAGCACAATAACATCACACCACAACATGGCCCAGCACCCACCATCTCCTGTGCAGCTCCCATGACGAAGTAGCATCCCCTGCCAACTTCATGTAATCCGTATGCTGGCTTCCCAAGACACCCTTGAGCAGCACACCACATCAGAGCACAATAACATCACACCACAACATGGCCCAGCACCCACCCTCTGCTGTGCAGCTCCCATGACAAAGTAGCATCCCCTGCCAACTTCATGTAATCCGTATGCTGGCTTCCCAAGACACCCTTAAGTTGCACACCACATCAGAGCACACTAACATCACACCACACCACCACATGGCCCAGCACCCACCCTCTGCTGTGCAGCTCCCATGACGAAGTAGCATCCCCTGCCAACTTCATAGAAGCCGTATGCTGAGGCACCCATGAGCAAACCCACAATACCCCTGTGCGCAAAGTTGTACACCTGCAGGGTGTCGGTGTTGGTGTATTAAGATGTATTTAAACAGATTTACAAGGTGAAACAAAAAAAGCGTTTTGTTCAGGTTTACATCTTTCCTAGTAAATTTATTTTTACTGCTGAAGACGGTGAGCAGCCAAATTGCCGGCTGTAGCCATGTGACCAAGTTCAAGTTCAAGTATTTAGATGACGATGGCTGATATTTTCATATATCTGATCTACCACCCATGAGCAAAACCACAACACCCCTGTGCGCAATGTTGTACACCAGCAGGGTTTCGATGTTGGTGTATTTATATGTATTTAGAAAGGAGGAGCCCAGGCCTCAAAAGTTTCAGTCATGCCGATCAATTTTTTCTGAGAACAGGGCTGTAATCGCATGTATCATGGCGATATTTCAAGTTACTTTTCAGGTCATTCTGAGCACCTCATTTAGGGGGGGGGGGGGGAGGGGGGGGTCAGCCCTCACTTTGTTTTTTGCTAACTTTTTACTCAGACCTCCAAATGACATTCTGAGACCACCCATACGTAGGCCTTGGTAAGGGTAGTCTATTGGCACCACTTTGGACCTCGTGCAATAAGTGTTTACCCCCCACCCCACCCCAAACCCCAGCCCAACCCAGAGTATGAGTGGGTGAATGGCTGGGTATGTGTTGATAATATGGGTGGGTGAATGGTTGGGTAATATAGGTAGTCTATTGGCACCACTTTGGACCTCGTGCAATAAGTATTTACCCCCCCCACCCCCCCCCACACACACCCCAAACCCCAGCCTAGCCCAGAGTATGAGTGGGTGAGTGGCTGGGTATGGGTTGATTATATGGGTGGGTGAATGGGTAGGTAATATGGGTGGGTGAATGGGTGAGTGGGTATGGAGGTGGGGGTGGGGAGGTAAATCCCCCCCCCCCCCCCCCCCCAACCCCCCAACCACCCAAGGTACTAGGGCAACCCAGATGGGGTGCAGAACTGATTTTTGACTATCACACAATCCCTAAGTGGGAATTCCAAGGATGCCATTATGTGCGCCATACTGTAACCCCCCAGAATCCATATATAAGTTTTTCAAAAAGGGGTTATTTCTATTTAAAGGGGGGGGGGGGGGGGGGGGGGGAGGGGTCAGCCCTCCCCAGGTTTTTTAGGCATGGTGTGACCTATCTTTTTTTTTCTCCTCCCGATTTAGATGTATTTAAAAGATGTAACACAAAAATAAGATTTGTTCACGTTTACATCTTTCATGGTAAAATTGTTTTTACTGCCAAAGACGGCGAGCAGCCAAAGAGCCGGCTGGAGCCATGTGACCAAGTTCAAGTTCAAGTTTAAGTTCAAGTATTTATATGCAGGTGGTTGTCATACTCATACATCTGATGTACCACCCATGAGCAAACCCACAGCACCCTTGTGTGCAATGTTGTACTCCTGCAGGATGTTGGTGTATTTAGATGAAGATGGTCGACATATTAATGTGTCTGATATACCACCCATGAGCAAACCCACATCACCCTTGTGCACATTGTTGTACACTTGCAGCGTGTCGGTATTGGTGTTTTTTGATGCAGATAGTTGATATATTAATGTGTCTGATATACCACCCATGAGCAAACCTACAACACCCCTGTGTGCAATGTTGTACACTTGCAGCATACTGGTGTCTGTGTATTTAGAGGCAGATACTTGATATATTCATATGTCTGATATACCACCCTTGAGCAAACCCACAGCACCCCTGCGCGCAATGTTGTACACCAGCAGGATGCTGGTGTTGGTGTGTGTAAAATGAAGATGTAAGTCTGTCTGATATACCACCCATGGGCAAGTCCCTCTAGCCTATTTGGCCTACCCCTGGACTGTAGCAACAGTAAAGGGCCACCACCTGGTGAAAGGGCCCTCTACTGTTTGAGCCCCTTTCAGTGATACACTTTGGTCTAATGGTAGACCAAATCACTCTGAGGATGAAGAGTCGGGGGTTCGTTTCCCCCTTCGGTCGCTCTTGGCGTTGCAGGTCGTCGCGATGGTAGCTTGTCCAGTTGAGGTAGAAGACCGCTCCCTACCCGCGTACGATGGGTTCCCTTGACACCACGCCCCACCAGGCGTTATCATTACCTGGTGACAGGGCTCCTAGAAATAGAAAAAACATCTGCACCATGACTACATCAGGGTTTTTATTGTCAGCTTTCCTGAGCAGCTTCTAGGCAGCTTCCTCAGCCAACCACTGGGCCCAAACCCATGATTTCAGCAGCTTCTAAGCAGCTCCCTCTGCCAACCACTGGGCCAAGCCCCATGATTTCAGCAGCAGCTTCTAGGCAGCTCCCTCAGCCAACCACTAGGCAAAGCTGTATGATTGCGTCAGCTTCAAGGTGCACTAGGTTGCATCAGGTTTGGCTACAGACAGGGAACTGCATATAAGCTTGTAGCTGAAAAAATGCAATGACTTACATTAGCCCTGGCAACTGGTATTTGCTTCATCCAGGGGTGCTGGTACTTGCCTCCATCATCACGGGGGTACTGAAAGCCTGCAACAAGGCGAAAGAAAAGCGGTGTTTGTGAGGGTGGTGGTAAGGGTAGTGGTAGTGGTGATGGTGTTGGATGCAACAAGAGGAAGGAAAAGTGTTGGTGGTGGTAAGGGTGTTTGTGAGGGTGGTGATGATGTTGGATGCAACAAGAGTAAGAAAAAGTGGTGGTGGTGGTGGTAAGGGTGGTGGTGGTAGCGGTGGTGATGGTGGTGGCTGCAACAAGGTGAAGGAAAAGTGGTGGTGGTGGTGGAAAGGGTTGTGGTAAGGGTGGTGGGTGCAACAAGAGGAAGGAAAAGAGGTGGTGGTGGTGGTGGTAAGGGTGGTGGATGCAACAAGAGGAAGAAAAAGTGGTGGTGGTGGTGGTAAGGGTGGTGGTGGTAGCGGTGGTGATGGTGGTGATGGTGGTGGATGCAACAAGAGGAAGGAAAATTGGTGGTGGTGGTGGTGGTAAGGGTGGTGGGTGCAACAAGAGGAACAATAGATAATGGTGGTGATGGTGGTGGATGCAACAAAAATAATATAAAGTGGTGGTGGTGAGGGTGATGGATGCAACAAGAATAAGAAAAAGTGGTGGTGGTGAGGGTGGCGGTGGTGGTGGTGCTGGTGATGGTGGATACAACAAGAGGAAGGAACAGTGGTGGTGGTATGGGTGGTGGTGGGGGTGGTGGTAGTGGTGGTGGTAAGGGTGTTGCTGGGGGTGGTGATGGTGGTGGATTCAACAAAAGTGAGAAAAAGTGGTGGCGGTAAGGGTGTCTGTGAAGGTGGTGGTGATGGTGGTGAATGCAACAAAAGTAAGAAACAGTGATGGTGGTGAGGGTGGTGAATTCGACAAGAGTAAGAAAAAGTGGTGTTGGTAAAGGTGTTGGTGAGGGTGGTGGTGATGATGGGTGCAACAAGAGGAAGACCAAGTAGTGGTGGTGGTGGTCATGGTGGTGGATGCATCAGAGGGAGTGAGAAGAAGAAAAGTGACAGCTTGAGGCTTTTCTTTAACTACTTTCGCATAGCTTATTTATCAGTGTAGCACGAACTCAGGCTTCCCCTAGGGAAAACGATTTTGGGGAAAGTCCCTTAAGCCTATTTGGCCTACCCCTAGACTGTAACCACATACAGCGCTTTTCTTTTCAGCTATGAGCAACAGCTTCTAGGCAGCTCCCTCAACCGGCTATTCAGCCACACCGACTGCGTTACGGTGCAACTTGAATCTAACGCAATCAGCTGACCAGAAATGCTGGAATATTTGGATTTAGCTCAGCGCCTGGCCCAGGAGCTGCCCAGAAGCTAATGCTCATAGCAGAAAAGAGAGCTCTAGCTTGATGCCCGATTAGACTCCAGCAGAACTGAGGCCTGCCACCCAAATTGAATGAATGAAAGAAAGAGACTGAATCTAGCATATTTTCAGAAGAGTCATGTTGTTCATGCTGATGCTCCTGCCTAAGACCCAACAGCCTGACAGGCTGGACCCATGTAACCAAGTGCAAGGTCACCCCAAATGAAAGTGCAGCCCCCTTATGAAGGATTCACAGGCCCCTGTGAAGACCACATGACTACAACACAAACAGATGACAGCAGGCAAAGCAGAAATAAGTGAGGATAGTATCCCTGGCACCAGCAATGCACTGAAGTCGATGGATTAGTGAAAGGTCTGGTCTGACACGAGGCTTTAGATATAATATGAGGTCATTGTTAGCTATGAAAATTACGCCTCGCATTTGTCGCACGAGAAATGGATGGAGAGCGAGTATCTGACGGGAATGGAAGTGATGAGAAGTCGACCTGCAGTGAAACCACCCCCCACCCCCCAACCCGGGCCTGTTATAAATCGAGTGCTGAGGTGTGCAGGACGCAAGAGTCAATATGTGCTACATGGCTAGGGTCTGTTAACAACCGATTTCTGTCTCGCTGCGTTCTACGTTATGTCTGCCAGTTGCTTCCTTGCTACCAACCTGGGTGCTGACGGGACATAGCTCCGTTGAAAGAATAGCTCCGTTGCGACAAGCTTTTAGAAGCTTGGACGTTTATACAGGTTAACCAGAAAGCAGGAAAGTGAAAGAATAGCAGTATAGGAGCTGGCAGCGCAGAAAAACAGGAGAGAAAGCTGCTTGAGTGGTTCTGGTAGCCTGTCTCGGCCGCGCTGAACTTGAGCGAGTGTCAGTTCGGGTTCATGTGAACCTTCACCCTCATGAGGGGGTTCAGCGGAACCACGCGTACCTTTCTTCCAGTACAATTTAAAGTTTGGTTTTCATACGTTTCAGGTCGCATCACATCGAGCTCCGGATCTAAACTCCTCCTGTCAAGCTGCGCCAAACTTTCTTACCTTTCGTAAACCCACCGGGTTGGCAACCGATAAGATGCCGGTTCCCGTAAAAAGTGCCACGGACCGGATGATGGCCAGAGCCGCTCTATCCATCCTGGTGCTGGGAGGCATATACGGGCTCTATTCAATTTCAGCTCCGTTGTACTGGCGATTCTATGCCAATGTCATAATGCCTTTCGAATCTGATGGTGTGGACGTAGAAGACGACCCCTTTGCTGCTGCAGTGCTGCACAATTTGAAACGTGAGATGCACCACCTCAATACCCCCTGCTTACTTGGCCATCATGACTGCACCTAGTGCCACTTCATGGCCAGTTCTTATGAAGCACGTACACCGAGATCAGGGCAGATCTGGGCGTGGTGGGGCACTGGCTAACCCAGGTTATACCCAGGCTAACCCAGGCTAACCCAGGTTATACCCAGGCTAACCCAGGCACTGAACCGGCTGGTGTACATCATGGTACAGCACCTGTTGTTTTTGACACACGTTGGGCTCATGATATCCAACCATCATGACATCTTGAGCATATCACCTCCAACCCTCATAACACCTAATCCTCGACAGAAGAGCGCTAAAATCCTTATGACACCTAATCCTCATAACATCTACACAAGAGCAATAAAATCCTCATGGCACATAATCCTCAGAACATTCACACAAAGCACTTCAATTATTCAGGTAGAGGATGTAGAGATTGTATAGAGTGAAGTCCAAATTTGAGGGTGGGTGTAGGGCGAGTGTAAGCAAAGTGTAGGTGCAGGTAAAGGGTATGTTTATGGAGCAGGTCTTTGTAGATGTATGCAAAATTGTTCATTTAGAGAGTGTAGGCAAAGGGTAGGTGCAGGTAAGGGGTATGTTTAGGGGGCAGGTCTGTGTAGATGTTGTAAAAATTGTTCATGTAGAGATGTAGGCAAAGGGCAGGTGCAGGTAAAGGGTATGTTTAGGGGTCAGGCCTGTGTAGATGTATGCAAACTTGTTCATGTATAGAGTGCAGTCAAAGGGTAGCTGCAGGTGAAGGGTATGTGTAGGGGGCAGGCCTGTGTAGATGTATGCAAACTTGTTCATGTATAGAGTGCAGTCAAAGGGTAGCTGCAGGTGAAGGGTATGTGTAGGGGGCAGGCCTGTGTAGATGTATGCAAACTTGTTCATGTATAGAGTGCAGTCAAAGGGTAGCTGCAGGTGAAGGGTATGTGTAGGGGCAGGCCTGTGTAGATGTATGCAACTTGTTCATGTATAGAGTGCAGTCAAAGGGTAGCTGCAGGTGAAGGGTATGTGTAGGGGGCAGGCCTGTGTAGATGTATGCAAACTTGTTCATGTATAGAGTGCAGTCAAAGGGTAGCTGCAGGTGAAGGATATGTGTAGGGGGCAGGCCTGTGTAGATGTATGCAAACTTGTTCATGTAGAGAGTGCAGTCAAAGGGTAGCTGCAGGTGAAGGGTATGTGTAGGGGGTCAGGCCTGTGTAGATGTATGCAAACTTGTTCATGTATAGAGTGGCAGTCAAAGGGTAGCTGCAGGTGAAGGGTATGTGTAGGGGTCAGGCCCTGTGTAGATGTATGCAAACTTGTTCATGTATAGAGGGCAGTCAAGGGTAGCTGCAGGTGAAGGGTATGTGTAGGGGTCAGGCCTGTGTAGATGTATGCAAACTTGTTCATGTAGAGAGTGCAGTCAAAGGGTAGCTGCAGGTGAAGGGTATGTGTAGGGGGCAGGCCTGTGTAGATGTATGCAAACTTGTAGGACGAGTGTAGGCAAGGGTCGGTGCAGGCAGAGGTTATGTTTAAGGGAAGAGGGTATGTGTAGGTCCATGCACACAAGGTTTCTCTACAGGTGTTGATGTGTGATGTCTGCCAAGGTCTAGGTTTAGGTTGTAGATGAGGGAGCATTTGTAGGGTGGTATAGACCACCCAATGTTGGGGGTTGAGAGTATAGTCGAACCTCTCCATTTGTCGGGGTGAATATATGCAAAAGTGTCCCTCACCCTTGTAGAGAGTGTGGGGACAAAGCCTTATGTCTGTGTTTACATGTCTTCGTACCTTGTGGCACTGAGTACAGAGCGTCACAAAGCCTTTTTTTTGATTCAGAAAGGGGTCTTCTGGTAGCGATCAGGGTTGTGGTGTCTTTCCAGGTCGGGCTCCTGCTAGTGATTTGGGTGGGCAGCCCGTGGGGTTCGGGGGGTGGGGTGGAGATTCGACACTCATAGTAGCAGAAGGTTTGGCCCAAGCAGGGTCCCACGTAGCACTCCCTATTGATAGCGTAAAAAAGCTCTTCATGATCGAATCAGGGATGCTTGTTTCCGCTATTTAAAGCAATCGCTAGTTTGACCCCGATTTAGCAAAAATATGGCTATAAAAAAGCAAAAAAACAAAAAGTGTTATTTATTTCTACCCTCAATTGCTCGCTCAATCGCCCTATAAAGCTACAAAAAGCCATGGAAAGCTACAGATAACACTAAAACGCTGTCCCTGGAGGAGCCCTGAAACCATGAAGCTAGAAGAAACCCACTTTCATATTTGAAAAAACAATCACTGGATCAAATGGCTGTAGTTGGCCGTGTGAAGGGTGCAAGGCAGGCTTCCGAGGGAGAGCGATCTCATTTGTGGTGGTTACATTTGGGCTGGTCCATAGTATCTGCATCAACTGAGCTTGTCTCCTTCATCCCCCTGAATATGGCTGCCCAATCGGGGCCCGTTGAGCTGCAGAGGGTACCCCCACTAGCAAGTAATTATACACAACATGCAATACACACATCACACAATACATACAACACACAATACGCACAACACACAACACAGCACACAACACAACACAACACACAATGCAGCACACAACACAACACACAACACACAACACACAACACAACACACAACACGCAATACACAATACACACAACACACAATTTACACAATATGCAAAACCCACAACATACAATACACACACAACACACAAAGCACACAACATACAATACACACAACATACAATACACACAATATGCAAGACACACAATACACACAACACACAATACACACAACACACGACACACAACACGCAACACACAACACACAGCACACAACACACAACGCACAACACACAACACACAACAATAAAAGACACACAACACACAACACACTACACAGCACACAACACACAACACACTACTCAGCACACAACACGCAACACACAACACTACCTGCATCAGCTGACCTTATCTTCTCCATACGCCTTTAGATGGCGACCCACTGGGGCCGCGTAAAGCAGCAGAGCAGCCGGCTTACAAGAAACTACACACAACACACAATACACACAACACACAACATAATGTACCAACAATATACACACAATATACACACCACACACACCACACACCAATACACCATACATCAATACCAGCCTCAGCTGACCTTATCTTCTTCATCCACGTTTAGATGGCGACCCATTGGTGCCGCATAGAGCAGCAGAGCAGCCGGCTTACAAGAAACTACACACAACACACAACACACACAACACACACCGCACAACAATACCAGCCCCAGCTTATCTTATCTCTCTCTCCCACCTGTAGACGGCGACCCACTGGGGCCGCGTAAAGCAGCAGAGCAGCCGGCTTACAAGAAACTACACACAACACACAACACACACAACACACACAACACACACAACACACACAACACAACAATACTAGCCCCAGCTGACCTTATCTTCTTCGCCCACGTTTAGATGGCGATCCATTGGGGCCGCGTAAAGCAGCAGAGCAGCCGGCTAACAATAAACTATTCACAACACACAACACACACAACACACAACACACACCGCACAACAATACCAGCCCCAGCTGACCTTATCTTCTTCACCCATGTTTAGATGGCGATCCATTGGGGCCGCGTAAAGCAGCTGAACAGCTGGCTAACAATAAACTATTCACAACACACAACACACACAGCACACAACACACACCGCACAACAATACCAGCCCTAGCTGACCTTATCTTCCTCACCCATCTGTAGACAGTGACCCACTGGGGCCGCGTAAAGCAGCAGAGCAGCTGGCTTACAAGAGCCAGCCTGACTACAACAAAGAAACCTACAACATTGAAAACTACCCACTCTCCAAGTAAGGCCTACATTGATTCACTGCGATTGTGTTCATACATATATATATATATATATATCCATTTATTTACTGCGATTATGTTTACTTCCTTATCAGAGCTAGCCTGACTACAACAAAGTTACCTACAACATTGATAACTACTCGCTCTCTAAGTATGGCGTACACTTCTTCAGTGCAATTGTGTTAACATGTAGCAAAATATTCGTTTGCTTGTATACTTTTTACATCAATACAAACATTTATTTATTATATACTTTTTATATACATATATATCAGAGGAGCCGGCTTACTAGAACCAGCCTGACTACAACAAAGAGACCTACAACATTGAAAACTACCCACTCTCCAAGTATGGCGTCCGTTGATTCACTGCGATTGTGTTCATATATTGGTTATATATATATTCATTTATTTACTGTAATTGTGTTTACATGTATTCATTCATTTACGGCAAGAGCCAGCCTGACTACAACAAAGAAACTTACAACATTGAGAACTACCCACTCTCCAAGTATGGCATCCATTGATTCACTGCGATTGTCTTTATATATCGGTTATATATATTCATTTATTCACTGCCATTGTGTTTATATATGTCCATTTATTCCTTGCAATTGTGTTGATATATATACATATATATATATATATATATATATATATATATATATATATATATATATATATATATATATATATATATATATATATATATTCATTTATTTATTGTGATTGTGTTTATATCGATCCATTTATTATCCATTTGTTTAATGTGATTGTGATTAAATATCCGTTATATATATTTATTTATTTACTGCAATTGTGTTAGTATATATTCATTTGTTGAGTGCAATTGTGCTTACATAAATTCATTTATTTAATGCAATTGCGTTCATATGTATCCTTATATTTAATGCAACTGTATTATGTATATACTTATTACATACATTATTTATTTATTATATGCTTTTTACATACGTTCATGTATTTATATATATGCATACATCTATTTAGGTTGCCAAATGCAATGTTGCTTGTCCACTCTCTTAGAATGACGTCCATTTATTCACTGCTTATTGTGTGGAGCCTGCTCAGGTGGTTGCTGTGCCATGGGTGTATTATAAAGGTCATTCCTAGTTGTGTATAACATACTTACTTACATACATTCCTTTATTTATATGCATATTACGTACATTTATTTCGAAGTATGCCGACCATTTCTTCACTGCTTATTGTGCAGAGCCTGCCCAGGTGGTTGCTGTGCCATGGGTGTAGAGTTCATTCCTATTTGTTCTTAACACACGTACTAACATACATTTATTTATTTATTTTTGTACATATTACATACATTTATTTTTGAGTATGACGACCATTTATTCACTGCTTATCGTGCGGAGCCTGCTCAGGTGGTTGCTGAGCCATGGGTGTATTATAAAGGTCATTCCTATTTGTTTATAACATAATTACTTACATACATTTATTTATTTATATGCATATTCCGTACATTTATTTCTAAGCATGGCGTCCATTCATTCACTGCTTATTGTGTGGAGCTTGCTCAGGTGGTTGCTGAGCCATGGGTGTATTATAAAGGTCATTCCTATTTGTTTATAACATAATTACTTACATACATTTATTTATTTATTTATGTACATATTACATACATTTATTTCTAAGCATGGCGTCCATTCATTCACTGCTTATTGTGTGGAGCTTGCTCAGGTGGTTGCTGAGCCATGGGTGTATTATAAAGGTCATTCCTATTTGTTTATAACATAAATGCTTACATACATTTATTTATTTATATGCATATTCCGTACATTTATTTCTAAGCATGGCGTCCATTCATACACTGCTTATTGTGTGGAGCTTGCTCAGGTGGTTGCTGAGCCATGGGTGTATTATAAAGGTCATTCCTATTTGTTTATAACATAATTGCTTACATACATTTATTTATTTATATGCATATTCCGTACATTTATTTCTAAGCATGGCGTCCATTCATTCACTGCTTATTGTGTGGAGCTTGCCCAGGTGGTTGCTGAGCCATGGGTGTATTATAAAGGTCATTCCTATTTGTTTATAACATAATTACTTACATACATTTATTTATTTATATGCATATTCCGTACATTTATTTCTAAGCATGGCGTCCATTCATTCACTGCTTATTGTGTGGAGCTTGCTCAGGTGGTTGCTGAGCCATGGGTGTATTATAAAGGTCATTCCTATTTGTTTATAACATAATTACTTACATACATTTATTTGTTTATATGCATATTCCGTACATTTATTTCTAAGCATGGCGTCCATTCATTCACTGCTTATTGTGTGGAGCTTGCCCAGGTGGTTGCTGAGCCATGGGTGTATTATAAAGGTCATTCCTATTTGTTTATAACATAATTACTTACATACATTTATTTATTTATATGCATACTCCGTACATTTATTTCTAAGCGTGGCGTCCATTCATTCACTGCTTATTGTGTGGAGCTTGCTCAGGTGGTTGCTGAGCCATGGGTGTATTATAAAGGTCATTCCTATTTGTTTATAACATAATTACTTACATACATTTATTTATTTATATGCATATTCCGTACATTTATTTCTAAGCATGGCGTCCATTCATTCACTGCTTATTGTGTGGAGCTTGCTCAGGTGGTTGCTGAGCCATGGGTGTATTATAAAGGTCATTCCTATTTGTTTATAATATAATTGCTTACATACATTTATTTATTTATATGCATTTTCCGCACATTTATTTCTAAGCATGGCGTCCATTCATTCACTGCTTATTGTGTGGAGCTTGCCCAGTTGGTTGCTGAGCCATGGGTGTATTATAAAGGTCATTCCTATTTGTTTATAACATAATTACTTACATACATTTATTTATTTATATGCATATTCCGCACATTTATTTCTAAGCATGGCGTCCATTCATTCACTGCTTATTGTGTGAAGCTTGCTCAGGTGGTTTCTGTGCCATGGGTGTAAGGTTCATTCCTATGTGTTGCCAACATACTTACATACATACATTTCTTTATTTATGTGCATATTACGTACATTTATTTCTGAGTATGGCGTCCATTCATTCACTGCTTATTGTGTGGAGCTTGCTCAGGTGGTTGCTGAGCCATGGGTGTATTATAAAGGTCATTCCTATTTGTTTATAACATAATTACTTACATACATTTATTTATTTATATGCATATTCCGTACATTTATTTCTAAGTATGGCGTCCATTCATTCACTGCTTATTGTGTGGAGCTTCCTCAGGTGGTTGCTGAGCCATGGGTGTATTATAAAGGTCATTCCTATTTGTTTATAACATAATTACTTACATACATTTATTTATTTATATGCATATTCCGTACATTTATTTCTAAGCATGGCGTCCATTCATTCACTGCTTATTGTGTGGAGCTTGCTCAGGTGGTTGCTGAGCCATGGGTGTATTATAAAGGTCATTCCTATTTGTTTATTACATAATTGCTTACATACATTTATTTATTTATATGCATATTCCGTACATTTATTTCTAAGCATGGCGTCCATTCATTCACTGCTTATTGTGTGGAGCTTGCTCAGGTGGTTGCTGAGCCATGGGTGTATTATAAAGGTCATTCCTATTTGTTTATAACATAATTACTTACATACATTTATTTATTTATATGCATATTCCGTACATTTATTTCTAAGCATGGCGTCCATTCATTCACTGCTTATTGTGTGAAGCTTGCTCAGGTGGTTTCTGTGCCATGGGTGTAAGGTTCATTCCTATGTGTTGCCAACATACTTACATACATACATTTCTTTATTTATGTGCATATTACGTACATTTATTTCTGAGTATGGCGTCCATTCATTCACTGCTTATTGTGTGGAGCTTGCTCAGGTGGTTGCTGAGCCATGGGTGTATTATAAAGGTCATTCCTATTTGTTTATAACATAATTACTTACATACATTTATTTATTTATATGCATATTCCGTACATTTATTTCTAAGTATGGCGTCCATTCATTCACTGCTTATTGTGTGGAGCTTCCTCAGGTGGTTGCTGAGCCATGGGTGTATTATAAAGGTCATTCCTATTTGTTTATAACATAATTACTTACATACATTTATTTATTTATATGCATATTCCGTACATTTATTTCTAAGCATGGCGTCCATTCATTCACTGCTTATTGTGTGGAGCTTGCTCAGGTGGTTGCTGAGCCATGGGTGTATTATAAAGGTCATTCCTATTTGTTTATAACATAATTGCTTACATACATTTATTTATTTATATGCATATTCCGTACATTTATTTCTAAGCATGGCGTCCATTCATTCACTGCTTATTGTGTGGAGCTTGCTCAGGTGGTTGCTGAGCCATGGGTGTATTATAAAGGTCATTCCTATTTGTTTATAACATAATTGCTTACATACATTTATTTATTTATATGCATATTCCGCACATTTATTTCTAAGCATGGCGTCCATTCATTCACTGCTTAGTGTGTGGAGCTTGCTCAGGTGGTTGCTGAGCCATGGGTGTATTATAAAGGTCATTCCTATTTGTTTATAACATAATTACTTACATACATTTATTTATTTATATGCATATTCCTTACATTTATTTCTAAGCATGGCGTCCATTCATTCACTGCTTATTGTGTGAAGCTTGCTCAGGTGGTTTCTGTGCCATGGGTGTAAGGTTCATTCCTATGTGTTGCTAACATACTTACATACATACATTTCTTTATTTATGTGCATATTCCGTACATTTATTTCTAAGTATGGCGTCCATTTATTCACTGCTTATTGGGTGGAGCCTGCTCAGGTGGTTGCTGAGCCATGGGTGTATTATAAAGGTCATTCCTATTTGTTTATAACATAATTACTTACATACATTTATTTATTTATATGCATATTCCGTACATTTATTTCTGAGTATGGCGTCCATTCATTCACTGCTTATTGTGTGGAGCTTGCTCAGGTGGTTTCTGTGCCATGGGTGTAAGGTTCATTCCTATGTGTTGCCAACATACTTACATACATACATTTCTTTATTTATGTGCATATTACGTACATTTATTTCTGAGTATGGCGTCCATTCATTCACTGCTTATTGTGTGGAGCTTGCTCAGGTGGTTGCTGAGCCATGGGTGTATTATAAAGGTCATTCCTATTTGTTTATAACATAATTACTTACATACATTTATTTATTTATATGCATATTCCGTACATTTATTTCTAAGTATGGCGTCCATTCATTCACTGCTTATTGTGCGGAGCTTGCTCAGGTGGTTGCTGAGCCATGGGTGTATTGTGTAGGTCATTCCTAGTTGTATATAACATACTTACTTACATTTATTTATTTATTTACATGCATATCACGTACATTTATTTCTGAGTATGGCGTCCATTTATTCGCTGCTTATTGCGTGGAGCCTGCTCAGGTGGTTGCTGTGCCATGGGTGTAGAGGTCATTCCTATTTGTTCCTAACATACGTACTTACATACATTTATCTATTTACATGCATATTTCATACATTTATTTCTGAGTATGGCGTCCATTTATTCACTGCTTATTGTGTGGAGCCTGCTCAGGTGGTTGCTGTGCCACGGGTGTAGAGTCCATTCCTATTTGTTCCTAACGTACTTTCATTTATTTTGAAGTATTCCTATTTGTTCCTAACATACGTACATACATTTCTGTATTTATTTATATACATGTCTGTCTGTCTGTCTGTCTGTCTGTCTGTCTGTCTGTCTGTCTGTCTGTCTGTCTGTCTGTCTGTCTGTCTGTCTGTCTGTCTGTCTGTCTGTCTGTCTGTCTGTCTGTCTGTCTGTCTGTCTGTCTGTCTGTACTAGTACGGTAGCCTGTGTGGCCGGTGGCCACCCCCCCACTCCCATCCTCCCACCCAGGTCACGGGTCCTAGTCTGATATGGGTTACATAAAGAGTAACGCCCTTGCATGCCCCCCCCCCCCCCCCCCCCCCCCCCCCCCCCCCCGCCCCCCCCCCTCTCCCTTACACACAGTCAAGATATCAGCCATGTCCGCCCTCGCTCGACGCTCCCCTCCCTCTCCCCACGCACCCACACCTCTTCTCTCAACCTATTACCCTTCTGCTTCAGCTGTGGCCTCCCACCCTCACATACACGAATCCACCTCCCCCCCCCCATCCAGACCCACAGCATCCCCTACTTCCCCCGACGTCTTACTACCCCTTACCCCATCCCATTCACACACACTCTATTTATCTCACCTTTCTCCCACCACCATCCCTTCCCCCAACCACCAACACGCACACACAATCTCTTCCTTCCTACCTCGTGCCCTTCACTTCACCCTGTGAGATTCAATCGTGCAGAAAGAGGGGCAGGCAACACCCGGAACAGCAAAAATCGCAGCAACGTTTCTACGATAATTGATACAACGAAAAGAGCTTTCAAAAATGGGATGAGCGTGGCAAGCGCGAGAGTGTGCACGAGGACGAAATGGCCATGGCGATCTGAACAAAGTAAAATAATCGCAACAACTGGGTGCCAACCACGATGAATGCGATGCGATGGCTAGCAAAAGTGCGCATGCATGAGATGAATGGTGGCAACGCTCGCAGATGGAGAAAAAAAGCATGACGATCTGAAGGCCTGGCTTGATTATGAGTCTAGCGTGACTCCCAAGGTTGGGCAGCATACTCTTCTCGCCTGGCTTGGTTAGCAGCTTCGCGTTCTTCCTGAGGCATGGCATCGCGTTGTTCATGCCTGGCTTGATTATCAGCCTGACGCATGTCCTCGGATCGGGCAGCGCAGGCATCCCGTCAACCTGGTGGCAGGTCCTGGTTGTAATTCCTGTTTGTTTTTTTCCTATGACCTCTCATGCGCTATTGTACTTCTTGTAGGGAGCGTGTGCATGCGCTGGCCAAAGATGGTTACATCATGATCACATGGGCAAATCACCATTACCTGGACTTCGCCAAGTCCTGGGTGTTCCACGTGAAGAAGGTGAGAGACTTGAGATACAACATGTTGGAGTTTTATTTTTATATATTATTTTAGATTATTTTGTATTCTTATTTTATGGTTATTTTTATTCTATTTTTTTATTTTTTTATTTGTGTTTCTTTTGTCGAGCAGGTCGGCATTACCTCACAAACCAATTCATGGTGGGAGCCGTAGATGATGACATGTTGGAGGAGTTTTCTTTGTATCATATTTTGATAGGTGTTTTACGTGAAGAAGGTGAGAGACTTGAGGTACATGTTGGAGTTTTCTTTTTTAATGTTTATGTTTATTTAATTATGTATCTCCATAAGTGCCTAAGTCCTTAAACGCCCTAAGTTGAATCGCTATTGTGATTCAAGGTCCTGCACGACCCCAACTGCTCGGAATTGTATTCTGAGTAGATTATATTGTCCGCGAAAGCGTCATCTAGGCGCGCAGCTAATTTCTATTCGAATTCGCATCTGGCCGCGAGCAGCCCAGCTTGGGAGGCCGGCTGGCAGTACACGAGATGTACAAAAAGCTTGAATCGACTTCAACAAGATCGCGGTGCGGGATCGCGCGAGCTACCGCGACTGAAGTTTCCGCGGGATGAAAGGCGTATCGAACCCCTACCACAAGGTCGGAGGCTGCGCTTCAGCCTCGGCCTCGGAATTTACTGGAATAGCAGTACAACTGGAAAATTCACCTCCCTGTGTCCCGATTCCACCTCCCAACTTGAAGTTTCACGCCCCATTCCCAAATACAAATTTAACTTCAGATGTGGACGTTTGAAGAAATTAAAAAACAAAAACTTTTCTTTGTTTTTTTTGAAAAGTGTGATTTGAAATTTGAAAATTGAAAAACTTTTTTTTTCTTTTCAGTTATTCTACATGCTATCAAGCAAAAACTGAAACTCAGAATGATGCAACTGAGTCTACGCAGCTACGCGCATGAGTTAGGACACCCACGAAATGCAATTTATCAGTGAATTTTGGCTCTGTGTACTGCCGTACCGCCTGTATGCTACATCCCACAACCTGCCATCACCATGACATGTAAAGGAAGGAGTGAACTACAGGACTACCTACATTTTATTTTAATGGAATTTGTTTTGAGCGCGATAGATCTTGAATCATCTCTATGAAAAAGGTGTTTTACTTGACCTGGTTCCCAATAATTGAGCAAACCCAAATTTGAGTATTTATATATTGAACCGATGTGGTTGGGCAACTTTGTGCCAACAAATATTTGTCTTTGGACTGGAGGCCATCGGCTAAAACCATGCGAGTCATGCTCACCAAGACTTAGGCACCTATGGAGATATTCTTATTTTATGGTTATTTTTATTTTATGGTTTAGATCTATACAAATTTGTTTTTTATTTCTTATTCTTGTTTCTTTTTCTAGCAGGTTGCCTCACAAACCAATTCATGGTGGGAGCTATGGACGATGACATGTTGGAGGAGGGGGACGTGGAGAAGAGGGAAGAGGGGGGAAAGGGAAGGAGGGGGTAGGCCGCAGAAGGAAAAAAGCGGGAAGAGGGGCGCGAGAGGAGGCGGCGGCGACGAAGGAGGAGACGACGGAGGAGGAGCGAGGTAGGCGGAGGAGGGAGAGGAGCGAGGGAGGAGGAGAGGAGGAGGAGGAGGAGGCGGAGGAGGAGAGGAACAGGAAAGAGGGAGAGGAAAGAGGCAAGAGGAAAGAGGAACGAGGAACGAGGAAAGAGGAAAGTAGGAGGAAAGCGGAACGACGGAAAGAGGAAGACGGAAAGAGGCAAAAGGAACAGAGGAAAGAGAGGACAGAGGAACGAGGAAAGGAAAGAAGGAACGAGGAAGCGGAAAGAGGAAAGAGGAAAGAGGAAAGAAGGAAAGAGGAAACGAGGAAGAGTGAAAGGAGGAACAGAGGACAGAGGAAAGGGAACGAGGAAAAGAGAAAGAGGAAAGAGGAAAGCGGAAAGGGAAAAGAGGAAAGGAGGAAGAAAGAGGAAAGAGGAAAGAGGAAGCAGGCAAGAGGAAAGAGGAAAGAGGAAGGAGGAAGGAGAAGGAGCGAAAGAGGAAAGAGGAAAGAGGACAGGAGGAAAGAGGAAAGAGGAAGGAGGAAGGGAAGGAAGGATGGACAAAGAGGGAGTAGGAGGTGGAACACTTTGAAGACGGAAAGGGGAAGAATAGAGGAAAGCGAGGAAAGAGGAAGGAGGAAGGAGGAAGTGAGGAAGGAGAAAAGAGAGGAAAGAGGAAAGAGGGGAAACCAGAGCGAAAGAGGAAAGGCGGAAGAGGCAAGAGGAAAGAGGAAAGAGGACAAGAGGAAAGAGGAAAGAGGAAGCGGAAAGAGGAAAGAGGAACGAAGGAAAGAGGAAAGAGGGAAAGAGGAAAGAGGAAAGGTAGGCAAGGGCGGAATGAGGAACGAGGACAGAGGAAGAGAAGAGGAAGAGAGGAAATAGAAAGAGGAAAGAAGAAAGAGGAAAAGAGGAAAGAGGAAAGAAAAGACAGGAAAGCAGGAAAGAGGAAAGGAGGAAAGAGAAAAGAGAAAGTAGAAAAGACGGAAAGAGGGGGGAAAAGCGAAAAGAGAAAAGAGAACAGAGAAACCAGAGGAAGAGGAAGGAGAGAAAAAGAGGAACAGAGGACAGGGACGAAAATGAGTGATAAAGCGGAAGGGAGAAACGGGGAATAGAAGGGAAGGAGAGAAGGTGAGGAAAGAGGCAAGAGGAAAGAGAAAAGAGGCAGAATGCAGGAGAAGGAGGAAGGAGGAAGGAGGAATAGAGATGAAAGGGAAGACGTGGCGGAAGGAGAAGGAGGACTTTTCACTTCTTCCCCGTCTTCCTCCCCGTCCTCTTTCCCTTCCATCCCTTCCCTTCTTCCTTCTTTCCCCCCTTCCACGCTTCCTGTCTCCCTTCCCTTTTCCCGTTCTACCGTTGTCCCGTTGTACCTTTCTCACTTTCTTCCTTTCTTCGTGCAGGTTAGCATAACCTCATACGTGGTGGGGTCCATAAGCGACACCATGTTGGAGGAGTTTTCTTTTATATGTTGATTGTATTAATTGTTCCTTTTAATGTTGTTTTCCCTTCTTTTTTTCAAGCAGGTTGGCATTACTTCGTATATGGTGGGGGCCATAGACGACGACATGTTGGAGGAGTTTTCTTTTATATGTTTTATATTAATTTATGTCTTATCCTTTTTTCCTTTTTCGAGCAGGTTGGCGTAACCTCATACATGGTGGGAGCCATGGACAATGACATATTATAGGAGTTTTATTTTTGTATGTTTATTTCCTTTTTTTTCCTTCTGGTTATCTTTTTTCATGCAGGTTGGCGTAACCTCATACATGGTGGGAGCCATGGACAATGACATATTATAGACGTTTTCTTTTTATATTTTTATTTCCTTTTTTTTCTTTTTTTTCTTTTTTTCTCTTCTGGTTATCCTTTTCATGCAGGTTGGTGTAACCTCATACATGGTGGGAGCCATGGACAAAGACATATTATAGGCGTTTTCTTTTTTATATATTTTTTTCCTTTTTTTCTTCTTCTTTTTTTCTGCTGGTTATCCTTTTTCATGCAGGTTGGCGTCACCTCATACATGGTGGGAGCCATGGACAATGACACATTATAGGAGTTTTATTTTTATATGTTTATTTCATTTTTCTTTTTCCTCTTTTTCTTCTGGTTATCCTTTTTCATGCAGGTTGGTGTGACCTCATACATGGTGGGAGCCACGGATGATGACTTGTTATAGGAGTTTTATATTTATTTCATTTTATTATGCTTTCTTTTTTTATTATGATATCTTTTGTTATTGCAGGTTGGCGTAACCTCATACATGGTGGGAGCCATGGATGATGACATGTTGGAGGAATTGGCTAAGGAAGACGTTACTACGTGGCGAATGGACACTGGCATACACAAGGGTGACCTGGGATGGGGCTCTCCCAACTTCCACAAGAGGGGAGTTCAGATGCGATCATCAAGAAGGTTGGCTGGGGAGGGAGGGGTGGGGGGGAGTTTAATGTAGGATGGGTGGGTACAGGTGGGTGGGGAAGGGTGTGGGGGTGTGTGGGAGGTGGGGGTGGGAGGGAGGGGTGGGGGTGGGAGGTAACTTGTTAGGAAGAGTGGTTACAGGTGAGAGAGCAGAAGTGCAATTGTGAGAGGATATCTGTTGGTGGAAGTGTGGGGTGGGTGGTGGAAGAGAAGTCAGTCAGTTGTTGGCTAAGGAAGACGTACTACGTGGCGAATGGACACCGGCATACACAAGGGTGACCTGGGATGGGGCTCTCCCAACTTCCACAAGATGGGACGATTGAAGATTGCGCTCATCAAGCAGGTGGGCCTTTGTGAGGTTGTTGGAGGGTATGGGTGGGAGGGGTGTGTGAGGGAGGGGTAGGGTGGAGGGGTGGGCTTGTACCTTGTTAGGAAGGGTGCATACATGTGAAAGTGCTGTAAGATTGCTCTCATCAAGCAGGTGGGCCATTGGGAGGCTGTGGGTGGATGGGAGGGCATTTGTTGGCTAAGGAAGGCATCTCTACGTGGCGAATGGACAAAGGCATCCACAAGGGCGACCTGGGATGGGGCTCTCCCAACTTCCACAAGATGGGACGATTCAAGATTGCGCTCATCAAGCAGGTGGGCCTTTGGGAGGTTGTTGGAGGGTGTGGGTGGGAGGGCTGTGGGTGGGAGGGGTGTGGGATGTACCTTGTTAGGAAGGGTGCGTACATGTGAAAGTGCTGTAAGGTTGCTCTCATCAAGCAGGTGGGCCATTGGGAGGCTGTGGGTGGATGGGAGGGCATTTGTTGGCTAAGCAAGGCATCTCTACGTGGCGAATGGACAAAGGCATCCACAAGGGCGACCTGGGGTACTTTGCACTATGTTCCTATGTTTGATTGAAATATGGACTACTTTTGGTTCAGTCATACGGCCCGGCTAATTTGATTCGGATAGTATGCATGAATTGAATGATCACTGTAGCACGAACTCAAGGCCCTCGTTGGTAAAACGATTGTTTGGGGTTCAGTTCATCAGTGCTTTTTTATTGAAGCCTTACTAGTTCCTACATAGTTGGACAAGTCCCTTTAGCCTATTTGGCCTACTCCTAGACTGTTACGTTATCTGCGTGAGGTTGAGTGGGCCAGCTTGTTTGCTTGCACTAGAGAATGGGAGTGTGAGTGGGAGGATAGTTGTTGGGAGGGGTGGGTGCAGGTAAGAGGGCAGTTGTTGGGTAAGTATAAGGTTACTACGATGTGAACAGCACGAGCATCCCCAAGGGTGGCCTGGGGTGTAATCCTGGCGTGAGGCTGAGGGGGGCAGCATGGTGATTGGCACGGAGAACTGGGGCACATTGTAAAGGGTAAGCAGGTTGTGGTGGTAAGGTGTGGCGGTGTATAAGCCATGGTTGCTTGCCACTAGAGGAAACAGGAGTGCCAAGGCAAGGTCAGTGGTTGGGAATGGTGTGGGTTGCAGGTGGGGTGGGAGATTGGGTGACATGACGCTACCATGCTCATCAGCGACATCTCATATACGAGCGCTATTTCAAAAGTTATCGATGTTAATTTGCATCTTGCTGTTGCAGTTCTTGGAGTTGGACGTGACAGTGATCATCAGCGACATCTCATATAACAGCAATGTCAAAAACTCAACAATATTGATTTTGCATCTTTCTGTTGCAGTTCTCGGAGCGTGACGTGACCATGCTCATCAGTGACATCTCATTTAAAACAGCTGTGTCAAATGTTAGCGTTGTTAATTTTGTATCTTGCTATTGCAGTTCTTGGAGCTCGACGCGACGATAAGTACCAATAACGTCTCTTATAAGAGCGCTATCTCAAGTGTTAGCGATGTTAATTATATTTCTTGCTGTTGCAGTTCTTGGAACTGGACGTGACCATAATCATCAGTACCATCTCATTTAATGTTTTTTTTAAATGCTAGTGATGTTAATTTTGAATCTTTCTGTTGCAGTTCTTGGAGCAGGACGTGACCATGATCATCAGTAACACCTGATTTAAAGCAGCTATTTCACAACGTAACACTATTGATGCACTTTCTGTGCGGTCATGGACTCGACGAGGACCATGCTCATCAGTGACGTCTCATATACGAGCGCTATGTCAAATGTTTACGATGCTAATTTTATATCTTGCTATTGCAGTTCTTCGGGAGTGATGTGACCATGCTCGTCAGTGACGTCCCATATAATAGCGCTATTATATCAGTTAGCGATTTTAACTAAAAACTTTTAATCTTGCTGTTGCAGTTCTTGGAGCTTGATGAGACCATGATCATCAGTGACATCTCAATTAAAACAGCTATTTCAAAAACAAGGATGGGAATTAAAATCTTATGTGAGTTCTGGGAGCTGATGAGACCATGCATGATCACAGTGCATCCTCAATTTTAAAACAAGCTATTTCAAAATCTAAAGGATGTTGACTTACAATCTTTATGTTGCAGTTCTAGGAGCTGGACGTGACAATGATCATCAGTGACGTCTTTTATAAGAGCGCTATTTCAAATGTTAGCGATGTTTATTTTGTGTCTTTCTGTTGCAGTTCTTGGAGCTGGACGTGACCATGATCATCAGCGACATTGACACCACATGGTTGCGTGACCCAATCCCATACTTCCAGCGCTACCCTGAAGCTGACGTCCTCACCTCAACAGGTGGGTCCTTCCATCTTAGGTCTATTGTTTTCTGCTTTTTGTTTGTACGTCTGCTTTGTTTTTACATCCTTGTACCTTCTCTTCGATTTGCTTGCACTTGCGCCAACGCTGTGGTGGCATGCAATATCCTGTAATGCATTGACATAACATGGTTGCGTACACCTGCTTTGATTTTACATCCTCGTACCTTCTCTTGAAGTTGCTTGCACTTCCGTCTATGCTGAAGGCTGTAAGCCGGTAAATGTAATATCCTGTAATGCATGGACTCCACATGGTTGTGTGACCCAATCCCATACTTCCAGCGCTACCCTGAAGCTGACGTCCTCACCTTGACAGGTGGGTCCTAAGGTCTTAGGTCTGTTGTTTCCTGCTTCTTGTTTGTACGTTTGCTTTGTTTTTTACATCCTTGTACCTTCTCTTCAATTTGGCTGCACCTCCGCAATGCTGTGGTAGCATGTAATGCCTGTAATGTAATAGCCTGTAGTGCCTGTAATGTAACAGCCTGTAGTGCCTGTTATGTAATAGCCTGTAATGCATCGACACAATATGGTTTTGTGACCTGATCCCATACTTCCAGTGGTACCCTGAAGCTGACGTCCTCACCTCGACAGGTGGGTCCCTCCAACTTAGGTCTGTTGTTTCCTGCTTCTTGTTTGTATGTCTTTGTTTGTTTGCGCTGTGCTTTGTTTTTATGCATGTGCTTTGTTTTTATGCATTTTTTATTTATTTTATTTATTATATTTTATTTGTTTTATTTATGCAGTTTTTATGCATGTGCTTTGTTTTGTGCATATCCTTCGAGGGACATAACAGCTTGTTACTTTCGTCAATTGCTTGCAATTCCGTCAAAGCTGTGGTCGCATGTAATGCCTGCAATGTAATAGCCTGTAGTGCCTGTAATGTAATAGCCTGTAGTGCCTGTAATGTAATAACCTGTAGTGCCTGTAATGTAATAGCCTGTAGTGCCTGTAATGTAATAGCCGAAGTGCCTGTAATGTAATCAGCGGTGTGCCTGTAATGTAATAGCCGTAGTGCCTTGTAATGTAATAACGGTAGTCGTGCCTGTAATTGGTAATAGCTGAGTGCATGTAATGTACCTAGCTGTAGTGCTTTATTAAATAGTAATAGCCTGTTGTAGGTTGCTGTTGTAATGTTGTAATAGCCTTTATAGGGCCTTTATATATAGCCGTAGTGCCTGAAAGGTAATAGCTGTAGTGCCTGTAATGAAAGCCTGTAGTGCTGTAATGTGAATAGCCTGTTAGGCCTGTATGTAATAGCCT
This sequence comes from Chlamydomonas sp. ICE-L, assembly GCA_013435795.1. Lineage (NCBI taxonomy): Eukaryota > Viridiplantae > Chlorophyta > Chlorophyceae > Chlamydomonadales > Chlamydomonadaceae > Chlamydomonas > Chlamydomonas sp. ICE-L. The sequence continues at coordinate 1,410,037 of JACBWV010000810.1, forward strand.
GAGTAGTGCCGGTAAGGTAATAGATTGTGTGCCATTTAATGTAATAGCCTTGTAGTGCTGTAATGTATTAACTGTAGTGCCTGTAATGTAATGCCTGTAGTGCCGAATGTAATAGCCTGTAGTGCATGTAATGTAATAACTGTAGTTGCCTTTAATGTAAATAGCTGTAGGCTTGTAATGTAATCTAGCATGTAGTGCCTGTTAATGTATAATAGCCATAGGTGCCTTTAATGTAATAGCGGTAGTGCCTTGTATGTAATAGCCTGTAGTGAATGTATGTAATGTAATAACCTGTAGTGCCTTTAATTGTAATAGGCCTGTAGTGCTTAATGTAGTAGCCGTAGTGCCTGTAAAGTGAATAGCCTGGTAGTGCCTGTAATGTAACTACTATAGTGCCTTAATTAATGCCGTGTAGTGCCAGTAATTGTAATAGCCTGTAGATGACTGTAATGTAATAGTGTAGTGCCTGTAATGAATAGCCGGTAGTGCCTGTAATGTATAAACAAGCCGGTAGTGCCTTGTAATGTAAGAGCGGGAGAGCCTGTTTAAAATTTGGGTAATAGCTGTAGTGCCTGCTAAGTAATAGCTTGTAGTGATGTAATGAATAAACCTGTAGTGCCTTGTATATGTAATAGCCTGTGTGCCTTGTAAGTTATAGCTGTAGTGCCGTGTAAATGTAATAACCTGTAGTCGCATGTAATGTATAATGCCTGGTTGCCTGTAATGTAATAAACATGTAGGGCCGGTGTAAGGTAATGAGCTGTAGTGCCTTTGTGTAATGTAATAGCCTGTAGTGCCTGTAATGTAATAGCCTGTAGTGCCTGTAATGTAATAGCCTGTAGTGCCTGTAATGTAATAGCCTGTAGTGCCTGTAATGTAATAGCCTGTAGTGCCTGTAATGTAATAGCCTGTAGTGCCTGTAAGGAGAATCGACTTGTAGTGCCTGTATTAATAGCCTTGTAGTGCCTGTGATGTAATAGCTGTCGGGCTGATGTAATGTAATAGCTGTAGGCCTGTAATTTAATTAGCCTGTAGTGACGTGTAATGTAATAGGCCTTGTAGTGCCTTTTGCGTAGATGCTGTTAGTAATAGCCGGGTAGTGCGTAATGAATAGCCTGTAGTGCCTGTAATGTAATAGCTGTAGTGCCTGTTAATGTAATAGCCTGTAGTTGCATGTAGGTAATAGCCGTAGTGCCTGAGGTATTAACCTGTAGTGCTGTAATGTAATAGCCTGTAGTGCCTGTAATGTAAGCCTGAGTGGCTGAAGTAATCGCCTGTAGTGCCTGTAATGTAATAGCCATGTATGCCTGTAATGTAAATAGCCTGTAGTGACCGTAATGTAATAGGCCTGTAGTGCCTGTAATGTAAATAGCGGAAGTGCCTGTTATTAATAGCCTGAGTGCTGTCATGTAATACCTGTAGTGCTGTAATGAATAGCCTGTAGTGCCTGTATGTATAGCCGTAGGCTGTAAGGTAAGGCCTGTAGTGCCGTAATGTATTAACCTGTGTCCTGTATGTATAGCCTGTAGTGCCTGTAATGTAATAGCCTGTAGTGCCTGTAATGTAATAACCTGTAGTGCCTGTAATGTAATAGCCTGTAGTGCCTGTAATGTAATAGCCTGTAATGCATCGACACAATATGGTTGCGTGACCTGATCCTAACTTCCAGCGGCACCCTGAAGCTGGTGTCCTAACCTCGACAGGTGGGTCCTAAGGTTTGGTCCGGTTTGTTTTCGGTTGTCGTATCTGTGGCGTTTTTCTGCCCCTTTCACCTATGCTCACCCATTCACACCCTGTACATCTCCATTCCACCCATTTCACACCCAGGCAACAGCCAGTTTACCTACTGCCACACCCAGTGCCACCCATTGTCATCTCCAGGGCACACCCAGGTCCATACCATTACTCCATGTCACCCATTGTCACCCATTTCCACCCCTTGTCTTGTGAGTGCAGGTGAGCTGCGAGAGACAGTGCCTGATGAGAGCCTGGAGGACTCCCATTTCATACCACAATTCACCCATGTAACCGCCAGGGCACATCCATTGCCCACCAGGTGAACCCTTTCAGTACCCCGTGCTCACTCCATTCATCTCCATGTCACACCCATTCCCACCCATTTTACACCCTTTCCATACCCCTTTTCACCCCTTTCATCTCCATTTCACCCATATTTACCCATTTCCATGAGAGTGCAGATGAGCTACGAGAGACGGTGCCTGTTAGGAGCCTGGAGGACACCCATTTCATACCCATTTTTGTCTCCATTTCACACCCATTCCCACCAATTTCTCACCCTTTTCACACCCCTTTTCACATCCATTTCCACCCATTTTCGTGAGAGTGCAGATGAGCTGCGAGAGACAGTGCCTGATGAGAGCCTCGAGGACAACAGAAAGTCTGGAGCATCCTTCAACATCGGTATCATGATGTTTCGCAATACCTCCATGGAGCTAGTCGGTGAGTTGGAGGGTGTGTGGTGGTGTGGTGTGTGTGTGGTGGTGGTGGTGTGTGTGTGGTGGTGTGGTGTGTGTGTGGTGGTGGTGATGGTGTGTGTGTGAGGGGAGAGCGTTTGGTAATAATGAAGTACATGTTTATTTGATGAATAGAGAACTTGCGTTGCATCAGGCGCCGCCTTGAACATGGGGTATCATTGATGTTAACGTTTCGACAATACCTCCATGGAGCTAGTTGGTGAGTGGGAGGGTGGTGTGTGTGGGGGGTGTGTGTGTGTGCGTGTGAGGGGGGGTGGGTGGGGTGGCGGTGGGGGCGGAGAGGCGTTTTTGTAAGTATATCCTCAACATTGGTATCATGATGTTCCGCAATACCTCCATGGAGCTAGTTGGTGAGTGGGAGGGTGGAGGGTGTGTGAGTGTGGGGTGGGGAATGTGGTGTGTGTGTGTTTGCGGAGTGAGTGTGGGAGAGAGGTGAGCGGTTTGTTAAGTATCATCGTGTTTTGCAATACCTCCATGGAGCTAGTTGGTGAGTTGGAGGGTGGGGAGTGGGGTGAGAGTGTGTGTGTGTTTTTGTGTGGTGTGTTTGGTTCGGGTGTGTGTGCATGTATGTGGTGTGCGTGGTATGTGTGTTGTGTGAGTATGGTATGTGTGTGTGTGTGTGGTGGTATGTGTGGTGCGTTGTGTGTGTGGATGTGTGTGTGGGTATGTGTGGTGTGTGGGTATGTGGGGTGTTGTGGGTGTGGTTATGTGTGTTGTGTGTAATGTGTGTGGGTGTGTGTGGTATGTGGGTGTGTTGTGGTATGTGGTGTGTGGTGGTATGTGTGTGTGTGGTATGTGGTGTGTGGGAGTGTGTGTGTGTGTTGTGTGGTATGTGGCTGGTGTGTTGTATGTGTGTGTGTGTGGATGTGGTGTGTGTGTGTGGTAGGTGTGTGTGGTATGTGTGTGGGTGTGCGTTGTGGTTGGTTGTGTTGGTATGGGTGTGTGTGTATGTGTGGTATGTGTGGGGTTGTGGTGTGTGTGGGGGGGGGGGGGGGGGGTGTGTTGGGGCGGGGTTGTGGTTGTTAAGTATCATCCTGAAATTGGTAATCATCATGTTCTGCAAGTCATCCATGGAGCTGTCGTGAGTGGGAGAGTTGGGGGGGGGGGGGGGCGGGGGGGGGGGTGTGGGTGTGCGGGTTGTGTGGGTGTGCGTTGTTGGTGAGGGGGGTGGTGGGTGGGGGATGGTGTGGTGGGTGTGTGTATGGGGTGTTGTGAGGGGGAGGGGAGACGGTTGCCTAAGTATCATATTCAACATCTGTTTCACATGTTCCAACAAGTCCTCCATGAAGGCTTGTGGTTGAGTTGGGGGTGGGGGTGGGTGAGCGTGGTGTGTGTTTTCTGTTGGTGTGTGTGGTTCGTGTGTGTGTGTTTGTGTTGTGTGTGTGGTTTGGGTGTGTGTGTATGTTTTTGTGTGGTGTGTTTAGTTCGTGTGTGTGTGTGTGTTTTTGTGGTGTGTGTGGTTCGGGTGTGTGTGTATGTCAGTGGTGTGTGGGTGTGGTGTGTGGAGTGTGTGTGGTGTGTTCGTGGGGGGGGAGGTGAGCGGTTTGTTAAGTATCATCCTTCAACATCTGTATCATCATGTTCCACAAGTCCTCCATGGAGCTAGTCGGTGAGTTGGAGGGTGGTGGGTGGGGTGAGAGTGTGTGTGTGTTTTTGTGTGGTGTGTGTGGTTCGGGGGTGTGTGTGTTTTTGTGTGGTGTGTGTGGTTCGGGTGTGTGTATATGTATGTAGTGTGCGTGGTATGTGTGTGTGTGTGGTATGTGTGTGTGTGGTGTGTTCGTGGGGGGGGGAGGTGAGCGGTTTGTTAAGTATCATCCTTCAACATCTGTATCATCATGTTCCACAAGTCCTCCATGGAGCTAGTCGGTGAGTTGGAGGGGGTGGGGTTGAGGTGTGTGTGTGGTGTTTGTGTGTGGTGGGGTGGGGGGGGGGGTGTGGGGGGTTGTTACGTATCCTTCACCATCGGTATTATGATGTTTTGCAATACCTCCATGGATCTAGTTGGTGAATTGCAGGGCGCATTCCTGCTCTGCCGGTATCATGTAGGAGGGCGGTGTGGTGTGTGTGGTGGTGTTGTGTGTGTGGGGTGGGTGAACTGTTTGTTTATATGGATGTATATGTCCCGTTTGGGTTTTGAAAGGGATAGGAAACCTGCAGCTTTGCCGGAGGCGGAAATCACTGTAGGAGGGTAGGGGGTGGTTGCGGTGGGTGTTGTTTGTGGAGGGGGGTGTGGGGGGTGGGTGGGGGGGGGGAAGCTGTTTGATTAAAGATGTGGGAAAAAAGGTAATAATAACGCCTGGTGGGCGTGGGTTAAGGGAGCCCGTCGTACGCGGGTGGGGATGCGGTCTCCTACTCAACTAGACAGCTGCCATCGCGCGTTGACGAAAACCGCATGCCAAAGAGCCGACGAAGGGGAGTCGAACCACCGACTCTTCATTCTCAATGATTGTCTACCACAGACCAATGTCAACCATGAAAAGAGCGCGTAGATGTGAAAGGAACCTGTCCGTTTGAGTTTTGAAGGGATAGAGAACATCTGAACATTCATGCTCTGACCGTAATTAATGTAGGCGGGGTAAGGGTGGTGTGATGTGGGGGGGCTGTGGAGGGGGGGGGGGGCGGGGGGGGAGGGGGAGGGCGTGAGGGGGGGGGGGGGGGGAGGCGGGGGGGGGACTGTTTGTTAGATGTGGAAGGTACCTGTCCTGTTTGGTTTTGAAGGGATAGAGAACCTGCATGCACATTCATGCTTTGCCGGTAATCATGAGGAGGTTGGGGGAATGGTGCGATGTGGTGTTGGTGTGGAGGGGGGGGGGGGGTGGGGGGGATGGGGAGCTGTTTGTTAGATGTGGAAGGCTACCTGTCTGTTTGGGTTTAAAGAGGATAGAGAAACTGCATGCAACACATTCATGCTTTGCCCGTAATCATGTAGGCGAGGGTAAGGGATGGTGGTGCCCTGATTGTGCGTGTGTTTTGTGCGAAGGGGGGGGGGGGGGGGTGGGGACGGGGGAGGGAGCTGTTTGTTAGATGTGGAAGGTAACCTGTACTGTTTGTTTTTTTGAAGGGGATTAGAGAACCGGCATGCACATTCATGCTTTGCCGGTAATCATTTGTAGGAGAGGTATAAGGGTGGTGTGATGTGGTGTGTGTTGCGAGGGGGGGGGGGGGGGGGGGGAGCTGCTTTGTAGATGTGGAATGGTACTGTTAATGTTTGGTTGAAGGGATTAGAGAACCTGCATGCACATTCATGCTTTGCCGCTAATCATGTAGGAGGGTAAGGGAATGGTGTTGTGTGCTGATGTGGTGTGATCGTGTGTGGGGAGGGGGTGGGGGGGGGGGGGAGCTGTTTGTTAGATGTGGAAGGCCTAACCTGTCCTTGTGTTGGTTTTGAAGGGATAGAGACTGCATGCCAACATTCATGCTTTGCCCGTTAATCATGTAGGAGGGTAAGGATTGGTGTGATGTGGTGTGTGTGATGGAGGGGGGGGGGGGCGGGGGGGGGGGGGGAACTGTTGTTAGATGTGGAAGATAGATGTTCCGTTGCGGTTTGTATGATAGAGAACCTGCCATGCACATTCATGCTTTGCCGTAATTCATGTAGGAGGGTAAGGGATGGATGTGATGTGGTGTGTGTTGTGGAGGGGGGGGGGGGGGGGGGGGGGGGGGAACTGTTTGCTTAGTAGATTATGGAAGGTATAGTTCCGTTTATCGGTTTATGGCTATGAATAGAGAACCTGCATGCACATTCATGCTTTGCCGGTATCATGTAGGAGGTTGGGGGATGGTGCGATGCGTGGTGTGGTGGTGGTGGGGTGGGGGGGTGGGAGGGGGGGGGGCTGTTCGGTAGCCACATGGGTCGGGCGCCTACCTATTCAGCTATATTGACGCGGACCTATTCAGTATCGTTTTGTATTAATAGAGAACCTGTGGCATCATGCCCGCCTATGCCAATGTCAGCATCATGGTTGTGTCTGTGTGTGTGTGTGTGTGGGGGGGGGGGGGGGGGGGGGGGGAGTTTCTTAGACTTTGTGAATGGATCAAGTCTCGCCCCCACCAAACAGCCTATTCAAACCAATAACCAAGCCAACCAACCTCCCACCCTACACCAACCCTAAAAGGAAAAGCCCCATGTTTGTGTCACGCGCCACATTCGATGTCGGCATCAAGGTGCATTTGTTTTACTAGCTTACTAGGTGAATGGATCAAGGTGCATTTCTTTTACTAGCTTGGTGAATGGATCAAGTCTCTGTATGACCTCAATGCGTGGGTTCAAACCGCTGTCAACCAACCAGCCAACCAGCCAACCAACCAACCAACCAACCAACCACTACACCCCCCTTATGAGCACTCACACTTTTCCTCTTTGTTGAGTGCATACAAATGGATCAAACAGCGTTCAACCATAACCAATCAACCAACCAACCAACCAACCACAACACCCCCCTTATGAGCACTCACACTTTTCCTCTTTGTTGAGTGCATACAAATGGATCAAACAGCGTTCAACCATAACCAACCAACCAACCAACCAACCACAACACCCCCCTTATGAGCACTCACGCTGTTCCTCTTTGTTGAGTGCATACAAATGGATCAAACAGCGTTCAACCATAACCAACCAACCAACCAACCACTACACCCCCTTATGAGCACTCACGCTGTTCCTCTTTGTTGAGTGCAGACGAGTGGATCAAGTCTCTGGACGACCCCAAGATGTGGGATCAGACTGCTTTCAACCAGATTGCAAGGAGGGTAAGTGGCACAACATCACAACAAACCCTTACAACCGGATTTCAACCAGATTGCAACCAGATTGCAACCAGATTGCAACCAGATTGCAACCAGATTGCAAGGAGGGTAAGTGGCACAACATCACAACAAACCCTTACAACCGGATTTCAAACAGATGGCCAACCAGAGGCAACCAGAAGGGCACAGGAGGGTAAGTGGCAAAACAGCACAACAAACAGTAAAACCGGATGTTAAAACCAGATGAAAAGGAAGGGAAGTGGCCACACATCACAACAAACACTTTCAACCAGATTGCAACCAGATTGCAACCAGATGCAACCCATGTCAAGAGGGTCGGGGCCACCGCACCACCAGACAGCAGCACAGCAGAAGCAGAGCAGCAGCAGCAGAAGCACAGCAGCAGAAGAACAAGAAGCAGGCAGCAGCAGGCAGCAGCAGCACATCACCAGCAGACACAGCCAGCATCACAGCGCAGCAGCAGCAGCACAGCAGCAACAAAGCAGAGACAGCAGCAGCAGCAGCAGGAGCAGCAGCAGGCAGGCAGATAGAGCAGCACAGCAGCACAGAAGCACAGCACCACAGCACCAAAAAGCAGCAAGGCAGCACAGCAGCAGGCAGCAGCAGAGCACAGCAGCACAGCAGATCAAGAACAGCAGCAGCAGCAGCAGCAGCAGCAGCAGCAGCAGCAGCAGCCACAGCAGCAGCAGCAAGCAGTACATCACAACTAGCAGCAAAGCACCACATAATCACATCAATCACAGCACACAGCACCACATCATCACAGCAAACATAAGCAATCATCACATCACCTACAGCATCACAGTCATACATAATCAAATCATCAGCATCACATCGTCATAAGCATCACATTCCGCAATAACATCTTCACATTCATCATACTACACCAAATCACATCATTACATTACGTCATGTCAGTCACAGATTGTAACCTAACAAGCCAAGCCAAGCCCTAACAAGCACAAAGAAGCCAAGCCAAGCACTACCAAGCCTTAATAAGCCCTACCTTGCCCTAACAAGCCCAAACACGCCCAAGCAAGCTAGAATAATAAAGCCAATCCTGTCCAAGCCAAGCCAAACAATATCCCCACCACCCTTCTCATGCCAACCACCAACACACCAACACACACCACACCAACCACACCACACCACACAAAACCAACACCGCACCAAACCACACAAAACCACACAAAACCGAACCAACCAACTCAGTACCAACAAAGTACCAACGCACATGCCAAAGCACACCAAACCAACAATGCACACCAAACCACACCAAACCACACCACACCAAACCAACAACTCACCAAACCACACAAAACCACACAAAACCAACAATGCACCAATGCACACCGCACCAACCACACCAAACCACACCAAACCGACAACGCACCAACGCACACCATACCTGACCACACACCACACCACACCAACACACCACACCACACCACACCATACCACACCACACCAACACACACCAAACCAACATCGCACCAATGCACACCACACCAAACAAAACCTCACCAAACCACATCACACCACACCACACCAAACCACCTACCACACCACACCAAACCATCAACACACACACCACACCACTCGAAACCACACCACACCAAACAACACCACACCAAACCACACCAAACCGCACCAACCACACCAACACACACAGGGTCAAACTTTCTCTACCCCTGAGACTAAGAACTTGTGGAAGGGCTTTGACGGAAAGCTAAACATCGGCATCCTGCCTGCTTCCATCTTTTGCAGTGGCCACATGTTCTTCGTGCAGGTGAGAAAAATGGGAACATAATGATGTACAAGGGCATTTTTATTTATGTCTTGAGCACATAGATAGAGTTGCAGTCTGATTACAACGCAGTGGCCTGTATGGCATTGGTATGACGCTATCCTGCCTGCGTCCATCTTTTGTAGTGGCCACATGTTCTTCGTACAGGTGGGGAAAATGGTAACCAAATGATGTACAAGGGACCCATACATTGGGGCATTTTTATTTATGTCTTGAGCACATAGATAGAGTTGCAGTCTGATTACAACGCAGTGGCCTGTATGGCATTGGTATGACGCTATCCTGCCTGCGTCCATCTTTTGTAGTGGCCACATGTTCTTCGTACAGGTGGGGAAAATGGTAACCAAATGATGTACAAGGGACCCATACATTGGGGCATTTTTATTTATGTCTTGAGCACATAGATAGAGTTGCAGTCTGATTACAACGCAGTGGCCTGTATGGCATTGGTATGACGCTATCCTGCCTGCGTCCATCTTTTGTAGTGGCCACATGTTCTTCGTACAGGTGGGGAAAATGGTAACCAAATGATGTACAAGGGACCCATACATTGGGGCATTTTTATTTATGTCTTGAGCACATAGATAGAGTTGCAGTCTGATTACAACGCAGTGGCCTGTATGGCATTGGTATGACGCTATCCTGCCTGCGTCCATCTTTTGTAGTGGCCACATGTTCTTCGTACAGGTGGGGAAAATGGTAACCAAATGATGTACAAGGGACCCATACATTGGGGCATTTTTATTTAAGTCTTGAGCATGTATATAGAGTTGCAGTCTGATTACATCACAGTGACGTGCATGACATTGGTATGACGCTATCCTGCCTGCGTCCATCTTCTGCAGTGGCCACATGTTCTTTGTCCAGGTGAGAAAAAATGGGGACATCATTATATAAGGGACCCAGGGAGCTAGTCATGGGAGCATATATGGTTCACACCACATCTATATAATGAAGCTGGGCTTGGAGCCACATTTATGTAAGGGACCCATCCTCTGTCTCTCCGCAGATGAAGTTCTAAGAGCTAGTCATGGGAACGTATATGGCAAACACCACATTTATATAAGGGAGTTGGGCTTGGTGCCACAATTGTTAACCCTCACTCTCTCCCTCACTCACTCACTCACTCACTCACGCACTCACTCCTCTCCCTCCCTCCCTCCCTCCTCCCCTCCCTCCCTCCTTCACTCACGCACTCCCTCCCTCCCTCCCTCCCTCCCTCCTTCACTCCCTCCCTCCCTCCCTCCCTCCTTCACTCACGCACTCCCTCCCTCCCTCCTTCACTCACTCACTCCTCTCCCTCCCTCCCTCCCTCCCTGCCTGCCTGCTCAGACCAAGTACAAGGAGCTAGGCCTGGAGCCCTATGTGGCCCACGCCACCTTCCAATACTCCGGCACACCTGGCAAGCGCAACAGGTTCAGGGAATTCATGTTGTGGGACGACCCCCCTGAGTACTACGACAGCCCCCATGGTTTCATCAGCATGTCGTAAGTTTCATAAATAATACATAAATAATGATAGTGATAGTGATAAAGCCCATCATCTTGTAGCCGATAGAGTTCATGTTGTGGGACGACCCCCCAGTGTGCTACGACAGCCCCCACGGTTTCATCAGCATGTCGTAAGTTTTATCAATAATAAATCAATAGTGATAGTGATCATATAGTGGGAGTGGTTCTAAGACAGCCCCCATGGTTTCATCAGCAGCATGACGTAAGTTTCACCTTTCTGCCGATAATGCCCATCATCTTGTCGCCGATAAAGTTGATGGTGTTGAACAAACCCCCCTGAGTGCTAAGACAAACCCCATGGTTTCATCAGCATGACGTAAGTTTCATAATAGTGTTGCCGATAGAGTTCATATTGTGGGACTTCCCCCCTGAGTAATAGGACAGCCCCCATGGTTTCATCAGCATGTAGGTTTATTTGATCAATAATAAATCAATAGTGATAGTGACAGTGATCATGTAGTGGAAGTAGTGCTAGGACAGCCCCCATGGTTTCATCAGCATGTAAGTTTTATCGATAATAATTAAATAGTGATTGTGACAGTGCCCGTGAAGTGGGAGTGGTTCTAAGACAGCCCCCATGGTTCCATCAGCAGCATGACGTAAGTCTCACCTCTCTGCAGATAATACTCACCATCTTGTTGCCGATAGTGTTCATGTTGTGGGACGACCCCCCCTGAGTGCTAGGACAGCCCCCATGGTTTCATCAGCATGATGTAAGTTTCATAAATGATAAGTAAATAGTACTCCCCCTCCCCCCCGTCACCCGTCCCTGCCCGCAGTGTTGACCTTTCCTACACAAACCACCATCCACCAAGCCCCCACACACCCCCACACACCCCACACCCCACCCCATCCGTCCCTGCCCGCAGTATTGACATTCCCCACACTAACTACCAGCCACCAAGCCCCCCCCCCCCCCCCCCACACACACACACACACACACTCCACCCCCTGTCCCCCTGCCCGCAGCATTGACATTCCCCAGAACCAGTGGGATGCGGTGAAGAAGGAGGTGAAGGGCACCATGACACCCGACATACATCAAAACAACACTATTCTACCCAACCCAACCCAACCCAACCCAACCCAACCCAACCCAACCCAACCCAACCCAAGTCCCCACCCCCTCAGCCTCCCCTTACCCCCCACCCCACCCCACACAAACCGTCCCTGACCGCAGCATTGACATCCCCCAGAACCTGTGGGATGCGGTGAAGAAGGAGGTGAAGGGCGCCATTACACCCGACATACAACAAAACAAAACAACATCACACAATGCAACCCAACCCAACCCAACCCAACCCAACCCAAGTCCCCACCCCACACACACCGTCTCTGCCCGCAGCATTGACATTCCCCAGAACCTGTGGGATGCGGTTAAGAAGGAGGTGAAGGGCGCCATGACACCTGACAAGATCATCGACCACTACAACCTCGTCCACCACCAGATGGGTCTGTTGCGCACAGCCCTGGCCCTCACTACACTAACAGGCCGCGTCATCATCATGCCTCCTATCTGGTGCCAGCTCGACAAGTACTGGGCGCCCCTCCACAATGGTAAGTGACACCATGACCAACACCACAACGTGCCCTTACCCCACTGCGCCCCCCCCCCCCACACACACACACACACACACACACACACACACACACACACACACACACACACACCCTCCACACGCCCCCCCCCCCCCCCCCCCCCCCCCCCCCCACACACCACACACCACCACCACCCCTCCCCTCTACACCCACACACACCACCCCTCCACATGGCCTTTGCCCTCTCTACACTAACAAGCCGAGTCATCATCATGCCACCACTGCCACCACCGCTAGCACCGCCACCACTGCCACTACCACCACCATGCCCCCTATCTGGTGCCAGCTCGACAAGTACTGGGCGCCCCTCCACAATGGTAAGTCCTGCTGTCACGCCATGCCCTTACCCCACTGCCTCCCCCCCCCCCACCCCACCCCACCCCCCACCCCCTCACACACACAGCCCTTGCCCTCACTAGACTAACAAGCCGAGTCATCATGATGCCACCACTGCCACCACCACCACCACCACCATGACCCTGTGCACTCTAATTCTACAACTCCCACCACCACCACCACCCCCTTTTGCTGTGCATGCAATATCCCTGGCAGCAAGGTCATCAATCCATGTATTTGCCCCACTTGCCTCCCAGCCCCCCCACCCCCCACACACCCCTCCCCCCCTCCCTTCAGCTAGCACCATCACCCCTTTGCACTCTATCTCTACCAGTCACCACCTCTGCCCATGCCCCCTCCCCCCCCCTCCCTCCCTCCTTCAGCCAGCATCCACACTTTCTGCACTCTATCTCTACCACTCACCACCCTACCTCATGCCCACCCCACCTCACCCCCCACCCGCCCACCCCACCCCACCCCACCCCACCCCACCCGCCATGCCCACCCAACCCACCCAACCCGCCATGCCCACCCAACCCACCAACCCACCCAACCCACCCAACCCACCCAACCCAACCCACCCAACCCACCCCAACCCAACCCAACCCAACCCCAACCCAACCCAACCCAACCCAACCCGACCCAACCACCTCACCTCACCCCACACCCAACCCACCTCACCCCACCCCGGCCCACCCAAACCCCATCCCCCGCCCCACCCCACCCCACCCACCACCCCACCCACCACCATCACCACCACCCCTGTTGCTGTGCAGGCAATATCCTTGGCAGCATGTTCATCAATCCCCCCCGCCCCCCCCCCCTCTCCCCTCTCCCCTCCCCCCTCTGCACTCTATCTCTACCCCTCACCCCCCTCACCCCCCCCCCACCACCACCCCACCCCACCCACCACCACCACCCCTGTTGCTGTGCAGGCAATATCCCTGGCAGCATGTTAATCAAGCCGTTTATTTGCCCCACTTGCCCCGCAGCCTCCCCCCCACCCCCACCCCCTCTACCCTTCAGCTAGCACCCTCAACCCTCTGCCCTCCCCCCCCCCACCACACACACACACACATGCCCCCATGCCCCCCCCCTGTTGCGGTGCAGGCAATATCCCTGGCAGCATGTTAATCAAGCCGTTTATTTGCCCCACTTGCCCCATAGCCCCCCCCCCCCCCCCCCCCCACACACACACACACCTCCCCCGACCCCCTGTTGCTGTGCAGGCAATATCCCTGGCAGCATGTTCATCAAGCCGTTCATCTGTCCCATGGACCATGTGCTAGACATTGAAGCAGGTCAGTGGTTGGTTGGCGCTTTATGGGTTGCAGTAGTGGAGTGGAAGGGTGGGTGGGGGTTGATAGCGATAGCAGTACATATCCCACATTTGTTTACCCCTTTATTTATCACACGGACCATATGCCAAGCATTGGAGCAGGTCAGTGCTCTGTTGGCGCATAATGGGTCGTGAAGGGTGGGGGGAGTGTGGTGGGAGGGGGTGGGGGGGGGTGGGGTGGGGGGTGGTGGGGGGGGGGGTGAATGTGAGTGCAGGCAATATCCCTAGTAGCAAGTTCGTTCAGCTGTTTATATGCCCCATGGACCTTGTGCTAGACATTGAAGCAGGTCAGTGCTCTGGGTTAGCGCATTATGGGTTGCAGTAGTAGAGTGGAAGGGTGGGGGCTGATAGCAATAGCAGTATATATCCCACATTTGTTTTTCCCTCTATCTGTTTTTCCCCTTATTTGTTTCGCCCTTTATTTGTTTCGCCCTTTATTTGTTCCATGGAACATGTGCTAGGACATTGGAGCAGGTCAGTGTCCGTGGGTTGTGGAGGGTGGAGGGGTGGTTGTGGGTTGCGGAGTGTAGGAGGGTGGGGGGAGCAGAGTGGGAGGCTGGGGTGGTGGTGGGGGTGGGGTTGAAAGTGAGTGCAGGCATAACCTCGGGTGGCAAATTCGGTAAGCCGTTTCTTTGCCCATGGCCCATGTGCTAGTCATTGGAGCAAGTCAGTGCTCATGGGTTAGCGCATTATGGGTTGGAGGGTGGGGTGGGTGGGGGTGGGAGGGGGTGTTTGTGGTGGGTGGGTGGGTTGGGGGGGGGGGTTGGGGGGGGGGGGGGGGGGATGATCGTGAGTGCAGGCAATACCCCTGGTAGCAAGATCATCAAGCCGTTTCTTTGCCCCATGGCCCATGTGCTAGTCATTGGAGCAGGTCAGTGCTCGGTTAGCGCATAATGGGTTGTAAAGGGTGGGGTGGGTGGGGGAGGGAGGGGGTGGGGTGGGTGGGTGGGTTGGGTTGAGGGGGGGGTTGATTGCGAGTTCAGGCAATATCCCTAGTAGCAAGATCATCAAGCTGTTCATTTGCCCCATGGACCATGTTCTAGACATTGAAGCAGGTCAGTGCTCATGGGTTGGCGGATTATGGGTTGGAGGGTGGGGGAGGTGTGGGTGGGAGGGGGGTTTTGTGGTGGGTGGGTGGGTGGGTGGGTTGGGTTGGGGGGGGTTGGGTTGGGGGGGGGGGGGTTGATTGCGAGTGCAGGCAATACCCCTGGTAGAAAGATCATCAAGCTGTTCATTTGCCCCATGGACTATGTGCTAGACATCGAAGCAGGTCAGTGGTGGGTTGGCGCATTATGGGTTGCAGTAGTGGAGTGGAAGGGTGGGTGGGGGTTGATAGCGATAGCAGTATATTTCCCACATTTGGTTAGCCCTTTATTTGTCACATGGCCCATGTGCTAGACATTGAAGCAGGTCAGTGTTCGTGGGTTGTGGAGGGTAGGAGGGTGGGGTGGTGGTGGTGGGTTGAAAGGTAATACCTATGGTGTGTTCATCAATCCATTCATTCACCATGTGCTAAACATTGATGCAGGTGGGTGCTCATGGGTTCTGGAGGGTGGGTGGGTGGCTTGTGGTATGTTGAGGTTGGGAGGGTGGGGTGGTGGTGGTGGTCGGTGCGGGTTGAAAGGTAATACACCTGGTGTGTTCATCAAGCCATTCATTTACCATGTGCTAAACATTGATGCAAGTGGGTGCTCATGGGTTCTGGAGGGTGGGTGGGTGGCTTGTGGGTTGTTGAGGTTGGGAGGGTGGGGTGGTGGTGGTGGTCGGTGCGGGATGAAAGGTAATACACCTGGTGTGTTCTTCAAGCCATTCATTTACCGTGTGCCAGACATTGAGGCAGGTCAGTGCTCGTGGGTTGTGGAGGGTGGATGGGTGGGTTGTGGGTTGTGGAGAGTAGGAGGGTGGAGGGAGTAGAGTGGGATGGTGGGGTGGTGGTGGTGGTCGGTGCGGGTTCAAAGGTAATGTCCCTGGTGTGTTCATCAAGCCATTCATTAATTCATTCACCGTGTGCTAGACATCGACGCAGGTCAGTGCTCGTGGGTTGTGGAGAGCATCAGGTGCATTTGGTGCAGCTGGGTGTGTGTGTGGGGGGGGGTCCACTGCGAAGCTTAATACCTGTGTGTACACCTGTCATGCTTTCTGTTGGTCTGTCCAGCCTGGCACCGGAAATTTGACCAGAACCACTTTGGCCCTCATATCCAATGGAGGCAGTTACTGTGTGTGCACCTGTCATTATTTCGGTTGCTCTGTCCAGGCTGGCACCGGAAATTTGACGAGGAACCACTTTGGCCCTCGTATCGAATGGAGGGAGTAACTGTGTGTACACCTGTCATGTATTCTGTTGCTCTGTCCAGACTGGCACCAAATTTGAAGAGAACCACTTTGGCCCTCGTATCGAATGGAGGGAGTTACTGTGTGTACACCTGTCTTGCTGCGTTTCCATGTCTTGCTTTTCCGCCTGCTGACCTGAACAGCCTCACCATCCACTCACATGTGTTGCTGCATGTTGCTCTGTCCAGGCTGGCACCGGAAGTTTGACGAGAACCACTTTGGACCTCATATCGAATGGAGGGAGTACTCATTCTTGCAGGTGAGATATTTTTCAGGTATTTATGAACAATATATAAATGCATGGAAATGTAAAACAATATATAAATCCGTACACAATATATATAAATACATTTCCATGTATTTATATATATTCTTTATATATTGCCGAGTATCTGCGTGTGTGAAGATATCTTTACTTGTACACGTACATATCGAATGGAGGGAGTACTCATTCTTGCAGGTGAGATCTTTTCCATGTATTTATATATTGTTTATACATTTCCGTGAATTTATGTATTAATTATATATTTCCGTGTATTTATATATTGTTTGTATGTTTCCATGCATTTATATATTGTTTGTATATTTACGTGTATTTATATATTGTTTATACATTTCCATGCATTTATGTATTGTTTTCATATTTCCATGTATTTATACATTGTTTATATATTTTCTTGTATCTGCGTATGTGAATATATATTTACTTGTGCACATACATAGCGAATGGAGGGAGTTCTCGTTCTTGCAGATGCGATCTTTTTGGCAAAGCCCCCTCTTCAAGGGGGTGGGAGCCCCCATGTTTACCCATTTTTCTGTTAGACCGACCGTCTGACCGCGATGAAGCCTGACACGTCAGCCAACTGTCTCGTAACTAACTCCCTTCCGTTGCAGCCTGTCGCTCCGTCGCGATCACTCTCCGCCATTTTTTAGCGTCACAGGCGACGCTGCATATAACTTGTCCATGTATTAATATGTTGTTTATATAATTCCATTTATTTATAGATTGTTTATCTCCATAGGTGCCTAAGTCCGAAAACGCCCTAAGTCGATACAAGAATGTGATACAGAGCAGTACATGGCCCAAACTGCTCGAAATCGAATTCTGTCAGGCTCATATTGTTCGCGACGGTGTCAGCTATGCGCGCAGCTACTTTTCGTGCGCGTTCGCATCTGGTCGCGAGCAGCCTTGTTCGTCAGGCTGGTGGCAGTACATCGGATGTGCGATAATTAGTGATACAAATCCAGATCGCATCAGATACGAGGCCGCGCGAGCTATTCCGAAGAAAGGTACCTCGGGACGAAAGGCTTATCGAACCCCAATTACAAGGTCGGAGGCTGCGCTTCAGCTTGGCCTCAGAATCTACTGAAGTAGCTGTACATCTCAAGATTTCACCTCCCTGTGGCCTACCTCACCATGCCTCAGGATTAGGATGTGTTTTCAACGATCTACCCTAAATCAAAAACTGATTTCAGATGTGGATGTTTGAAGACAAATTAAAAAAAAGTTTGTTTTTTGAATTTATTTTCAAAAATATTTGAATTTTGAATTTTTGAAAAAAAAGAAAAAGTTATTCTGCACGCTATATCTTGAGATAGAGCAAAAACGGGTCCCCAAATGTTTCAATTCAGGCTGTGCAACTCTGACCTAGACTTAGGACACCCACGAAATGTAAATAATCAGTGTTTTGGGGGTCCGTACTCAACTGTACTGCCTGTGTACTGCCTTCCAAGACCTTCCGTAATAACTACTGGTTGGGAAAGACGTTACACAACATTTGTACCCAGTGTTCTTTTTAAATGGCTTGTTTCGGTCGCGATAGGCTCCGTATCACTTCCTACGTAAAACCCGTATCGACTTAGGGAACCCCATAGTAACAAATTAGCATGTTTCTCTTGACCTGGTCCCCACCATTTGAGAAAACCTAAATCCGAGTATTTGTGTGTTGAACTGATGTGGTTGGGCAACTTATTAGCAAAAAATCTTTGTTTTTGAACTTGAGGGCATAGGCTCAATCCATCCGTATCACTCAGGGTCTGACTTAGTTACTTATGGAGATATATATTTCCATGCATTTATATATTGTTTATATATTTCCATGCATTTATATATTGTTTATATATTTCCATGCATTTATATATTGTTTATATAATTCCATGCATTATATATTGTTTATATAATTCCATGCATTTATATATTGTTTATATAATTCCATGCATTTATATATTGTTTATATAATTCCATGCATTTATATATTGTTTATAGATATCCATTTATTTATATATTGTTTACATAATTATATATTTCCATGCATTTATATATTGTTTATATAATTATATATTTCCGTGCATCTGCATGTATGAAAATACATATACATGTACACATGCATGTCGAATGGAGGGAGAACTCATTCTTGCAGGTGAGATATTTTCCATGTATTTATATATTGTGTATATATATCCGTGTATCTGTGTGTATAAATATATATAGCACTACCACCACCACCAAGAACAAGAACATCAATTACACCATCACCACCAACAACAACACCACCAACAGCACCACCACCACCACCACCACCACAGAATGAACGCATGACCCCAGCTGTGAACAACAGCACTACCACCACCACCAAGTAAACAACAGCACCACCACCACCACAGAATGAGCACATGACCCCCGCTGTGAACAACAGCACTACCACCTCCAACAGCACCACCACTACCACCACCACCACCACCACAGAATGAGCGCATGACCCCCGCTGTGAACAACAGCCGTGTGGAGCTTGAGGTGTGTCCTGCTGGTGAGGCGGATTGCGAAGGTAGCATTGTCAAAGACAACAAGCTGCGTGTGCCCGACAACATGGATGCGCAGAAGCTGAAGGAGATGTTGACTTCCAAGGTTCCACCGTCCACTAAGATCTTGCACCTGCCCTCTAAAACGTTGGACAAGTTTAGGCTGATCCATAACACCATGCCGGAGGTAAGAAGGCGGTGGTGGTGCACGTGTGGGTGAGGATGGTTGAGGGGGGGGGGGGGGGGGGGGGGGGGGGGTGGTAAGAGGGTGGTGGGAATGGTGGAGGGGGAAGAGGTGGGTGTTTAGGGCAAGGTGCCACCATCCACCATCCACCAAGATCCTGCACCTGCCCTCTAAAACGTTGGACACGTTTAGGCTGATGCATGACACCATGCCGGAGGTAAGAGGGGGGTGTTGGTGGAGGGGGAAGAGGGGGGTGTTTAGGGCAAGGTGCCACCATCCACCAAGGTTTTGCAGTCTTGCACCTGCCCTCTAAAACGTTGGACACGTTAAGGCTGATTCATGACACCATGCCGGAGGTAAGAGAGCGGTGGTGCACGTGTGGGTGTGGATGGTGGAGGGGGAAGAGATGAGGGTTCAGGGCAAGGTGCCACCATTCACTATTCACTTAGATCTTGCACCTGCCTTCTAAAACGTTGGACAAGTTTAGGCTGATGCATGAAACGATGCCCAAGGTAAGAGGGCGGTGGTGCACGTGTGGGTGGGGATGGTGGAGGAGGAGGGGGGGGGGGGGGGGGGGGAGGGGCTAGAGATGAGGGTGGTGGTGGAGAGGTAAGAGGGTGGTGGTGCACGTGTGGGTGGGGATGGAAGAGGAGGAAGCGATGAGGGTGTAGGGCAATTTGCCACCGTTCATTGAGATCTTGCACCCACCCTCTAAAACGTTGGACGCCATGCTGGGTGTAAGAAGGCGGTGGTAAGCCATGGTGGGTGGGGATGGTGGACTAAACCGTGGTGTTGGAAAAAGTGTGTGCTACCATTAAATCTGGTGCCCTTCTGTGTGATGATGTGTTATGGTGATGATGACTGTATACTCCGTCATCCGCCGCTAAACCCTAAGCCCTAATCCCTTCAAATTGCAGAAGGAGAAGGCCCAGTACATTGTCCGCTAAACCTTAAACCCTATATTCTATTAATGTGTTAATAAGAAGGCCCAGTATGTTGTCCGCAAAGACCTGCAAGACCTGCAAGACCCGCAAAGACCTGCGTTGGCCGCAAAAACCCTAAATTTTTGACCCTAAACCCTTGACATTGCAGAAGGAGAAGGCCCAGTTTATTGTCCGCTTGAACCACCAAGTTAGCGTGGACTGCTGCCTCCAGAAGAACCCAGGATGGGTGTGGTGAGTGCATGCTCTGTCTGGGGAGAGGGGCTGGAGGGGCCGAAGGAGGGAGGGGGGGGGGGGGGAGGGGGGGGGGGGAGGGGGAGCGAGAGGAGGGGGGGGGGCAGTGAATGCTTTAGGGTGTATGCTCCATCAGAGTACACCCTAACTGTTAGCCATGATACAGTGTAGTGAGCATACATTGAGTGCCTGGCTGTGGGTGTGGTGCATGCCTGTAGAGGTTGGGCTGAGTGTGTGTGTATGTTGTTACAAACCAGGGGTAGCCAAATATGCTCTAGGGACTTCCCCAACCATGATATCAGGAGGGGATAAAACGAAGAAAATTTGATGAATTGAACCCCAAACAATCATTTTGCCAATGTGCAACCGAGACGAAGCCTGACACGTTAGTCAACTGCCTCCTAACTAACTGGCTTTGGTCCGCTCAATTCCGTTGCCACCTGTCGTTCCGATAACACTCTATGACAATTTCCCGTGTCGCTTGCGACGGTCCCTAGGACTTGTCTCCTTTATCTTCACTTGTTCTTTCAGGTGTTGACTAGCAAAAGCATCGCCATATTTATTATATTGTATACATTTGCATACTCTTTGTATAGATTCCTTCATAGAATAACTCTTTTCTTGCTGGTATGACTTCTTCTAGGACATCAACGCACACACAAATCCATAAACTGCCAATGCAAATCCATAAACTGCAAATACAAATCCATAAACTGCAAACGTAAATTCACAAGCTGCAAATGCATAATCGTAAATGCTTATCCATAGACTGCAAATACAAATCCTTTAACTGCAAATACAAATCCATAAACTGCCAATGCAAATCCATAAACTGCAAATACAAATCCATGAACTGGAAACGCAAATCCACAAGCTGCAAATCCATTAACTGCTAATGCATGAAGTGCTAATCCGTGAAGTGCAAATCCTAATCCATGAACTAACCCTTCCCTTTCAGGTATGACTTCTTCTATGACATCGACCCACACACCGACCGCTTTGGGCGGCAGTACACGGGCGTCAACAAGGTCTTCTACGCCGGAGACTCGAAGGAAACGGTCGAGGTTGTGAAGCCGGCCAGGAGGATGTCTGCCGCACGAAAGTTAACTGCCGCATCCCTTGAGGATGCTTCCGCATCGTTTGAGGGTGCAGAGTTTGTGAGCGTCGAGGGCCGTAGGCTGCAAGGGGAGGAGTGGAGCTACGAGGCAAGAGAGGGGGAGGTTACCTTAGGTGGACTGTCCTACCCCGATGCCATGCTGTCCGCCCCTTGACGACGTCACAGTCTGAAGGTGGAGGTCGAAGAGAGATGCATGCGACGGATGGATGCTGCACTTGCCCTGTCCTGGAGACAGACCCAAAGCTAGCTACCCACAGCAACCAGGGAGCATACCAGGGTACTATATTTTGTAATTTTGTGTTGCGCTTTTGACTAAACTGAAAACGGATATCTGCGCGCTGCGTCCAGAGGGGATTTTAAAATTTGCGTCAATCGTGCAAGCGGGCTACCAAATCTTGCGCGCTATCGCGCAATAGCGCGCGTCGTGTACCACCCTGGAGCATACTAATTTGTCCGTCCGACCGACCGTCTGACCGAGACGATGCCTGACACGTCAGCCAACGGTCTCGTTACGAACTCCCTTCCGTTGCCACCTGTCGCTCAGTTGCGAACACTCTCCGCCAATTTTTAGCGTCGCTTGCGACGCTGCAAAGAACTTGTAGTATGTCATGTGGTATCCTGGAGCATACTAAGCGGATTAGACACTTTGAAGACTTGCCCAAGTCCTACAGGCTGCTATATGTCTTAAGGCCACCCACGGAAACCGGGCAGCTATTAGAAATATGACGTTGCTTTTCAAAACCTGTGATACCTTAAAGAGTTGAAGCTCGGGGCCCTCCCACAGGCTCTCTCTGCCAGCAGGTTGACTGTCGCTCCTCCTCCTCTTGTGTTGGGGGTGGGGGGTATGACTGTAGCTCCTCCTCCTCCTCCTCCCCCTCCTCTTGGGGTGGGAATGGGTGTTGACTGTAGCTCCTCCCTAGGTACTACCAGTAGGGCTGGGTGTTAGGTAGCTCCACCCTTTTATTAGGCTGGGTGGGTGGTGGGGTGGGTGGGGTGGGGGAGCTCCTCCTGGCTCCTCCTCCTTCCTAGTTGTTAACAGTGCCAGCTGTTCAGAGAAGCGCCACACTGCATAGGAGGTGTAGGAGCTGCAAGGCAATATGTAGACGGTATATGCGCATTATTTTGTGTACTTCTGTGTGCAATATTCTGTGTCGTAATGTATACACTATTACATTATGATTACATAGGGGGCAGGTGACAGCTATACACACAGGGTGGCAGGTGACAGCTATTCACCATTACATGATGATTACATGTGGACTTGCACGGTATGTATTTCTGTCCGGGGTAGCCAAGAAGGCTGCATTGCAATTGCATGCATGCAACATGGCAGAGAGATTGTGTGCAAATCTGTTTTGTTATGTTTACGCAACGGACCATCCAAAATATGATTCTGAGACGCAAGACACAGCGTCAAGAACACCCCTGCTGGAGACTACGACTATGGCAGTCAGTATTTAGTTCGGTTTGGTTATATGGTGCTCAGCTGTCAGCTGCACACTGTCTGCATGCGGAGTTGACATGGATCTGATGTATGTATGTTACAGTCCAAGGGGTAACCACCAGGGTACTTCACGAGGACCTCCAGCTCTGCTGCCTGGGACGCAACCAATTGTTTAGCCTGCGTCCTGCGAAGCAATGGACCCTTCTTTCTGCTCAACGAACCCTTTGACGTTGCGTATGCGACGGAGGATGCAGCGTCCCGAACAACTCTCCAGTCCTTGTAGGATAGTAGGATGCGCGCTCACACTTTCCCCACGTATCTACTACCGTATACATTAAATGCGGCAGGCTTGTGAGAGGTCGGCGGTTCGACTCCTGCAACTCCCTCTATGTCGACGGAGGACGCAGCGTCTTGTACAACCCTGGTGACCACGTCAGCTAAAGGGACTTATCCAACCTCTAACAATCAAGATCATTATATGTGGTGAATAGAACGTTTAATTACGTAAGCACTGTCACGCTCCACTCCTGAGTAGAGAATGTAATCACTTGAGTCACTTTGGTCACTAATCATCTTCAAATGAAATCAGGGTTTTTTTCAGTTTAGACAGGTTCAGAAAGTGGTTATGTATAGCTTTATGGGTCTAGGTCTCCTCCAGGGACAGCGTTTGTATAGCTTTTTAGGGCCATTTATGGCCTTACTACGATGGATTTGGGCTCTTGACAGCGGCAATTTGGGCAGCAACGGGGTCAGAAGTAGCGAAAGCTATGTGCAGCGGAAACAAATTTCTGAATGAAGGCAGACTTTGAAATTGAACTTGGTTACATGGCTCCAGCCAGCAATTTGGCGTCTTCCCAAATCCAAATAATATATGAACAACGGTACTGCAGGATACGCAGTGACATACTTCGTATGCGAGTCATACAAGCTAAGAGTAGAAAGATCAAATCAGGGTCAGGGTACTGGTACTTCCATTGACCAAATTGGCCAGCGCTTAAGCGCACTTGAAAGAAAACAAACTGCGCTTCATACTGCAAAAAACGCAAAAATTGATTGCTGCGCCCATAGGGAGTTGCAAAAATCTGCGCAGTGGGGCTCAAAAAGGCAGCGCGCAAGCGCGCAAAAGCGCTCGCTTGGAAGTACCCTGATCAGGGTGGATCTTTAGCCTATTTGGCGACCCCGCCCTGGACTGCAAATATTAAATATACATACATACATTGTTTGTATGTATGTATGTTACAGTCCAGGGGTAGGCTAAAGGGACTTGCCTAACCGCGAGGAAGGGCTAAAAAAGAATAAGCACTGATGAACTGAAGCCCAAACTGATCCTCAAGGATACACTGATGAACTGAACGACAAGGACATAGGCGAATTTCGATTCCAAGTTGCGACTCATTATTCTGAGTTGCGACTTATTATTCCGAGTTGCGTCCAGTTGCGATTTTTCAACTTACACCTATGGCGCGTCAACCAGCAGCCCTAATGAGACCGCTTGACTGATGCCTTGTCTCGATGGATTGAACTTTAGACAAGGAGAAGACAAACTAATAAATCACGTGTTGACTGAATAGTCACGCGCATCTGCACCCTTTAATTGCTCCGAGTCAGCTGTCTCGTTTTTGGCTACATAGAGTGCTATCCAAGGGAATTTGTGTAGCAGGGAGATAGGACAAAAACATTGGTCAAAATTCAAATTTGGGGGGGCAGCATGGAACCTTCCCATGCTGGTTCAGCTGCATGCAAATAAGGGACCCCCCCCCCCCCCCCCCCCCCCCCCCCCCCCCCCCCCCCCTAGGGGGGGGCCTAGGGCACGGCACGTCTCGAAAACCCGTGACTATGCTGAGGTCACGTATGCGCATCGATCGCATCAATCTAAACGCGCACATGATTGTAATTTGTAATTTTGTAAAAAAAAAAAAAAATGTAATTTGTACCCCTCATGCATAAAATGGATTCAATTCTCCTATCGATCGCAAGTTTTCTCACTGGACGTGTTGGGTCCTAGGGGGGCCTAAAAACAGAGTTCGACTTGGAGCTCCACTGCGCGCTTCGAGGAGCTCCATGGCGCGCAATTATCTAAACACGTTATATTAAGTTATTCTGGTGGCTGCTAGCCGCTTGCCATTGCTAGGAGACGAAGACCCAGTACTTGGAAAAAGTACGAATCCCCTCTTGCGATGGAATTCGTAGTGATGCGCGGCCTAATTTCGCGCTGCAACTATTCATAAGGCCTATCTGAAGCATGGCGATCCACCGTCAGGACCTGTTTCGCCGAGTTCGTGGGCTAGGAATCGACCTTGTACCACAACTGCCAACCTTGGACCTTAGCGCGAGCCCATCTGGCTCTGTAGCATATGTGTTCGTACTTTTGACTGTACTGGCTCTGCCTGTTGTATCTCAAAACTGCATGGCCCGATCGGTCCATTTTTTGGACAGCGTTTGAGGGGCACCTAACGGAGGTATATAAGCCTTCAAAAAGCAGTCATGTCCCAAACTCTGTAGCTTGATCTTGGTGGGCAACATGGGTGTCTAAAAGCATGAAATCAGTGTACAGGGCGCCCCATTTGTAGTAAACGCCCCCAATAAGCATCACATGGTATTAATATATTTATGGGGCATTGGTCTGCCAAGTGGCCGAGAAGCTGGTCGCAAAATAGATGCGGCTTATAGCTTTTTGCTGTGTTTATGAGGGAATATAGACGACTGCTACATGTGAAAATCGAAGGGGATTTTTGTAAATGTGTGTCCACAAATCTACTAATTAGGGATGTGTTTCATTAATACGCAGTGAAAACAGTCTAAAGTTTGATATCTGCATCATAGAGGCAAAAAACTGTGTTGTGAGTCCATTTACGCCATTTTGGGCCATTTAGAGCCAAAAACCTTAGTCATACCTCACAAACCATGTTTAGGACCCGTAGGGCCATTGTGGTAATACCTCAATGGGCTCATAGCTCAGTAACATGTCATAAAAAGCTGTCTAGGAGATGTACAAGGCACTTTAAATGCCACATCCTGCTTAAGAAGCCCATTTTGGGCCATTTTCTAGGCCATCGGGGCCTCCCACAGTTAGTAAAACTTTGTTTTACTCCATTTCCAATTCTGAGTCGAATTGTCGACCGAACTTTGTAAAAAAATAAAAAACATTTTTCCTGCAAAACAAAAGTGCCCCCCTTTTTTGTCCATGTGTGGGGGCCTAGATGGGGGCTTGGGACAATCCTCTCCGAACTTTTGAGCATAGTCAGAGCTTGATATACACATAAATATTCATCTTACATAAAATTTAGAGCGGAGAGGATTGTCTCGTCCCTCCGTTCAGCCATCCCCGTGTAGGGGTTTCGGCTGTGGTGCAGCCCCCCCCCTAGCCCCCCCCCCCCCCCCCCCCCCCCCCCCGTAGCTTAATTATGGCATACACATTGGGTGATCTGAAATTCTGAATGGCTTGAGCGTCCTTTAGATGAGCAGGAGAGCTGCTGCTCAAATAAGCAGAGACTCTCGACTCCTCTCCCACATGACTGATCTCTGAGGCTCATCTTTCTTCCGTTGCGCATGCAGACCTTGATGAAAGAGCTGCTTACTTGGCTCTTGTGTACGGAGTCACTCCATTCAATCTAGACCGCCAATTAGAAGTAGGACAGTGACCGGTACAGTAAAACCCCTAATGCCCAAACCTAGGCACCCACGTGCCTATACCCTGGCATGTGGGTGCCTAGGTTTGGGCATTGGGGGTGCCAGCTTGACAGAGCGAAAGCGCCAGTCAGCAAGAAGGGCTATGTATCGACAAGTTAGCGCAACGAGGAATTTTTCAAAAATACTGATCTGTCCATTTGCTAACCTTTGTTGAATTTAAGTAAGAATACTTGACAGCGCTAAATTATCTTTCCGGCAACTTGGTTTCCTTCCTCAAACAAGCAGACGAACAGGCCAATTATATGGTACCCTGTTCTCTCTCGATCCGTTCTCTCGCATCGAATGTCCCTCCAGGACATGGTAAAGTCAATGCGTGAGACGCAGCGACCAGCCCAGGGAACTCAGGGAAGCGTAGATGGAAGCCAAACACCTTGTGTAGACTGCGGACGCTTGGGACTGCAGGATCTCGGTAGTGCTCTTCGTTACAAAGATAAGATAGTTACAAGCGTAGCTTGCAGACATTAAGACAGGCGGCATAGTAGAACCTACAGATGCAACTACTGCAGTGCACTAGCTGGCTGGCGGTCCCAGCCACTAGCTGGCTGGTCGCCCTAGGTCACTGACTGACCGGACCGGGAGTGCACTGGGCCTCTATAGTATGGTACGACCTGTAAGTCATACCACAACAAATCTGGCGGGGTCTGTGGACCTCGTGGGTCTAAACTAGACTCATGGGTGTAGAACTTGAACTAGAGCCATGTAACCAAGTTCAAGTTCTACACTCTAGAACAGGGATGGTTGATCTAAGTCAACAACACAAAGGAATGCCATTGTACTGGCCTCACTGTATAAATAGTAATATGTGTTTAGTGAGACGAGCTGGATTGCAGTCAAACAATCTGATAATACCTTGCCTACATCTATGTACCTAAACAATGCAAGCTACTCCTGCATTCGGCTGTCTACTGGCCAGGCAACATGTGTGCCATAGCTGGCAGGAGATCGGGCTCCACCGACCCCCTCTGCAACCTAAATCTTAAATCGTGCATGCACAGCACAGCTGCAGTGGCATACCATACGCCACCTTGCTATACACTATAAGCAGCACCAGTTTTCCTACCAAACTAGCACCACTACAGCTGGATTGCAGCCCAGGGTGCTGGTGCTGCCCCTACCTGCCGACTGGTCAAGTGGCATGGTCACTATAGGGTTGGCATCTCATTAGACGGAAATATACTCGCTGTACTCTCCATCACTCTCCTTGATAATGGCTGTCAGGCCAGAGATGCCAGGGGGGCGCTTGCCGAAGACTTGGGAGGAGGGGCAGCAGGTGACGTGGTTGGTGGATGGGTTGGGAGTACCCACAAAGGTGTAGGTACAGGCGGTGCCCTGGAAGAAGGGGGTCTTGCAAGCTCGGGTGGTGTCGTGCAGGCCGGCGAAGTTGAGTACAATTTCGGCAGAGAAGACAGACCTGTAGCCAGACATGTCAACCTGACGAGGGAATGGGAAGGGACCGGGGGGTCGTTAGTGACAGGGGAATGGTCCGAGATAGGGAGAGGGTGTTCGGGATAGGGCGATAGTGTTCGGGGTAGGGAGAGGGTGTTCAGGATAGAACGATAGTGTTCGGGGAAAGGGAATGGTGTTCGGGAGAGGGAGATGGTGTTAGGGACCGGGGTAGGGGGGTGGAAACCACCTGCTAGAGTGATGAGCCTGTCAATACAACAGTTTCATGAAGGTGAAAAACCCACCTTCACGTAGGTAGAGCCCTCCTGGGTCTCGATTGTGTAGGGCGCCA
The DNA here is from genome assembly GCA_013435795.1 of Chlamydomonas sp. ICE-L. Lineage (NCBI taxonomy): Eukaryota > Viridiplantae > Chlorophyta > Chlorophyceae > Chlamydomonadales > Chlamydomonadaceae > Chlamydomonas > Chlamydomonas sp. ICE-L. The sequence goes on from JACBWV010000810.1 coordinate 1,438,366, forward strand.
TGATGCCAGCCAGCTCGACTGTCCTGAGGTCGCGAGCAACAACGGGGTCCAAGAACATGGTCATGTACTCAATGACCATGAGGGAGCACTCGTTGTTGCGGTTCGCTGAGTCGTAGTTAATGGTGAAGGTAAGCCTGGTGTTGCCTGGGACGGGGAAGGTCCTAGGAAGGGGGTTGTGGACATAGGGGTGTTAGGTTCAGTGGGGGATAAGGTGTTGGTTTTCGTGGACCAGAGTGACATATAGGGTATCTCCCCCCCTCTCTTGCTCCCAGCCATGATCCTAGTTGATAGAAACAATAAGGGTGCCGGTCTCGAACCCTACGCAGACCCTTGGCCACAAGGTCAGCTCTCCCGTCGATGGAGGGTGTCTCAAAGGGTCTCAGCCTCTTTCCCTCCATCGTTGGAGCAGCACACTTGTAACCACCCACCCAATCTCTCTCTGGTGATTGTTTTCACACAACTAAGCTGCGGCCTCTCTTGATATGTCCCGCTCCTTTCCCTTAGTCATAATCTGACTTAATAGAAACAAAGGGTCTTAATCCCATTCCTTGCCCACCTGGAAGTGTAGACCAGAGAGTAGGGGCTGCTGTCGATGTCGGCATTGCAGGCGGGTGGGGGAGGAGGGCAGTAGTCCAGCACTCCCTCAGGGCAGCACATAGCAACATTGATGTCAATAAGTTCCTGCAGCACAGAAGGGGAAGGGGGGGGGAGAGGGAGAGATAAGGAAGTTGGTTCAAGAAATTTGGGGAGGTGTTTAGTGAGGCTCGAGAGGGAAGGACTTGGGGCCATGAGAATACAGGGAAGAGTTATGGAATTCAGGGGACCAGTGCAATATAAACAAGCCCACATCTCCTCATTCTGACGTACATTCATGGGCTTCTTCTTCTCAGTCTGGAAACCAGAGACCCAGTAGTCGCATGATGTGCTGCCCATCTTGTATTCAGACTGGGGGCATGGGAAGGAGGAGGTGTCGGACCAGGCAGATGCGCTCATCAGGATGTCCACCTTGATCCAGTCACCTGAAAGACAGGGAGGGCAAAGCGCCGATGGTTATTTAGAGGGAGTGAAGTATTAGAGGGAGGGTTTGTGAAAGAGTATGTGGAGAGACAAAGCATTGGAGGGAGGGTTTCCGAGTGAGTCTTTGGAGGAAGGGAAGTGGGGGGGGAGGGGGAGGGGAGCATTGAATCGGATGTCAAGTGTTGGATGGCTATCTTGATCCAGTCACCTGAAGGGCAGGGAGGGTAGAGCGCCAATTGTATGGAGGGAGGGTTCCTGAGTGAGTGTGTGGAGAGAGCTAAGTACTGGAGGTCACATGGAGGGGGGAAAGCGTCGCTGGTCATGCAGGGGTGGGGGTGGGGGTGGGGGCAGCATTGAACCGGATGTTCATCTTGATCCAGTCACCAGAAGGGCAGGGAGGGCAACGCGATGATGGTTATTGGGGGAGAGAGGGAGGCAGGGAGGCATTGGAGGTCTGATGGGAGAGGGTGAAGTATTCGGGCTTACATGGAGGAGGTGAAGTTAAGGAGGTCTAGTGGAAGTGGTGAAGTCTAGGAGATGATATGGTGGGAGTGTAGTATTTGAGGATATACTGTGTCGGCTGAACTCAATTCTTCACTACATTCTCACACCTCACCTCCCAGACTTATACTGCCCAACTCTGTATGCCCTCAACCCCATTTGCTACAATTGAGAATCTACCATATAGTAGAATTAGTGTATCCCAGGCACCCTAGAGCATTCTAGGGTACAAAACTCCACACAGCATACCACCACTGGCAGACAACTTGTTCAAGTACAATGACCCATAAGTGAAAGGCATATTATTCCCCACACAACCTAGAGCATTATAGTCGAGTAGGTGTCTACAATTATTTGGAAATACACACAGCATACCAGCATTAGTAGACAACCTGATAAAGTATATCTGGATTGACAGTCCTACAAGGTACTCAATGAAGGTACAAGTACATTCTACCCAGCTTCTACTCCTGGACTAAATCACACTAACCATTGATCACAGTCACCTTTGTGAGTGAGAGACATACTGCAGCTTAAATAGGATCTAAGGTTGACATATTGCTTGAATAGGAGTTAGGGTTGACAACGATATGAGAGAAAAGAAAAGTAAGGCAGGCAGATGTGAAATGCTTACCCAGGGCGAGGGAGGTGCTGTAGAGGGGGTCGATCAGCTGCACCATCAACCTGGAGGGTGCAAGAAGATTGTATGATCATCAGTTTGCGGGTTCGTTGTAGCAGGGAGAGACAAGACACCATGACTGGCTGACTGATTACCTGACTACCTTACCGGAAGACTGACTACATGACTGACTGACCGACTGACAGACACACTGACCGGCTGATTGACTACCTGACAGATGTATAAAACTATGTCAGGTCAGCAAGGGGGGTGAACATCCCCACTTGCGCTCTGTGGGCCACTTGGGCCTGGCATGGTAGCATGGTTGGGGCCAAGGTCATGGTGCCAGTGCACGCAGCACAAACAGAGTACAAGATCTTGCTCGACTGAATCGCACCCGTAAGGCTTGTCGTTGTAGGCATAGGTGCGGAGCATCTCTCCAGAGGACGTGGTGGCCAAGATATCAGAGACTGACCTAGCGTAGTCTGGCAACGCGGCCCAAGAGATGCTATCCAGGGTTTGGTTGCAGCAGTTGCCAGCCCTGTAGGATACATCCCTGCAGAGGTCGCCGTTGTTGACGGAAAGTTTGTAGCTGAACACATTGTTGGTGCCCACAATCTCTGCACCCTCAAACTCCAGCTGCCACTTGCTGGCGGTGTTGATCAGAGGGCTGAGGCAGTCGCAAACCTTGGGCAAGGGGGCGAGGGGTTGGGGTGGTGGAGGAGGGGGAGGAGGAGGGGGGGGAGGAGGGGGAGGAGGGGGGGGAGGAGGGTCAGGAGGAGGGGGGGAAGGAGGAGGGGGTGGGGGGGGAGGAGGAGGGGGAGGGGGAGGGGGGGGGAGGAGGAGTGGGGGGAGGGGGAGGAGGAGGAGGGGGGGGAGGGGGGGGAGGAGAAGGGGGAGGGGGGGGAGGAGGAGGGGGAGGAGGGGGGGGAGGAGTAGGAGGAGTGGGAGGGGGGGGGTGGGGGAGGAGGAGGAGGGGGAGGAGGGGGAGGAGGAGGAGGGGGGGGGGGGGGAGGAGGGGATGGAGGAGCAGGAGGGGGGGGGGGAGGGGGAGGGGGAGGAGGAGGGGGGGGAGGAGGGGGCCTGGGAGAAGGAGGAGGAGGGGGGGTAGGGGGAGAGGGAGAGGGAGGGAGGGGAGGGGGGCTGGGGTAGGCAGTGCCGCAAATGGGGCAGCACTGATGCTGGCTGCTCTCAAAAGTAGCATACTTGCAGGAACCATCTCCCAACAAGCAGAAGGTCTCAGCAGAGTTGCACACCCCATCACCTTTGTTCGCCATACGGATGGTGATGATGGCACCATTGGCGGTGGTAGCATTCAGAATCAGCGGTGTGATGCGGATCTTGCCAGTTGCGTAATCGGTGTCATAGTACGCGTTCTGCTTGTTGCCGTTGACAAAGGTCTCCATGTAGGAGGACACGCAGGTCTTGACTGCGGAGTGAGAAGTGCCAGAGCATTGTCAGTGGGCATTGTTTGATTGACCATCATGAGTTCACAGCAGAGGGATGTGCATAGGCATATTGGTGATATGTTGGGGGGCATCGTCGGTGGGCATTCTTAGATTAACTCTGGGACCACGACAGAGAGATGTACATAGACATATTGGTGATATGTTGGGGGGCATTGCCGGTGGGCATTGTTAGATTAACAATGGGTTCACAGCAGAGGAATGTGCATAGGCATATTGGTGATATGTTGGGGGGCATTGCCGGTGGGCATGATAAGATTAACTCTGGGTTCACAGCAGAATGATGTGCACAGCCATATTGGTGATATGTTGGGGGGCATTGTTGGGGGGCATTGCTAGATTAACCCTAGGTTTACAGTAGAGGGATGTGCATTGACACGTTGGCCACAAGTTGGGGGGGTACGGCTGGCGGACGGTGCACTGCCGGACAAACTCTGGGTTCCCTTGTCAAACAAGCCCAAGATGGACATACATATTGGCTGCGCGACACGCATGCTGCTAATGGCACGTGAATGATGACGGAGCATGAGCACCAACGAAGCGCCATGGTCATTGGGAATATGTGGAAATATGAGTAAATATGTTATTTATTCAGTGCCATGCTTGCTTCAGCACCTCTGACTGGTTGCATCAGGCATGCCTCGCAACCAACATTTCAAAGTTCAGCATTGATGTTGTATGTTGCCGATGTTTAATAAGTTGGCACATACACATGGGCATGCATGCCTTTTTATTCATGTCAGCTGCTGCTTGGTGTCTAGTGCTCTGGCTACAGCCGTCTCTGCTGAAGGGAGTGAGCCTAAGACTGGACCTATGCAACAGAGTTGAATCTCAGGTTATTTAACTCTGGGAGGACACACTCTATTACATGCACACTGCAGCTTAAATGAGCAGTAACTTTAACAACAGTACAGAAACAAATTGTTGTAACCTTTCAGGTACAGTCAGCTACCTGAACAACGTTACAGGTACACTCAACCAATTTAACCTCCCAGCTATACACAGCTGCAGCATAAGTGTAGCTTGAAGGAGAGGGAACAAAAAAATAATAGCCACACACAGTTACTGTCACATAGCAGCTTGAAGGAGTGGGAACTTACAAACTTCGATCTCAATCTTGCCGAGGCGATCCTTCATGATAGCACAGCAGGGGGCAATGTCTAGCTCCAGGCAGCCAACCTAATGGGTGTGTGAGAGAGCATTAAGTGCAGGTGTGGGCGTGCGTGAGCTCTAGTATTTCAAATGGCCAAGGGTCTGCATGAATGATTCTTTCATGCAGTAGGGTTGGTGTACTAGAGGCAGGGTGTTGGTACAGTTTTTTAATCAGTGACATGATCACGGCATGATTTGTGGAGTACAATGGTTGTAAGCTTGTGCAAAAACAGACAGGACAGTTGGGAATCATGTGATAATTAAGAGGAGCAGAGTCGGCAAGACAGCAGTGAGAGCAGGGATGGTAGAAACGACATGCTCGGTGTGGTCAACATTTCCATCATGGGCATGAACTCGGTTGGTTTATATTTTGCATGTATCCCACAGGCTAATAGCAGGACAAATGCACACTCACGGTTGAAATCTGGAACTCCAGATCAACAAAGTCAGCAGTCTCACGTGTCCCGAGGTAGTCAATTCGGTAGGGACCATGTGAACAGGTGTATGTGTCACAAACACAGTAGGGGAACTGCGACAAGGGAGCGACAATTCCTCCTCCAAAGTCCAATCCGTCTGATTGACCATAATCTTCTACTTGAGCATCTACTTGGGCCGAAACTGTTTGATAGAAAAGGAAGCAGGTTTGGGTTATGGTAGGGTGGGGGAGAGGGGGGAGGATGCAAGCTTTATGTGTTGCTGCAGGAACGAGGAGGCGAGTTGGCGTAGATTGAGGGCATTGAATGAGGGCATGAGAAATAAGACTTGTGGAATCAAGGTGAGGGAAGAGAGGGATGAAGGTGAGGGTGACTAGAACCTGGCGGAATGTACTGGGTGGTTCGAAACAAGTTACTCACTGCAGGCATGCAGAGAAAGTAGGGCGCGAATTGGACTTGTACACAGTGATTGCTCCATTCAACATGAATTTGACTTGTACGTAGTCACTGGCACACTGGCACATCTAGGACAGAGGAGTTATGGGCTATGTATGTCTTAGGGTGGGGAGTGGTATTGAAGGAACATGAACAGTGAGTGATCAGACCTGGATACCAGACAGGTCAGCCATGATTGACAGGTCTAGCCTATGCCACCACCTGTTGGCACCGAAAATATACCAGTCTCGACTAGGATGCTAAGGTTTGCCGCTGACCCAATCGTGCTTCTAGCGTTACCCCGAGGAAGGGTTTATTCGAATTTCGTACCTTGCAAGGAGAGCTGGGCAGCTAGGATCAACGAAACCAACCAAATGGGCGATAAAAGCCCCATGCTTGGTCCTTCTACAAACTAGATGAAAAGGAGCGGTTAGGTCGTGCAACAAAGCTTCTGCGGCAGAAGTCGAGGACTTAACGCAGATCCACGGACCTAAGCAAGGTGGAGCTGTCCTAGGGCCGAAGACTTTCGGCAACCGATCTTTGACAACCAGAAGTGTAAGTCGTTTCCAAAGACGGCGTCGATTAGCAACGCTAGCTACCCTTCAGTGCAGCGACAAGAAATGAACAGGAGCCTCGAGCTAGTGAAGCAACTGCGCCCCACAAATCAAAGATGAACAGGTTTTATATCGAACAAATACGGAACTATCGGGATATTGGATGCAGAATGGCTGCGAGACTCGTCTCCGTACGTTCAAACTCTGACTGAGACTGAGAGACTGAGACTATCGATTTCAAACTGGCTGCTAAATTTTCAAATCGGCAGACAGGGTTAGGCTTTGGGCTTGCGGTACAAGCTAACACGAGGTACAGTTTGAGCCAACGCTGGGCCCAGGTGAGGGCCCTCATGAGGGGCAAATCATTCTTACCGCAGATCGCCGCAGATGCGCTTCCGCTCTGCGACGCTCTGCGCCCCTGGCTGCGTGATATCGTGATCAGCGACCGGTTTCTAACCGCAAGTGCGCATGAGCTACTCCGGGTATCAAAATTGCTTCATGCAGTATGCATATGTTGACTGACGCGTCAGCTGAGGGGAAACATAGAAATTACTCCCGGAGGTCCAATTCGCTCTTCCTGATGAGTTGGTTGATACGATGGTAGCTCTGCGAATGCCCCACCCCAGCACCAGCTGCCGTATCCACGGCACGTTCATTCCCCCTCTACATGACGACACGCCTTTTCTTGGGCTGCTCGTTTATTTCCCGTTCACATCCGAGCCCTCTGCCACGCTTCTCACAGGAGGCTACTTCGTCAGCTACTGCCAGGTCGGTGATGCTCTGGCTTGTCTAACACACGCACACGTAGCGAGAGGGCATGTGTGGGGCACTCAGGCAACTGCGTCGCTCAAGCCATCTGAGCGAGGGCAACTGGAGAGGGGTAGGAGAGACATAGAGAGAGAGGTCTGGGTTATATTCCTGGATGCAGATACATTGGCCGCACGGGCTGCATATTACTTGCCAAACAATAAATATGTATCATGAGCTGCGGTGTATGTTTGTTCCAGTCCAGGGGTAGGCCAAATAGGCTAAAGGGACTTGCCCAACCGTGTATGAAGGGCTTTTAAAGAAAAAGCACTGATGAACTGAACCCCAAACAATCGTTTTACCCAGCCACGGGGGCCCTGAGTTCGTGCTATAGCGAACATTAAATTCAACATCATAATTAAATCATCATCTCATCTGTGATGATAATTTAAGTGTGCAATTATTATCGCATTATTTATAAATTGTACTCAGTATTTCTATCCTGCAAAGGAATCAGGATTTGGGACCAGGGAGCTTCATGCTGGAGTTTTTATCCACCGATGCGATGCTGCATAAATGAGGGCAACTGTCAGCCATTATCTGGTGTGTGGACCAGGGTGCTTCAAACTTTTTGTTTTGCAGGCACATACAGATTGTGTGATTGTCGGGGGGGGGGGTGGGGGGGGAGGGGGGGAGGAGGGGGGTGGGGGGGGAGGGGGGGGGTGGGGGGGGGGGGGGGGTGGGGGGGGGAGGGGGGGGGGGGGGGGGAGGGGGGGTAGGTAAACATCTTTTTTTACTGAGACCTTGCAGGGACTATAAAATATGCAGTTAAGCTGAGTTAAGGTCGTTTTTCACGTAGGCCTGGAGTGGAGAAGACACCTGTGCAAAAAAAACGTATCGCTCAGATTCTGAAATGGGCTATTGGATTGTCTGTGTTTCCGCCGAAAATGGCGAATAGCCTTTTTTTTTTTGACCAAATTCGAATTATGAAGTGAGATCGCGTTCGGCAGAACTTGGGCTTGGACTTGGTTTCCTGGCTTCAGCTCAGCCCAGCTCTCCGTCTTTGGCAGTAAGCCAGAAACATAATCAACTCAAATTAAAGCATAATTGTCCAAATAAACGTGATCCAAGGAAGACAAGGCAGGCTGCGGATTGCGGACAAGCTGGCAAGTGAGGGGTCAAACGTAGTGATGTTTTTTAATGCAAGTTCTTTACAACGGTATTACATTACATTACACTACAGTACATTACATTACATTACATGTTAAAGTCTACTTGACACCGCGAGGGTGTATGAGACTCTGTGCTTCAAACAAAAAGAAAAAGCACCCACAAAGCAAAAAACCCCATTACATCAGGGGTGTGTCGAGGACAAACAAACCAAACTCCCAACCACCGTTTGGTGGCGTAGGTATTAAACCCCCTAGAGCAGGACCCAGATCTCAACCACTTACAGTGGCGGAGGTAAGAAGCTAACAAATGAGAAGTCACAAGAAGAAAAAAAGGGATAATAAATTACGGTGCCACTAAGCAGTCCAGGGCTTCCTGTCTTGCTCTTCTACAAGTAGAAAGATAGTCGGCTAGGTTGCTCCAAAAAGACTTAGTGCCATTTCCATTCGTAAAGGTTCTGAATGTGGAATCGCAGAATTCCACATTCCATACGGTTAAGTCGGTATCCTCATGGACATGCCTATAAATATCTGTAAACAGCTTCTGGTGGCGAAGGCGAATATCATTATAAAAAGGGCACTCAAACATATGCATTTCATCCTCAGGTTTTTGGAACCCACACATTTGACAGTGCCTCATTGAGCGAGGGATGTGTGCTCTATCCACCACCCTCATTCTTTCTGTGTTCAGCCAATGGGAACCCATTCTAAACTGTGCTATAGAACGAATCTGATCCTGCTTATGTAAGGCGGATGTAAAGGGAATCAAGCCATTCTCATCATTGCTGTTGGCTGCGAACCTTTTTTGGTATCGGAGGCGTTTAAAGCCAACCCTTCTCTCATCAGGGATGTCTCTAACTGCATTGGTGTCACTTGGGTACTTAAACCTCCATGACTCAAAAACTTCAGACATAATACCTTCGACATCGACAGCCTCCAAAATGTTGAGGTTTGTACTGGATCCTAGCTTGTGGAGAGCACAACGTAAGTTATGAACCCAGCCAGTGTTGGAGTCAAAAGATTCCTCAAGAGCCATTTTAATGAGATCCTCAGGTTCTTTATGTATGGTCTTGTTCCAGAAGCGCAAAGCTTGTTTAAGCCAAGCAAAACACAACGGGGTTCTACCCAGCTCTTCCATGATAATATTAGATGTAGTAGATTGGCAAACACCCAACATTTGTTTAAGTATACCTCTATGCCATTTCTCACAAGCATGGTCATTTGCGATAAGTGTGTTGTTCAGAATAGAAGGAGCCCACACCTCACAGCCAAAATTCAGGATAGGTTGTACAAGAGAATCAAACAGGTGGGTGAGAATATCAATATTGTATATCTCCATAGTATGGCATCGCCTACGGAGCATGTGGTGTGCCTTTTGGGCCTTAGTGAGCATCATAGAAAAAGCAGCTTTTGCACGATTGCTTGAGTCACCATCCACAAAGAGGGATCCCAAGTAGATAAAAGATAACTTTGTAGAAAGTTGTGCTCCATCATAGACAAATTTGTAATCAGGATCCATGCGGGCCTCATCACAGAATTGCTTGTTGAAAACGACAATCTCAGTTTTCTTTATATTCACAGCCATCTTAGTAGCCTCGCAGAAATCTCTCAGGCAGTCAAGCATCGCTTGCATATCTGCCGGGGATTCTGCCATCATAGCTAGGTCATTAGCATAAAGTAACAGTTGCAGAATCTTTCCCCTAAGCTCAGCCCCTACATTTGGGAGCTTGGATTGGAGGAACGATTCAATTCTATCAATGAACAGACCAAATAGGAGTGGGGATAGGGGGTCTCCTTGTTTAACTCCTACAAGGGATGGAAAGGAGGATCCAATGTCCCCATGTAGGCGAACTTGGAAAACAACATGATTATACATGGACTTAAGAATACTGAGATAGGGGTCCTTGACTCCTAGCCTTGCTAAGCAATCCCATAGCAAGTCTCTGTTGACCCAATCATAAGCCTTCTTGAAATCAACAAAAGCAACAAAGAGTGGTTTTTCCTTCTCTCTATATTTATCTACAATATGGTTAAGAATGAATGATGCATCTGCAGTACCCCTACCACTTCTAAATCCATATTGGCCAGCAGCTCTGAGGTTGAATTCTTCTGACCAATCATCTAGTCTACGTAGCATGCAAAGGGAGAAGATCTTTCCTATGGAGTTGCTCACCGCAAGACCTCGATAGTTGTCCTTGTCATACACACTGCCTTTGGATTTGGGTACGGGTACCAAGGCAGCTGCAGCCCATTGGCTAGGGTAAGAGGTCTTCCAGATGAGATTAAACGGTATATAAACTCAATAGCGGAGAAGATGCTATTAAGCGAAGCAGGCGCAATCATATAGAATAGAGATGTGTACTGCAGGGTACTGCAGTCACGTGCAGGCCACAGCTAGCCTGTGGCCTGGCAGCAGGCAACACGGGACCAGGAGAGAGCTGGTACCGGTGTGCACTATGCTAACTCAGAGACTGATATATAAATCAGTAAATAACAGTTTTAGGGGCGGAGATCTCTTTAGTAGTTTTAAATTTGAGGGGGGCCTATGGATCATAGGCCGTGATGACATTTGCGTGCAGACAAGTGGATTTCCTTGTGACAGGTGAGAATGCCTGATAATAAGAGTGTCTGGTTCTTCTCGGGGACTTGGACGCGATTTTGCGCACGCATTTTGAGCCCCACTGCGCACTTCGCTCAGTTTTTTCAATTCCTGGTGGGCACAGCGCCCATTTTTGCGTTATTTGCACTAAAATGCGCTGACCATTTGACGTTTGTGCGCTGTAAGCGCTGACCAATTTGACAAAATCTAGTACCCTGCCTGCCATAGCTTGTCTTTCAGCTACGAGCAGCAGCTTCTAGGCAGCCTCCTGAGCCAGCCACTGGGCTAAGCCCCAAGAAGACAACAATACTGAAAAGATTATTCTGTCAGCTGCCTGATGCACTGTGTTGCTTTAGGTTTGGCTGGGTAGGGAGCCAGGAGAGCTGCCTAGAAGCTGTTGCTTATAGCCGAAAATAAAAGCTATGGACCCTGTAATGAATCGAATTGTACCCAGAGTGGGTTTCAGTAGTGTTCATGCCACCCATATTTAGCCGCCCACAGACAGTGACCAGCCTGAATGCTGGTACCAGAGGTGTTCCAATGAAATAGCCCCGTGCTCTATGGCTTCACTGAGCCAATGAAATACAAAAACATGTGTAGCCAAGAGGCATGCTAAATCATGCTGAAGTACTGCCAGCAGTACACTGCTTGAGCAACAGCCTCACGGCTGCACTTACCCCAGAGCTTTTATTCAATGCTACATCATGGTGAAGTACAGCCAGCAGTACACTACTTGAGCAACAGCCTCACGGCTGCACTTACCCCAGAGCTTTTATTCAATGCTACATCATGGTGTAGTACTGCCAGCAGTACACTGCTTGAGCAACAGCCTCACGGCTGCACTTACCCCAGAGCTTTTATTCAATGCTACATCATGGTGAAGTACAGCCAGCAGTACACTGCTTGGGCAACAGCCTCACGGCTGCACTTACCCCAGAGCTTTTATGCAGTGCTACATCATGGTATAGTGCTGCCAGCAATCAGAGCAGCTCCTGTCTTCTTTTCTTGGGTCAGACCCGAAGCTAGCTAGTACGTCTCAAAGCTGACATAAGGCGCATAATGCAGCTGAAACATTTAGTATTGACCCAGTGGCTGGCTCATGGAGCTGACTGGAAGCTGCCATGTGTAGCCCCCTAAAGAAACAGCTTGGTCAGGATTGCAACACAAATCATCCTATTACAGGGGGGGGGAGGGAGCTGCCTAGAAGCTTCTATGCGTACCCCCCCCCCCCCCCCCCCCCCCCCCCCCCACACACACACACACACACAAGAAAAACTGTTCTCCTGATTATTTACCATGAAGGGCTTGAGTAACCTCAGCGCGAGTAATGCTTGTGTTGAGTTTGACCACATGGTGATGCACCCATCCAGCTTGGCCAGGACTGTAACACACTCTATCCTACCATGAAAGAGTTGAGGAGTACACCTATTGGAGTAGACCCAGACTATGATAGGCTGGATGGGCTCACTGAGAGAGAATCATATCTCTCTGCCTTGTCATCTGTCATGTGTATGGCACAGCTGACACATCATTATATCATTTGGATATATTGGTTAGATCGGTTCCTGCTTTGGGGTTCTGGTTTCTGTCTTGTTCGGCGCGGAAGGTCGTTCCCGCCCTTCTTCTTGTAATTTAAACAGGTCCTATATCCCGTTCGCTCCTCACTCTCTCCTTCTCGTCATGGGCCCATCATTAGAGCGTTCAAAACCATATATCCATTCCATCAGATGCCTGGTGTGCCTATCCATCTATCTGTCAGGATCATCATGTATCCAGCCTATCTGATAGGAGGCACGGCTATCCACATCTGGATAAGGTCAAACCCCAAGTGAGAAAAGAGTGCCATAGCTGGAGCAAGTGCGCTTCAAGACTCCGATTCTTAAACCAGCTGATCTGACACCTGCATAAATACCAGCACAAAATGCAACAGGAGCTTTAGAAAGGCAGTATGTATGCATGCATGTATGTATGATTCTGTAACCAGCTGATCTGACACCTGCATAAATACCACCACAAAATGCAGCAGAAGCTTTAGAAAGGTAGTATGTATGCATGTATGTATGTATGTATGTATGTATGTATGTATGTATGTATGTATGTATGTATGTATGTATGTATGTATGTATGTATGATTCTGAAACCAGCTGATCTGACACCTGCATAAATACCAGCACAAAATGCAGCAGAAGCTTTAGAAAGGTTGTATGTATGCATGTATGTATGTATGATTCTAAAACCAGCTGATCTGACACCTGCATACCAGCATGCAATGCAGCAGAAGCTTCAGAAAGGCAGGCACAGCTTTATAAAGGCAGTATGTATGTATGAATGTATGTTACGCCTGCAGACAACACAACCAGGCCTCAGTGGTACGAAGTATGACCTACAGCTATCTATTCCAAATCATCTGCTGAACCGCTTTAACAAGCTCCTTGTCAGAATTTGATGGTGGCAAGTTGTGTTGATGACAATGAGGTGCACAACTGAATTTTTTGTGACGAGCTGTGTAGGTGAATTTGTGTAGGTGAATTAGTGACAAGTTGTGTACATGAATTTGTGTAGGTGAATTAGTGACAAGTTGTGTAGGTGAATTAGTGACAAGTTGTGTAGGTGAATTTGTGTAGGTGAATTAGTGACAAGTTGTGTAGGTGAATTAGTGACTAGTTGTGTACATGAATTTGTGTAGGTGAATTAGTGACAAGTTGTGTACATGAATTTGTGTAGGTGAATTAGTGACAAGTTGTGTACATGAATTTGTGTAGGTGAATTAGTGACAAGTTGTGTACATGAATTTGTGTAGGTGAATTAGTGACAAGTTGTGTAGGTGAATTTGATGGTCGCAAGTTGTGTAGATGACAATGAGGTGCTGCAGAAGCTTCAGGAAGGCAGGCAAAACAGTCAGGATTGGATGACGACAGCGTGTGATGATGAGAGATGATGAGAAATCATGATGGGGTGTCGTACCGCTATCCTGCACATAGCTGTGCGTATGTATGTTACAGTCCAGGGGTAGGCCAAATAGGCTTAAGGGACTTGCCCAATCGTGACAGGAAGGTTTAAAAAGAAAAGCATCGATGAAGTGACAGTAGCTTATACCAGGACTCCATTACTCATTGTCACATCCGCACACACGGAGGTTACTTTCCATTGCTACACACACATACCAACACACACACACAGACCACCAACACACACACACACCCAAACGCATGACATTCAAGTGATTATATTTTTACTCAGAAGTGTGACATTTAAGTGATTGCATTTTTACTCAGAAGTGTGATTTTTAAGCGATTGCATTTTTACTCACAAGTGTGGAGTATTAGTGTGTAACCACCTATGTGATTATTTTCTGCGCTCAAGGGTGTGTTAAAGTACTGCTTATACCATCCATGTGATTTTATTCTGTACTCCGAAATGTGGAGTAGTAGCGTGTATGAGGATCACATGGGTATGTGTCAACAAAGTTGCCTATCCTTGCTTGTGGAGTAGTAGTGTGTATGAGAAGCACATGAGTATGTGTAAACGGACCAGCCTGTCCTTGCTTGTGGTGTAGTAGTGTGTATGGGAAGCACATGAGTATGTGTAAACCGACCAGCCTGTCCTTGCTTGTGGTGTAGTAGTGTGTATGGGAAGCACATGAGTATGTGTAAATTAACCAGCCTGTCCTTGCTTGTGGTGTAGTAGTGTGTATGGGAAGCACATGAGTATGTGTAAATTAACCAGCCTGTCCTTGCTTGTGGTGTAGTAGTGTGTATGTGAAGCACATGAGTATGTGTAAACCGACCAGCCTGTCCTTGCTTGTGGTGTAGTAGTGTGTATGTGAAGCACATGAGTATGTGTAAACCGACCAGCCTGTCCTTGCTTGTGTGTAGTAGTGTGTATGGGAAGCACATGAGTATGTGTAAATTAACCAGCCTGTCCTTGCTTGTGGTGTAATAGTGTGTTTGGGAAGCACATGAGTATGTGTAAACCGACCAGCCTGTCCTTGCTTGTGGTGTAGTAGTGTGTATGGGAAGCACATGAGTATGTGTAAACCGACCAGCCTGTCCTTGCTTGTGGTGTGGTAGTGTGTATGTGAAGCACATGAGTATGTGTAAACCGACCAGCCTGTCCTTGCTTGTGGTGTGGTAGTGTGTATGGGAAGCACATGAGTATGTGTAAACCGACCAGCCTGTCCTTGCTTGTGGTGTGGTAGTGTGTATGGGAAGCACATGAGTATGTGTAAACCGACCAGCCTGTCCTTGCTTGTGGTGTGGTAGTGTGTATGGGAAGCACATGAGTATGTGTAAACCAACCAGCCTGTCCTTTTTTATGATTTTTATGATTTTCTCTTCCCATGTGTAGGGACCTGCATATCATATGATGCTGACCAACGGCGAGTATGGTATCATATGATATCATACAAACTGCATCATATGATATCACGTCGTCGTTCCCAACCCATGTGTGATACAATGTGCTGCCCATGTGTGGTATTCTACCCATCTGTAACCTAATCAACTGTACCTTACCTGTGGTGGTGTAGTGTCTAAGCTCCCGAAGTGTGTACTTTTGTACTGCCCATGTGTTTATGTTATGCTACACATGTTTAACCAAACCAACCGTACCTTTGAGAGCGCCTCTCCTCTCATCTCCACCAGCCTCTCGTAGGCCGACTGGTTGGCGCTGCTTCTCAGCCGCTCCTCCACCACAGTGTGTGCCAGGGCCGCAAGACTGGCCCCCAAGCGCATCACCCACACATCTTTCTCATACAGCAGCGCTGCCAGGGTCTCTGGGTCGCGAGAGGGACGAGGTACGATGTTGAAAGAGGCACGAGGGACGGGGTTAGGGGAGGGGGTGGGTGAAGGAAGCGCCCATGCAGTGAGGGCGGGGGCGGGTTGGGTACGACGGTGGATCGAGGATTCGGGCTCCAGAGATTCGGGGAGAACTCGGTTTGGCTGGAAAAGCATTCACAGTCGAAAGGGAATTGATTTAAGCCTCTGAGTAAAACGTCGATAAACACAGTTGGATAATTGGAGTGGGAGGAAAAGTAGGGAGGGAGGAGCCACGTGGCTGGCGGTCCGCGGTCCTCCCAACGCGTTGGCCAACGCACAGGCCAGCGGAGCTGAGTGGAAGTTGTCCCGGCGGTAACAAACCGACGCCCTGGCTATCAGCGAGTAGTTCGAATGAGCGTCTATCTGATTTAAGCGCGGGATGCATCAAACGAAGTTAGATGTTCTGAGTTTTTGAGGTGCGATTAAATATGCGCACCCAAGTTGTTCCCCAGCGAATATACGGAGCTAAGTGGGTTTAGGGTGCATGTCCCGTTTCGGCATGCCTGATGCTGATGCTGGTCTGGTCCGTCCAGTGACCCGCTCCGCAAATGTGGGCGCCCAGAGGGCGGCAAGTCGGGCTACTGGCGTTGCGCATGTCTAGGCCTCTTTGATCCCAAGGATACAGGGGAATTACAGCAGCATCAGCTAGTCTGTTCCAACTTGAATCTCGTCTGAATGTAATCCTACGCCTAGTCACAGACTCACAGTCACAAATAATAATAAAAAGCAGTCCTTGCAGGTCCTTGGTTACATATTTGGTGTTTCTATTGGGGTGCCTTTATTGAGCCTCCATGCTGCCATAATTCGCCTGATTTGGATGAAACCTGGATTGGCCTCCGGCCAAGGCCCATTAAACATTGGGGCCGAGTTGGGTGGGGCCCAAGGGGAAGTGTAGTTGAACCATGCTGAGAAAGGCGTGGGGGGAGTGAACATTTTTTCTACTCCCGAAAGTATGCATGAATTAAATTATTACTGTAGCACGAACTCAGGGCCCCCGTTGGTAAAACGATTGTTTGGGGTTCAGTTCATCAGTGCTTTTTTATTAAAGCCATACTAGTTCTTACATGGTTGGACAAGTCCCTTTAGCCTATTTGGCCTACTCCTGGATTGTGACGTACATACATGCACCAGCACGGAAGTGAAGGACTTCTAAAGTAGATCATGAATAAAACATACATAAAATCGTCACATTATAAAGTTGATCATGAATAATAAATACATAAAATCATTACATCATAAAGTTGGTCATGAATAATAAATTAAATCGTTACATTATAAAGTTGACCATGAATAATACATACATAAAATCATTACATTATAAAGTTGATCATGAATAATACATAAATAATTACATTATAAAGTTGACCATGAATAATACATGCATAAAATCCCGACATTTGTATTTGTAATACTATCTATTCCATTCATCGATGTGCTAGTTGGATGCAAGGAAACCAATGTAATCAATATGGCCCAGGAACTGTTGCTCATAGGTGGAACGCAAATCTATGTGTTGTAAGCAGTGGTGTGAACGATCTGATTAGATGTTCTAATCGTTCTGACCACCACTTACAACACTTTGATTTAATCCACACTTAACTGATGGCCGTTCTGCAGTAGATGTACGTTACAGTCCCGGGGTAGGCAATTGCAGTTCATTTTTTTTGCTACGAACGGCATCTTCCAGCCAGCTCCAATAACCAGCCACTGGGTCCAGCCCAAAGCTTTCAGTTGCATTGGTAAGCCTGCCATACCTGTTCTTAAACAAACTAGCTAGCTTCAGGCTTGGCCCAAGGACAGGGAAAGGGAGCTGCCTAGAAGCTGCTACGTGTAGCAGCCAAAATAAACAATGTAGAAAATTAGGCTAAAGAGACTTTACCATACCCGAATAGACAAGACAATTGAAGACTATCAGGAGGGCTGTGCGTACAAATACATGATTACAGGGGTGCTTGGGCTGGAAGGACAAGTATTTCAATTCTGGCCTATATCACTTTGTGACAGGACAGGACAGGACAATATACTATCTGCACTGTGAAGTTGACTGAAGAAGCAAATTTAAATGTGTAACATTGTGACAGCATTTTCAGTATACACTATCTACTCAAGAGGCTCCTTAACATATATAGGAGGTATACTACAGTCCAGGGAGATAAATGTACGTACACTTCATTACAGGGTCAGCCAAATAGGCTGCAGCGGCACGCCCATGCATACGTAAGTAAACTACAGTCCAGGGAGATAAACTTACGTACACTGCATTACAGGGTCTTGAAAAAAAAACTGCGCTTTGTAGTGCAAAAAGCGCAAAAATTGCTTGCTGCGCCCACAGGGGTTGCAAAAAACTGCGCGAAACGCGCAGTGGGGCTCAAAAAGGCAGCGCGGCAGCGCGGAAAATCGCGCGCTTGGAAGTACCCTGTATTGCAGGGTCAGCCAAATAGGCTGCAGCGGCACGCACATGCATACGTAAGTGTACTGCAGTCCAGGAGTACCCAAATAGGCTTCAGTGACATGCACATGCACTCATATATATGTGTGTGTATACTATCCAGGGGTACCGAAAAAGGCGTCAGGGGCATGCACACATATATGATATACGTGTGTATACTATATCTTATATCACAGGCTATATGTATGTGTATATGTATGTGTATATCCTATATCACAGGCTATATGTATGTGTACTATATACTATATCACAGGCTATATATATGGATAACCCCAGGACTGTAACCTACACACACATATGTACGCACACTACAGTACAGGGATATATAAGTGCATGGGATACAGTCCAGGGGTAGCCAGATAGTCTTCAGGGACATGCACACATATATGTAGGGAGCGGCAATATGGTATCATATGATACCATATGATTTGATATGAGTACATGACGCCAGCAGTCTGACTAAGCTAAAGTTACCATTTATATACAATATTATATGATGCAGTTTATTTGTATGCTATCATATGATATCAACCTTGTCTTTGGTCTACATCATATGATATGCCAGTCCTTACACATACGTATATACTACAGTCCTAGCCTGGGCTTCCTTCTGTAGCTGCAACAGTCGTTGGCAAACCTCCTGGTTGACACGCAGCCCTTGAGATTCCTTGGGCCATCGGTGGTTGGCCCCAGTGCAAGCAAACAAGCTGGACCCCTCAACCTCACGCCTCGTAATAAGGCGTATAATTTAATTATATTATTTGAATTCCACCTGCACCCTGTTGTTGGCTCTAGCCTGGGCCTCCTCCTTATCCTAACTGCAGCAGTCGTTGGTGGTACTGTTTTTCTTTTCAGCTGCGAGAAGCTCCTTCAGGCAGCTACCTGAGCCAGCCACTAGGCTAAGACTAAATATTTTAGCATTGCTAGAAATCTGATTGATTGATCTTCCAGTTGCATTACGTTGCTCCAGGATTGGCTGAATAACCGAGGAAGCTTCCTTGAAGCTGCTACTCCTAGCTGAATAGCCGAGGGAGCTTCCTAGAAGCTCCTACTCCTAGCTGACAAGTT
This sequence comes from Chlamydomonas sp. ICE-L, assembly GCA_013435795.1. Lineage (NCBI taxonomy): Eukaryota > Viridiplantae > Chlorophyta > Chlorophyceae > Chlamydomonadales > Chlamydomonadaceae > Chlamydomonas > Chlamydomonas sp. ICE-L. The sequence continues at coordinate 1,457,393 of JACBWV010000810.1, forward strand.
CGATGCAGCGTCGCCTGCGACGCTAAAAATTGGCTGAGAGTGTTCGCGAGGGAGCGACAGGTGGCAACGGAAGAGAGTTAGTTACGAGGCCGTCGGCTGACGTGCCGGGCTTCATCACGGTCAGATGGATGGATGGATGGTTGGATGGACGGACAAATGGGTAACACTGGGGGCTCCCGCCCCCCAGAAGGGGGGGCTCCGCCAAAAACAGCTGTTGGTGGGCCTCATAGTTGAAACCCTAGCTGAAAAGAAAACAGCTGTTGGTGGGCTCCATAGTTGAAACCCTAGCTGAAAAGAAAACAGCTGTTGGTGGGCTTCATAGTTGAAACCCTAGCTGAAAAAAAACAGCTGTTGGTGGGCCTCATAGTTGAAACCCTGGTTGTTCTAAACTGGTGACTAGACTTCTACTACGGTACTCTACTACTAGTACTCTAGTACTCCTCCTAGTACTACTCTACTCTAGAAGTTCTACTAGTACTACTCCACTCTATAAGTACTTATAGTACTCTACTACTAGTACTTCTAGTACCACTCTGCTCTAGTAGTACTACTAATACTCTACCACTGCTACTAGTAATACTCTAATCTAGAATTACTACTACTATTGTACTACTACTAGTACTCTAGCCAGCGACCAGACTCGTCACGGACACAGTTTTTTTAGGGTCCGTTGCATCCCAGATAAGTAGTACAATATCGTAAGCTATATCGCCGGATAATTTTGAGGACCAGTACGATATTGACATCCCTACAAAACAGCACTACAAATGATATCCCAGCCACCATGGGTCGAGCAATTTTGGATGACTATGCTATGACTAAAGAAACACCCGTCTCCTCTCTGATATTGTCTGCCGGCAGATCGGGCAGACTTGGATGAGGTCTGAGCAAGATCGACACAACGTATGGCCACAAGGATCTAAGCTAGTGTCTTTAGGGGCAGACAGGCATACGCCACACTCAGTAGCCGCATCACGCGCCTTGTTGCGCTCCCTCTGCACACGCTTTTCAAACACTGCTTTCCTAAGGCATTCCAGGTCCACATTGACCAACAAGAGCTCCAAGGTTTCAAGGTCTTGGGATGCTATGACTTGCTCCTGGCCTGTCATGCAAGCCCTGTGCACCTCATACTCATCATTTTTTGCTCTTGATACTGCTAGCTGAGTCGCGTAGACGTCAATCCTTGCTCTTGCTCTTGCTAGCTGGGTCCTCAATTCCTCAATCTCAGTTTGCCGGTTTCCACACGAGTTTTGATCAGGTTGTTGCCCCCCACCTATTTGGTCACCATCAGATGACCTCTGGCTGAGACTGCGGATGGCATCGGCACAATCTTGGTGGCCTTGTTGCAATGCTATATCTAATGCTGTATGACCATGAATATTCTGTATGGTCACCATAGCACCACTTGCAAGGAGAGTCTTGATGCACTCCATGCGTCCTTCCCATGCAGCACAATGCATAGGAGAGCTGCCAACTTTATCCTGTATGTTCACCTCAGCGCCGCAGTCAAGGAGAGTCTTGATGCACTCCACGTGTCCATTCATTGCAGCACTATGCAAAGGTGAGTAGCCATACTTATCCTGTATGTTCACCTCAGCGCCATTGGCAAGTAGAGCCCGGACGCACTCCACGTTTCCTTTCCGGACTGCCCAAATGCAGAAGCGTGCTTCCACTTTTATCCCGTACGTATACCTCAGCGCCAAAGTCAAGGAGAGCCTTGACGCACTCCACATGTCCTCCCACTGCAGCCCAATGCAGAGGGGTGCCTATATCTTTGCAATTCACGTTAGCTCCTTGCTCCAATAGAGAAACCACCTCGTTTACATCACCATCCTGGGACGACCGAAGAAGCTGTCTATCAAGGGTACCCAGCATTGACGACGTCGTCACGACAGATTGAATCACCAATAAAAACAGTGGTGTCGAGCAACTCCCTGCGTTGATGTGCATGATCAACATACGTTGGTGAATTATACAAGAAAGTCAACATCACACGGTGTTCCAAGTAAGACTGCTATAGCTAGAGAAAGTGCTTTAGGCTGTCAATGCATGATCAACGTGTGTTGGTGTGCATGATCAAGATATGTAGGTGAATTACACAATAAAGTCAACATCACGCGGTGTTCCAAGTGAGACTGCTATAGCTAGAGAAAGTGCTTTAGTCTGCAGTAAGGAAGGATGAATATGGAAGTCTAGAGGCAACCACTGCACAGACAGGCAGGCACCAAGCCCGCATGCATGGGCGGAAGATGGGGCCTTGTTTAGCTTTACATATGGACTGGAAATAATGTGGATGATCTGCTGCTTTTTTTTGCCCTTTTTATTCTTTGCTTTATTGCTTAATTGTTAATTATCGGAGAATGGTTGGAAGACCCCCCGAGATAAGAAGCTGGCTAGAAGCATCTGAATGGCATAACTATGCACATGACCAAGCAATGGTAATGATGATGAACTCACTGATGGAAGGTATTCCCTGAGCCGGCGATGATACCGGACTTGGGCGAGAGCAAGAACAATTCGCTTACAGAAGTAACAATTGATTTCCAACTGTAGGAAGACGATAGTTTACTTCGCACCGATCCGAAACTACGCACCTCCTCGATTCGAGGTGCATAGTGACGGACGGGAAACTGAAACTCTGGCGGACGCCGGACATCCCGATACACTTGAGACTGACGGACTCGAGACTGCAGGGACATGACTTGGTAAAACAAACAATGGTTCATTATGAGGCGTGCCTTGGGATTAACGACAGCTTAAGAAGCGACGAAGCACAGCACCCTGGGTCCCGAACTGAGAAGGCCAGGGGGGCCTGCGGCCAGAGCGAGAAATAGTGGGAGGTGAAGAAAGGCAGTGCCTGGGTGGTGGGCAAACCGAAGAGCAGATATGTACCCTTCCCCCCCCCCCCCCCCCCCCCCCCCCCCCATCTCTCTCTCCCTTTATCACATACACAGTCATGATATTTCCCAGTCAAGATATGATGTTGGTGGTAATCAAGGTTGTTCTACACTCTGTGTGACGGACACATATTTTGAAACCGGTTGCTTCTCATGATGCAGATTTTGGAGTCCCATAGAACAGCCCTGGTGGTCATTTGTGTGTTTGATATATTGTCTACTTTTGGTTCAGTCATACGACCAGGCTAATTGAATTCGGATGGTATGCATTGAGCACGAACGTGTAGGACTTGTGGACTTGATAAAGTGGCTCACGAACAATAAATAAATACACAAAAACCCGAGATTTGTATTTGCAATTCCATATATTCCATTAATCCAAATGCTCCTTGAATGCATGAGACTCAATATAATCCTTACTTGCAAGTGAAGGATACCGTATTTGTTTTTGTTGTTGTTGTTGTTGCTGCTGCTGATGCTGCTTCGGCTGTTGTTGTTGATGCTGCTGCTGTTGTTGTTGTTGTTGTTGTTGTTGTTGTTGTTGTTGTTGTTGTTGTTGTTGTTGTTGTTGTTGTTGTTGTTGTTGTTGTTGTTGTTGTTACAGTCCAGGGATAGGCCATATATGCAAGTATAATATAAATGTGTGAAGTTTGACTTGTGCCAATGAACGTACGGTATGATATATATTGATACTTGTATAGTGATTGACTTGTGCTAATGAACGCACTGTATGATACATACTGATACTGGTACCGTCTATCTACTGTTTACTGGTATACTGTTAGCACACGTATGACTTGTGCTAATGAACGTACGGAATGATACATATTGATACTGGTAGCCTGGTAGGCTGTACATATTGATACATATTATGATACACATTATGATACATATTGATACTAGTACCATACCCTGATTTACAAGCAGGGTTTTAGAGATGTTCGCGTTTACAAGATTTAAGTTAAAGAAATCATACATATCGATTTGCCATGCAACGAGAATCGTTCTTGACTCATGGTATCATACATTTGGTGGTTGGCCCCAGTGAAAGGCAACGGGCTGGCCCCCTCAACCTCACGCCTCGTAACAAGGCGTACTAATTCGTTTAAAACTTATGTATACCATACATGCGATGTATGACACTCATACGCGATGACACGGGTTCGCTGGTTCTTTCTGGGGCTACACGTAGCAGCTTCTAGGCAGCTCCGTACCCCCGTTCTTAAGCCAAACCTGGAGCTTACGAGTGTGTCTGAAATCTGAAATGACAGGCAGTGAAGCTGAAAGCTCTGGGTTTGACCCAGTGGCTGGTCAATGGAGCTGGCCGTAAGCTTCAAAGCGTATCTGAACAAGCCCTAGGCACGTCGCAAGCGACTATGAAAATTGGCGGAGAGTTTTCGCTATCGGAGTGACAGGTGGTGAGGTGGCACAGGAATAGAGCGGGCCGAAGCCTGGGTTTACGACAGGGCCACGGCCAGTTAGGGCCAGGGTTACATGCTGACAGACGACACGACCAACAAACAATCAACCGGACAAAGGGGTGATCCTGGGGGGTGTGGGGGCTCCCCCCAAATATAAATAATGCACAGGTTGTTTCAGCACACACTATCAACACATGAACGGCCAACACACACACTATCAACACATGAACCGCCAAACACACACTATCAACACATGAACCGCCAAACACACACTGTCAGCATGAATTGCGGTGCTCTCACGCGTTTTATGACTTGGTGACTACTTATGTACTTCCTTAGAACTATCGGCTCTGCCAGTACTGTGTCATCCTTCATGACTCAGTGACAGCTTCCTGTTGGCTGCGTCACCGGTCTCTCACTGACACGCTCTGTATTGCCCTGTGCCCTGCTTAAGATCTCTGGCTTAGGTTCTAGTCAGGTTACAGGCATCCGCCTCTCCCACCGCTGGTGTCCTTTGGCGTCCGCCTGTCCTTGTAATGCTATTCTCGTCTCCGTGTATAGATTGGTGCGTCTGTTCCGCTGCTTTCATCTCTGTCTACTCTACGGAGGGCATACAAGCTGATAGGTTATACGGTCCTTCATTTACTTCCACTTTTCAAATGCAACTTCCGCGAGGGCCTCCTGCCGGCTTTGTGAAACTAACCGATAAAAATGGTGTTCCATGGACGCGCGGGATGCGCAGCGTCATTGTTAGCAATGGCTGCGACTTTGTCTTACCACGAGAGGTCAAGGTTCCTTCAGATTGGCTAGATGATCGCGCGCCAGCGGCCTTTGCTGCCGGAGAGGAGGATCCTTCCGCCATCGTGGAAGTAACCCCCCCCGGTCAATCCTCCAACTGTACGGTTCCTTCTCGTATTGTTCGACGCCTCTCCCCTGCCGTTGAGGATGTCCTGATGAAACTGTGTTGTGTACAGACACAGATCATTCGATACGCAACAGAGCCGAAGCCTCCTACTGCCCGCTTCAGCGAAGATGATGACTTTTCTGAGGGTACTGATGATGATGATGACTTGAAGAGTGCTACGAGTGCTGAATTCGGTGGAGTGACTCCGTCGGCTGCTGCGACTCGAGCATTTGAGACTTCTACAATTTCGCCGGTTTATGAGCTTGCTCCTCAGTATGCGTCTCCGCCTGCGTCGTCGCCTGAGTTTAAGCCCGAGCCTTCGTCTGCGCCTCCGCTTGTGCCTCCTCCACTGGTTCACCAGGATGTGGCCAAGCCGACTTTGATGAGGAGCTCTGCTTCTTTCACCTCTGCATCTGTTCCCATGGAGCGTGGCCTCCCTGGCTACCATACTCGTTCTCGTGAAGCTGCTGCTTCTTCTGCCCGCACATCTGTTGCTGGTACGTCGCAGGAGCCCCCTCCGCCTCCGCCGGTGGAGCTTCCTCCGGCCCCTGGCCCTCCTCCTGCTTTGCATTCGCTGTCATGCGAGTCTTGGGAGCATCTGCTCACTGGAGGACCTCCTCCGAATCTGCAGCTGAAGCACTTCCGTCTGATCAACCAAGCTCGACGTGATGGTGAGTCCATGAACCGCACTCTGTACGGTCGGATGGACATGCAAGCTACTATGGCCAATGTGAGTGTAAAGCTGAAGCATCGCCGAGTGATGGCATTCTCTGAGCTGGGTTCCCAGTGTCGCTCCTTTCTTGGACCAGTCACTTCCGGGATCAGATATCCCCCTGATAATGGTGTCTCCTTTGGTGGCGTGAGGCGTAGGGATCATGAAAGGCTAGGTTACCAGTTTGTGAAAGTACCCCTCCCTTTGTGTCCGGTTAACCCTGATTTCGAGTTGGTAGTGAGTGTTGCGAGGTCCCTGCCTGAGATTAGGACCTTAGATGACCAGCGCGCTTATGACGCTGGTCTTGCTGCTGAGTATTTTTTGGATATTCGTAGGTCTTTGGCTCCTCTGACCCCTGCTCCTGCTGCTGGATCTTCGGCCTCTCATGGTGAGTCTCGGGTAGATCCTGCACTGTTGGGTTTCAGTGCCCTGCCCCTGGACCGTCAGGAGTTCATGTGCTTAACCATGATGCTCGCGAACATGGAGGATGATATGGTCAAGGTATACCAGGACTTTGCCAAACCTCGGGATATCTTTATTGATATTCAGAAGAGGCAGTCCGATGCCCTTGCCTCTAGAGTCCCTCTCATGCGCGCCGAGTTTATTGGTGCACACATGGGCCCTGCTGACCGCGTAGATGACTTCTTTCGCAAGGTTCGCGGTCTCTGCACTGACCTCCGCAGTGCTGGGCATCCGGTGACTCAGCGTCACGCCATGGAAACTATAGTTCAGGGTATCCGTCTGATCCGCTTTGAGTCGCTGCGGATCAAATATGGTATGTTGTTAGCTAACAGACAGCCTGTTGAGTACTGGTCTTGTCTTGAGGACTATAGGTCTCTCGACATCTTGAACATAGCTCTCCCCAAGTCCGACTCCAGGCATCCTGGTTGGTCCCGGGACGCTCCCCAGGTTCCTGCCAATGCTGCATTTCAGCGTGGGCAGGGATCTGGTTCTCAGGGTTCCGGTTCCCTCAAGAGACGTCTGGATTGCACTTGGGGCCCATGCCCCAGCAAAACGACCCACTCGGAGGATCGCTGTTTTACGAAGCACCCACATCTGCAAAGGACCAGGCCTGGTGTACCGGTTACTGCTCCAGTGCCCATTGCCTTGGCCCTTCCGGGTGCGCTTACTCCAAGGCAGCTGTCCTACCTGCAGGCCCAGATTGATGGGTTTGCTATGGCCAAGAAATAGGAGGTAAGCTCTGTCCTATTCTCCTGCACTTCGAAGTTTTCAAATGTCTGTAGCCCGAGCCTGTCTGAGGGTATCTGGCATGTTGATTCTGGAGCTGGGATGTCAATCACAGGTGATCTGTCTCTGTTCACTGTGTATCATGCTTCTGAGGATGGGCCAGCAGTTAAATTTGGTGATGGAGTGGTTCAACGGTCGGTGGGTCAGGGGTCCATTGTGTTATGTAGTGATTGGTTACCAACATCAATCACTTTAACTAATGTTCTCTACATCCCTCACAGTCCGGTGAACCTCCTGTCAGTAAATGCTGTGGCTCATGCTCACAACTGCAAGATTTATTTTGATAGTCTTAGTTGTACTGCCACTCAGGGCTCTTCTGTCCTCTGGTCCTTCCCTGCCTCCAGTGATGGTGTGTACAAATTTACCTGTAGGCCTTGTCACACCCCTCGTGGCCGTTTGTTGAGTGCTGTACATTATCCAGTTTTTGCACTTGATGTTGATGAGGATGGTGGAGTTGTTATCCCTACCACTCCTGAATGATTGTGGCATAGGCGGCTGGGTCACCCTGGCTATGACGCCATGCACAACCTTGTCAGGAAGGGTTTGGTTAAAAACTTACCCCTCACTCTCAAACAGGTGAAAAGGCTGTCTAAGATCCCATGTGATACTTGTCAGAAGGCTAAGGCAAAACGTCTCCCTTTTCCTAAAGAAAGCCAAACTAAGATCCGTGCACCTTTACAACGCCTTCACTTGGACATCATGGGACCATTTCATATTAGGGGCTTGCGTGGGGAGTTTTATGTTCTGTGTCTCACAGACCAATACTCTGGCTATGCTGAAGTATTGTGTTTGGGGACCATGGATGAAGCTCCCTTAGCAGTTCAAACTACAATCCTCAGATGGATGACTCAGCTGCATGGTTTTGTTTTCAAGTGTCTCAGATCTGACAGGGCTAAGGAATTTCTAGTACAGTGGTTCGAGGATTGGTTAGAATCGGTTGGTGCTGTGCATGAATTATCTATGGCATACACTGCTCAGCAGAATGCAACTGTGGAACGGTACAATGGGGTCTTGCAGAACATAGCTAGGAGTATCCATTTGGAGTCTAAGCTTACTAAGTCTTTCTGGCCCTATGCCTTCCTAGCTGCTTGTTACCTACGTAACCGGCTGCCCAATCAGGGTGACAAGACTCCTTATGAGTTGTTCTTTGGGGTTCTACCTGATGTGTCGTTGTTGCGTGTGTTTGGTTGCCCTTGCTATGTTACCTTAGTCAATGGGAAGAAACGCAACAAGCTAGACGAAAGGGCGTTATCTAGTAGACTGGTTGGTATTCTCTGGTGAGTAAGGGTTATTTTGTTTGGGTTCCTAAGTTGCGCCAGGTAGTAGAGAGTCGTGATGTACTCTTCTATGAACAGTTTAGCTATAACTGTATTCCTGGGCTATCTCCCTATGATGGGTCTCCGTATGTTTCTCGCATCCCTGCCGCTATCAACGGACACATGCCCGAGTCTGCGGTTAATTCCTTAAACCCTTTGCTAACCCCAATTTTCGACCGCTGCTCTGGTCATGGGATGACCATGCGTCCCAGGTCAGGGGCTGATGGTGCTGCATTGCGTGTGAAGGCACTGGGCGGGCGGGATTCCGATGTCCTTTCAGATAAGATTTTACCCGAATCTCAGGGGGTCGCCAGGCCCTCCTCTGCGCCACGTTTCGTCGGCGAAGCTCTAGGATTAGGACAGCCTCAGATCTTAATGGAGCCTGATATAGGTCCATTGTCCACTAGTTGCCACCCCCCGTCCACCTGTTCGGATGGCTCGCGGGCGCTGCTGATCCCTTCGCCTCCTGCTGTCCCTGGTGGTTTACACCGGACGAGGCATTGTAACGATGTGGCCGTCACCGAGAGTGTGAGTGATGATCTTGAACACTGGTCCGGGTCTGATACTGCGTATGGCTGGGGTGTTCCGGTCGACCCAGGCTTCGATGACATAGAGGCAAAGAATGCCGGCCTTGTTCAACCAGGCATTAGTGCTGCGCTGGGGGCTTTACTACCGGTTACTGCTGATACTGCTGATATCCCCGCTGCTCATGTACAAGTACACTGCTTGTACGTGGGGGCATACATTTCCACCTCCACTGAACTAACCTTTAAAGCTGCCATGCTTCCTACCAACCCTGACAGGGATCAATGGCTGCTTGCTATGAAGGATGAGATGGCGTCCCTACATGCCCATGGTACTTGGGCACTCACTCCACAGCCTCCTAAGCAGAGGATCCTGTCTGGCAGGTGGTTATTTTTGAAGAAGGTTGGGGTTGATGGTTCTGTGCGCTTCAAGGCACGTTTTGTGGTCCGTGGTTTTCTGCAGCGTCCTGGGCTGGGCTTTAAGGTACTTGGTCCTAACGGTGTTCCCCTTGTGTGCAAACTGATCAAGTCTCTTTATGGTTTGAAGCAGGCGCCCAGGGCTTGGAGTAGGGATGTCAAGCGGGTTTTGGTTGCGCATGGGTTTACTATGTGCAAGGCAGAACCTGCTCTGTATTTTAGGAGGGATTCTATTGGTGGGTGGAGCTATGTCCTGACCTATGTTGATGATTTTATCTGTGCTTTTAGTGAGCTGGATAGGTATGTTTTGCTGATCAAAGCTATGGAGAAAGCTGGCTGGGAGGTCAAAGAGATGGGTGTTCCGGTTCAGTTCCTCTCTTTGGACATGGCTGTTACACTTGACTCTGAGGGCAGGTGTGTTCAGGTCAACCTTTCCCAGCACTCCTACATTGTTGATCTGGTTGAGCAGTTTGGTCTTACTGCTGCTGCCAAGACCAAGTTTGGTGCTCCCATGGCCAAGTCCACCGTCACTGACCCCCCTGGAGACCCCCTGCCCTCTAATAGCCAGTACCTATCTCTTGTGGGTGCTTTGCTATACCTGGCTACTTGCACCAGGCCTGATATTTCTTTTGCTGTGAGCTACCTGTCCAGGTTTTCTGCTCACCCTACCGTTCTCCTCTGGGGGGCAGCCAAGCGTTTGCTCTTGTATTTGAGATCACATTCCCACCTGGGCCTCACTTACACCCACAACCCTGAGTTCTCTTTTACTGTCTTTAGTGACTCATCCTTTGCTGATGATGGGTCTGACAGGAGGTCTCAGACTGGCTTTGCTGTGCTTGCTGGGGGGTGCGTTGTGAACTGGATGAGCAAGAGGCAGCCTACTGTTGCCATTAGCTCTAGTGAGGCTGAGTATCAGGCCCTGTCTCAGGCAGCCCGGGAGGTGCAATGGTTGAAGAAGTTGAGAGTTGATCTGGGCCTGCCTTGTGACCTGGTTACCATTCAGGGTGACAACTTGGGGTCCTTGAGCCGGGCTAATGACTGGCAGCTGCTCCCTCGCAACAAGCACATTGATGTCATCCATCACTATATCAAGGAGCTGGTGGAGGATGAGCAGCTAGATGTTGCCTATGTTAACACTAAGAACAACTGTGCTGACCCCTTCACCAAGCCCCTTGATCCTGCTGTGTTCTGGAGATTTGTCCGAATGCTTGGAATGACCGCTTCTTCTTAGGGTCATTTTTTTTCTGGTTACATTCGTTTTCTTTGGTTATCATTGTTTGGCATTAGGTTCCTATTCCCGGATCGGGTTTTCTATACCGTTGTTACCCATCTTTGATATTCGGTTTTCATCTTTTCCTACCTTGGCAAATTTTTGGTTTTTGCCTTGTTTCATTCCTTCATATCACCCTTTGGGTTCCATTTGGAGTTCTCTCGATTTTTCGGAGTTCTTTGATTTTTTTTTTTTAATTGTTACATATAGTTCTATGTCACCAGAGCCATAGGTGGAGAAGTCGTATTGTATGTCACCTGTGTCATAGGTGGAGTGTCAGCATGAATTGCGGTGCTCTCACGCGTTTTATGACTTGGTGACTACTTATGTACTTCCTTAGAACTATCGGCTCTGCCAGTACTGTGTCATCCTTCATGACTCAGTGACAGCTTCCTGTTGGCTGCGTCACCGGTCTCTCACTGACACGCTCTGTATTGCCCTGTGCCCTGCTTAAGATCCCTGGCTTAGGTTCTAGTCAGGTTACAGGCATCCGCCTCTCCCACCGCTGGTGTCCTTTGGCGTCCGCCTGTCCTTGTAATGCTATTCTCGTCTCCGTGTATAGATTGGTGCGTCTGTTCCGCTGCTTTCATCTCTGTCTACTCTACGGAGGGCATACAAGCTGATACACACTATCAACACATGAACGGTCAAACACACGAGGCAATGGCAGCTTTCATGTGCACTAGGCTACTATAGGTTAAGCTGAATGTTGTCTTTATATGTACATCTCTGATGTACATCATAGCTTTTATTTTCAGCTACTAGCAGCAGCCTCTAGGCAGCTCCCCTGACCGGCTAGTCCGCCAAACCTGATGCAACCTAGTGCACCTTGAAGCTGGCACAACCAGCTTTCCTGCATTATTACCATCTTGGGGCTTGGCCGATGGGCTGGTTCAGGGAGCTGCCTAGAAGCTGCTGCTTATAGCTGAAAAGAAAAGCTATGATGTACGTTACAGTCCCCAGATAGAAAAGTAGGCTTAAGAGACTGGCCCAAATCCGAATAATCAAGGCAAGGCCCTCCGCTTAGTATGCTCCCTGGTTTTTCGTGGGCATCGCACGGGGGAATTTGGAATTGGAAAACGGTGAGCAGCCCAGAGTTGGCTGGAAAAAAGGGAACAATCAGATCCAAGACAAGACAATGTCAACCATCAGGAGGGCTGTGCCTAAAAATGCAGGGGTGCTTGGGCTGGGTGGGAGAAGTATTTCAACTTCGGCCTTGGTCACTTTGTGACAGGACTTTCAGAGCACTATCTGAACTGTTTAGTTGGCTAAAGAACCGTGTGAAAATTCGAATTCAAATTTGTTACATTGTGACATCATTCTCAGTGTACACAATCTGCTCACGCGGCTCCTTAAATTAAATAGGCTCGTCCATTACCAGCTTTTCTTTTCAGCTACGGGCAGCAGCTTCTAGGCAGCTCCCCGGGATCTCTCTTTATCCAACGCTTAAGCTACCCAGTGCACTTGGAAGCTGATAGCGTCAGCTTTCCAGTACTCCTGGAATCTTTGGATTTGGCCTAGTGGATTTTCAGGGAGCTGCCCAGAAGCTGCTGCTGGTAGCCGAAAAGTGCAGCCCTGCTAATTGAAATAGAAATTGAAATTGTTACATCCGAGTAATGTGTCACTCTCAGGACGTGAAGTTAAGGACACCACTGCGTAAGCCAGAGCTAGCAGAAGTCACCATAGCCCTGCTAATATATACATATATTACAGGCCAGGTATATGCTATGTATGTTGGTTCCCCCTGGACTGTAACATACATATGTAGGTACACACACCTATATGCAAACTACAGTCCAGTCTACATATGCGGAATACCCCTGGACTGTAACATACATATGTAGGTACACACACCTATATGCATACCACAGTCCAGGCTACATATGCGGAATACCCCTGGACTGTAACATACATATGTAGGTACACACACATATATGCATACCACAGTCCAGGCTACATATGCGGAATACCCCTGGACTGTAACATACATATGTAGGTACACACATATATGCATACTACAGTCCAGGCTACATATGCGGAATACCCCTGGACTGTAACATACATATGTAGGTACACGCACCTATATGCATACCACAGTCCAGTCTACATATGCGGAATACCCCTGGACTGTAACATACATATGTAGGTACACACATATATGCATACTACAGTCCAGGCTACATATGCGGAATACCCCTGGACTGTAACATACATATGTAGGTACACACACCTATATGCATACCACAGTCCAGGCTACATATGCGGAATACCCCTGGACTGTAACATACATATGTAGGTACACACACCTATATGCATATCACAGTCCAGGCTACATATGCGGAATACCCCTGGACTGTAACATACATATGTAGGTACACACACCTATATGCATACCACAGTCCAGGCTACATATGCGGAATACCCCTGGACTGTAACATACATATGTAGGTACACACATATATGCATACTACAGTCCAGGCTACATATGCGGAATACCCCTGGACTGTAACATACATATGTAGGCAAACATGGCATATTACAGTCCAGTAGGATGTACGTACGTAGACAACAGTCCAGGGTTAGCCAAATAGCCTGTAGATATATGCACATACATAAGTATGTATACTACAGTCCAGGCTATACATGAAAACAACCCCTGGACTGCAACATACGCACACACATATAAAGGCATACTACAGTCTAGGGGTAGCAAAATAGGCTAAAGGGACATGCACATATATAAGGACGTATAGTACAGTCCAGGCTATATATGAAAACAACCCCTGGACTGCAACAAACGCACACACATATGTAGACCTGCCACAGTCCAGGGGTGGCAAAATAAGCTAAAGGGACATGCACATATATAAATATGTATGCTACAGTCCAGGATATATATGAAAACAACCCCTGGACTGTAACATTCGCACACACATGTGTAGGCCTGCTACAGTCTAGGGGTAGCAAAATAGACTAAAAAGGGACATGCACAAACTTGCACGGTCAAGATCACGTCTAAAAGAAGTGCTATAGCAATGTGCCCTCCCCCTGCGCAAACACTCCTCAAGTCTCAAACAGGCCTCAATAAGAAGTGCTACAGCAATGTGTCCTCCCCCTGCGCCATGTTGTTGGCTCTAGCCTGGGTCATCAATAATCTGTTTAGCGTGCTACACTGTCACCTGGTTTCGGTGGGTATCGCATGGGGTTTTAAACCCTAAACCCTGAACCCTGTCGGCCTCAAACCGCGAACAGTCCTCTAACCTCAAACAGTCCTCAATCCTGAAACAGGCCTCAAACCTCAAGCCTCAATCAGGTCTGAATCCCGAAACAGGCCTCAAACCTCAACAGTCCTCTGGAAGAAGTGCTACCGCAATGTGTATTCCCCCTGCGCCATGTTGTTGGATCTAGCCTGGGCCATCTATAATCTGTTTAGTGTGCTCCCTGGTTTCGGTGGGTATCGCACGGGGTTTTAAACCCTAAACTCTAAAGCCTATCGTCCTCAAACCTCAAACAGTCCTCTACAAGAAATGCTACAACAATGTGTCCTCCCCCTCCGCCAAGTTGTTGGCTCTAGCCTAGGCCATCTATAATCTGTTTAGTGTGCTTCCTGGTTTTGGTAGGAATCGCATGGGTTTTTAAACCCTAAACCCTAAACCCTGTCGGCCTCAAACCTGAAAAAGTCGTCAATCCTGAAACAAGCCTCAAACCTCAAGCCTCAAACAGTTCTAAATCCTGAAACAGTCCTCAATCCTGAAACAGGTATGAAATCTCAAATCGGCCTGAAACCACAAACAGTCCTCTAGAATAAGTGCTACAACAAAGTGTATTCCCCATGTGCCCCGTTGTTGGCTCTAGCATGGGCTTCCTCCTCTAGCTGCAACAGTCGTTGGTGGGCCTCCTGATTGACTCGCAGTCTTTGGGATTCCCATGCCACACTGTACTGTCGACCTTGCTGCTGGGCGTGGAGGTACAGGGGGCGCATTGAGTTTTCAAATGCTGTTGTGGAAGCCTGCGCTTGCAGGCGCAAGGGCTGCATCGAGTTTTCAAAGGCTGTTGAGGCGGCCGCTGCTTCAAGGTACGACTGTTCCATGGAGGTATGGAATGCACGTGCTGAGGTAGCAGCTTCCTTTTGGCTCCTCCTGGTGCACAGGTCATGGTAAATGGCTCCATCCACCCCTCCAAACCTTGCATTTGCCATGTTTGGGAGCTGTGAGAGGGATTGGTCGAAGCCAAGTAGTGGCGTGGTAATGTCCGAGGCATCAGAAGAGTCGGCTGGTCCCAATAGGATGCGGCAGCAGCTGGCCCGTGGTGCCATTTGGCAGTGTGGTGCAGTGAGGGGTGCTAGTCCGTGTGTGGTAGAGCTGTTTTATTCTATCTGTAGATGATGCGGCAGCAGCTGGCCTGTGGTGCCGCTTGTAGGTGTGGTGCAGCAAAGGAGAGTTGATAGTACATAGGCTAGGGGGGTTACTAGTACATGGAGCAGCTGGCCCACGGGGGCATTTTAAGGGCTGTTGTTGCAGAAAGGGAGGTTCAATAGTCTCCACTGGTTAGGGCTGTTTTATTTTATCTCCGCTGGGAAAATAACTAGTTTGGAACAACCAGAGTCACCCTCCAAGTGCGAGACATCCAGAACCTTCTTAGATCTACAGTGTAGTCCAGTAGGAAAAGTAGGAGTCTTACTAACGTATGACTGATGACACCCTTCAAGTGATGGTGCTGGTTCAAGTCCTGGTTGATTCAAGTGCTGTTGCTGTTGCTAGTTCCATTGCTACCGACAGTGCTAGTGACAGTGCTTGTTCTGGTTCATTCAAATGCTGGTGCTGGTGCTGGTGCTGGTGCAGGTGGAGGTGCAGCCAGTCAGGGGCCAGGACTTCAGGAATGGGGGGAGAAAATAACACACAGCGACGTGGCTGAAGGGGCGGGACGCAAAAGTGTCGCACCAGAAGACATCAACGCAGTGTCGATGGGGGGAGAGATAAAACCAATTTGATCTTGGACGAAAAACCCGAGGGATGGATAAGCGGGGCGCGGGGTGAGCACGACCGTCTGACTGAACCTGGAATGTCGAGGAGAGACGGAGCGAGGCAAAAGTTGGAATCAAAGCTTCTCTGGATGAAGCAGTGTCATGCGTGAGTGCTCGTTGTTCAGCACCGTAGAACACGCTCTGGAAAGGCAAGGAAATGAACAGAACTTCGTAGGGCTGTCCAGTAGCTACCGACCAGCGTGGCATGATGACGTGGATCACGAGGTCGACATGGATATGGGCTGTAACCAGAGAAGCTTCTCTGGCTGTAACCGTCTTCGAAGTTCGTTGCCAGACCTTTGACGGCGACAGCTACAGCAGTTCGGCTAAGTGAACTCCTCGGCTAAGTGAACTCTTCCAGTCCCCGCCCAGGGACATCCCCCTCTCCAGCTCTCCTACTTCTAGGAGAGCTGGAGAGTTTACTATCCAGAAGCAATCAAACCATCGTTCAGTAGTTTAAGCATCGTTCAAACGACTAAATAAAAACAAATCAGCCAGAGATGGGAATTGGGAAGGCAGTAAGTCAGTTACAGTCATACATAAATCACTTCTATCATCATCACGAAATGTTGGTTTTGGGAGCACGGGTACAGAAATCACTTCAATTATCACTAACACAACATATGTTACCTGGTATGCTCGTTCATGGGATCATCAACACAGCTGAAATATGCATGGGTGCATAATATGCATATGAGGATCATCAACTTCGCTAAACTATCCATGGGTTCATCAATGTAGCTGACATCCCCATGTTATCAATGTAGCTGAACTATCCATGGGGACGATGTAGCTGACATATTCATGGTATCATGAACGTAGCTGAACTATCCATGGGGTGAATGTAGCGGACAACTAATAGATAGAATAGCGATAGAATGAGGTCAATGAGGTGAATGAGGTCAAACAAGTAACAAGATATTTGACACAAGCACCTGAGGGAGGTACGATAGAATGGGGTCACACAAGCAACAAGATATTTGATACAAGCACTACGTGCTCTTGTACTTCAACAAGCATGAGCTGTCCACAGCTCCACTCATGCTTTAGGAGTCTCCGAACAACTTGGAGTAGAGGTCTGAGAAGGTGTTAGCATTTCCAAGCAGCTCCATCACCTGCGCAGCCATTCAAAGATAAATAAATAAATACACGAATAAATTAATACACATATAAAAAATAAACAAATAGCCCGCTTTATAAATGAATAGTATGCCTTGGGATGAGGGGTGAGGTTGAGGGGGGCAGCCTGTTTGCGTGCACAAGGTGGAGTTTAGGGTTAGTGGAGTTGTTTTTCGTGTCAAGTTCTCGATTTGACTATTTAAGGATGTATGTTGACAAACAAGCTGATTTGCGTAGCCCCCCAAAGCAGTGTGTGTGCATGTATGTCAACAGTACAGGGGTAGGCCAAATAGGCTAAATGGGCTTGCCCAACGGTGACAGGAAGGGCTAAAAAGAAAAAGCATAGCGGGTCGAGCTATATCTCTTAGTATACCGTATGACCCCCCATTTCGCTGGACTGAAGACGGTGCTGGGTTCGAATCCCTACAGAGGCGCTTTCTCTTCTCCGAGTTCTCCGTCGCTGTCGATCGCCATGGTAGCACTGTCCAGGTTAAGTAGCAGCCCGTTCACCACCACCACCGTAAGGCGGGGCTTCCTTAATACCACGTCCTACCAGGCGTGATCTTTACTTTTGTGTAGAGAGATGCAGCGAAGCCTGGGAAGGATTGGCTGGAGGAAGCCTAGAAAGAGAGGGTCAACTTTCTTTGATCGTGGGCTGTCAATAACCGCTCTGCCGTTAACCCTCTTACACATAGCTTACCTTTGTAGTATAACCCTCTTACACATAGCTTACCTTTGTAGTATAACCCTCTTACACATAGCTTACCTTTGTAGTATAACCCTCTTACACATAGCTTACCTTTGTAGTATAACCCTCTTACACATAGCTTACCTTTGTAGTACCTGTCAATAACCGCTCTGCCGTTAACCCTCTTACACATAGCTTACCTTAGTGCCCCGCGCATTCAAACCAAAGGACTCGTACAAGTTGGACAAGGAGGCTCCTGACAAAGTGTTGTCCCCGACTGAGCTCCACACACCCCTCAGACTGATCTCAGGGGGGTTGCCAATCTGGTTACGCAGAGTGGTAAGTGCCGCCTGCATGCATGCATAACAATGCATAAACAAATAAATAAACAAATAAATACATAAATAAATAAATAAATAAATAAATAAATAAATAAATAAATAAATAAATAAATAAATAAATAAATAAATAAATAAATAAATAAATAAATAAATAAATAAATAAATAAATAAATAAATAAATAAATAAATAAATAAATACAAACATTACAAAAAAAATGAGTATCGGCATTAAAAAAAACAAAGTACACCTTATGAGACAAGAGGTTGAGGGGGGCAGCCTGTTTGCTTGGACTGGGGCCACCACCATACATTACAACCACCACCAACCACCACCACCACCATAAATTGCAACATTACATTACTTTCTTTTTTGCTTCTTTTCTTTTAACTTTCCTTTCATTTAAAGCTGTATTGCTTGTATCCTGTGATAAATTAAGTTTAGGGTTTACATACAGTACAATATTATATATTTTCTTGCTTGCTACTTTTCTGTAACGTAGTATTGCAATAGGTATCCTGTGACTGCTTAGTGAAGAATGGTTGGATGCCCCCCCCCCCCCCCCCCCCCCCCCCTGGATGCTGTGTATGTATGTAAAGTCCAGGGGTAGGCCAAATAGGCTAAAGGGACTTGCCCAACTGTGATAGGAAGGGCTTAACAAGGAAAATCACTGATGAACTGAACCCCAAACAATCGTTTTACCAACGGGGGCCCTGACTTTTACCGACGGAGGCCCGGATGCTGTGGAGCGGGCTGTCCTTGGGTCAACTGTGGCCTGTCTATGGTAATGTAATGCATTACGCAGTATGCAGAATGCTCACCATTCACAGCCGTACGCATTACACAGCAGTTTGTAGTTAACAGGCAGGGGCACTACACAGCCATACACATGATTACACACCAGTACACATAATACAGCCAGGAACACTACATGGCTGGGGGCACTACACAGTAGCAAGCAACAGACTGACTATGAATTAGTCAGTCTATGCAATAGTCAGTCTATGTTTTTTACACAGCCACATGCATTACACATCCGGAAGCACTACGCTGTTGAGAGCAATATGCAGCAGTACACATTACGCAGAAGTATGCATTACACAGCGATACGCATTGCATTGCCCAATGAACAAGTCCTGGGCAGCGTTGCAAAAGACACGGAAAATTGGCGGATAATGTTATCGAAGCGACAGGTGGGCGACGGAATCGAGCGGACCGAAGCCAGTTAGGTACAACACAGTTGGCTGACGTGTCAGGCTTTGTGCCGGTCGCACGGTCGTTGGTCAAACAGACATCAAGGTGACCCTGCCCCCCCCCCCCCCCCCCCCCCAGAAGGGGGGGGTCCGCCTAAAATGCCTACACGGACAAGTGAGGTAGTGCAGACCAGTCTCGTTTACATTCAGAGGATTCCCAGTCAAGGGGGCCGCATTCCCCAATTTTAGGTTCTCACATGCACACATGTAGCCCTTGCCGCTCACAACAACTCATCGCAGCTGAGGGGCCTAGCTAACCAACAAGCCCCCCACCCTACCCCACCCCACCCACACATACCATGAGGTAGTCCAGACCAGTCTTGTATACACTCAGAGGATTCCCAGTGAGGGGGGCCGTATTCCCCATTTTTACGATCTTACACTCACGCATACAGCCCTTGCCGCCCACAACAACTCGCCACAGCTGAGGGGCCCACCTTGCCAACCTATTCAAGGACTTGATTGCCTATTGAAAGTCTATTAAAAGGCGTTGACTGTGTAATAGGCAGTCAATTCCCCATGTTTCGTTTTATTGCCACTCACTGGGGCTTTGGCCAGCTCGTTTTATTGCTCGTTTTATTGCTTGTTTTATTGCCACTCACTGGTGCTTTGGCCAGCTGTATGCCCGAGGCCCCCGTCCCACCCTACCCCAGCCCACCCACACGCACCATGAGGTAGTCCAGACCAGTCTTGTATACATTTAGAGGTTTGCCAGCCAGAGGACCCGCATTTTCCATATACTTCATCAACGCGTCATTCACAGTTGACAGCATGTTGTTCAAACGATCAACCTGGCCCTCCACCCTCTTCTGTCCCTGCGTGTGTTTGTGTGTGTATGCAAGTGCGCGTGTGTGTGAGTGCGTGTATGTGTGTGTATGCGTGTGTTTGTGTGTGTATGCAAGTGCACGTGTGTGTGAGTGCGTAAATGTGTGTGTATGCGTGTGTTTGTGTGTGTATGCAAGTGCGCGTGTGTATGTGAGTGCGTGTATGTGTGTGTATGCGTGTGTTTATGTGTGTATGTGGATGTGTGCATGTGTTGTGTGTTTGTGTGTGTTTGTGAATGTGTGCATGTGTTGTGTGTTTGTGTGTGTATGTGAATGTGTGCATGTGTTGTGTGTATGTGTGTGCATGTGTGTTACCATGTACTTCATCAACACGCCATTCGCAGTTGACAGCATGTTATTCAAACAATCAACCTGCCCCTCCACCCTCTTCTGTCCCTGCGTGTGTTTGTGTGTGTATGCAAGTGTGTGTGTATTTGTGTGCATTTGCGTGTGCAAATCCACCCTCTTCTATCCCTGCGTGTGTTTGTGTGTGTATGTGAATGTGTGTGTATGTGATTGTGTGTGCACATGAGTGTGCGCGTATGTGTGTGCTTGTGTGTGCATGTGAGTGTGTGTGTGTTTGTGTGAGTATGTTTCCATTTTTACGTCTCTCTATGGTCATAAATGCACCTGATCTGTAACACTGCAGTATCTTATTTATGCCTCATATACACACCATATTAGTAGTAGTAGTAGTAGTAGTAGTAGTAGTAGTAGTAGTAGTAGTAGTATATTATTACTAATGATATACTACTACTACTACTACTACTACTACTACTACTACTACTATCAATATACCTTTGGGGCTTTAAAGGGTTGCCCTTATTCTTTGTAGCTAAATCTATTAAGTAAAGTGAAACAATTGATTGTATTTGGTTATATTTCTTGAAGTGACATGATCGCACAACTGATCTGTGATCTGTGATACTGTATGTGCTGATTCTCGTGATACTGTAGGTGCTGATTCTCGTGATACTGTATGTGCTGATTCTCGTGATACTGTATGTGCTGCTTCTCGTGATACTGTATGTGCTGATTCTCGTGATACTGTATGTGCTGATTCTCGTGATACTGTAGGTGCTGCTTCTAGTGTTCCTCTATGTGCTGCTTCTCGTGATACTGTATGTGCTGTTTCTCGTGATACTGTAGGTCCTGCTTCTCGTGATACTGTATGTGCTGATTCTCGTGATACTGTAGGTGCTGCTTCTTTTGATACTATAGGTGCTGATTCTCGTGATACTGTATGTGCTGATTCTCGTGATACTGTATGTGCTGCTTCTCGTGATACTGTATGTGCTGCTTCTCGTGATACTGTATGTGCTGCTTCTCGTGATACTGTATGTGCTGATTCTCATGATACTGTAGGTGCTGCTTCTCGTGATACTGTAGTTGCTGCTTCTCGTGTTCCTCTATGTGCTGATTCTCGTGATACTGTAGGTGCTGATTCTCGTGATACTGTATGTGCTGCTTCTCGTGATACTGTATGTGCTGCTTCTCGTGTTCCTCTATGTGCTGATTCTCGTGATACTGTATGTGCTGCTTCTCGTGATACTGTAGGTGCTGCTTATCGTGATACTGTATGTGCTGCTTCTCGTGATACTGTAGGTGCTGATTCTCGTGATACTGTGGGTGCTGCTTCTCGTGATACTGTATGTGCTGATTCTAGTGATCTGATACTGTAGTGTGCTTCTCGTGTTCCTCTATGTGTGATTCTCGTTCCTGTAGGTGCTGCTTCTCGTGTACTGTATGTGATGATCTCGTTGATTACTGTATGTGTGATACTAGTGATACTGTATGTGATGCTTATGAGATTTATGTAGGTGCTGACTTTCATGATACTGTAGGGTGCTGTTCTCGGTCTCTATTGTGTGATTCTCTGGATACGTATGTTGCTGCTTCTCGTGATACTGTATGTGCTGCTTCTCGTGATACTGTAGGTGCTGATTCTCGTGATACGGTATGTGCTGATTCTCATGATACTGTAGGTGCTGCTTCTGTGATATGTATGATGATGCTCTCGTGATACTTGTAGGTGCTGCTTCTGGGGAATGTAGGTGCTTGCTTCTCGTGATTTACAGTTGGTGCTGCTTATCGGATACTTTATGTGCTGATCTCGTGTGATGACTGTAGGTGCTTTGCTTCTAGTGGATATGTATTGTGTTGCTTCTCGTGATACGTGTTGTGCTGCTTCTCGTGATCACTGAGGTGCGCCTGATGATACTGTATGTGCTGATTCTCGTGATACTGTATGTGCTGCTTCTCGTGTTCTCCTATGTGCTGATTCTCGTGGATATGTAGGTGCTGCTCTCGTGATCCTGTATGTGCTGGCTCTAGTGATACGGTTATATGATGCTGATTATCGTGATACTGTATTGCTGATTTCTAGTGATACTGTATGTGCTGCTTTCGTGATACCGTGGTTGCTGCTGCTCTCGTGTTCCTCTATGTGTGATTCTCGTGATACTGTAGGTGCTGCTTCTAGTGTTTCCTATATGTGTGCGTCCGTGATACTGTATGTGCCGTTTCTCGTGCTATGTAGTGCTGCTATCATGATTACGTAGGTGCTGCTTCTTGTGATACTGTATGTGCTGATTCTCGTGATACTGTAGGTGCTGCTTCTCGTGACACTGTATGTGCTGCTTCTGTGATACGGATGTGCTGAGTCGTGATACTGTATGTGCTGATTTAGTGATACTGTATGTGATGCTTCTTCGTGATTACTGTAGGTGCTGCTTCTCGTGATACCGTAGTGTGATCTCGTGATGATAAGTAGTGCTGTTCTCGTGATATGATGTGCTGATTCTCGTTATACTGTAGTGTTGCTTCTGTGTTCTCTATGGGCGATTATATTGATACTGTAGGTGCTGATTCTCGTGATTACTGTATGTGCGGCTTTCTCGTGGATACGGTATGTGTGATTCTCGTGATACTGTAGGTGCTGATTGCTTGAGATACTGTAGGTGTGCTTCTTCGTGATATGGAGGTGCTGCTTCTAGTGTTCCTTCTATGTGCGATTCTCGTGATACTGGTATGTGCTGTTTTCTCGTGATAATGTATGTTGCGCTTCTCGGTATACTGTATGTGCTGCTTCTCGTGGTACTGTATGTGCGATTATCTGATCCTGTATGGGCTGATTCTCATGATATGTATGTGCTGATTCTCGGATACTATATGTGGATTCTCGTGATACTGTAAGGTGGCTTCTCGTACAAGGATGTGTGATTCTCGTGATACTGTAGGTGCTGATTCTCGTGATACTGTATGTGCTGATTCTCGTGATACTGTATGTGCTGATTCTCGTGATACTGTAGGTGCTGATTCTCGTGATACGGTAGGGCTGACTGATGCTCGTGATGATACTGTATGTGCTGATTTCATGATACTTGTAGGTGCTTGCTTACGTGATACTGTATGTGATGATTCTCGTGATACTTTAGGGCGGTTCTCGTGACCACTGTAGTGCGGCTCTCGTGATACTCTATGTGCTGAATTTCGTGCTCGTAGGTGCTGATTCTCGTGATACTGTAGGTGCTGCTTCTCGTGATACTGTATGTACTGCTTCTCGTGATACTGTAGGTGCTGATTCTCGTGATACTGTAGGTGCTGCTTCTCGTGTTCCTCTATGTGCTGATTCTCGTGAAACTGTATGTGCTGCTTCTCGTGATACTGTATGTGCTGCTTCTCTTAATACTGTATGTGCTGATTCTCGAGATACTGTATGTGCTGATTCTTGAGATACTGTAGGTGCTGCTTCTCGTGATACTGTAGGTGCTGCTTCTCGTTTTCCTCTATGTGCTGATTCTCGTGATACTGTATGTGCTGATTCTCGTGATACTGTATGTGCTGCTTCTCGTGATACTGTATGTGCTGATTCTCGTGATACTGTATATGCTGATTCTCATGATACTGTATGTGCTGATTTTCATGATACTGTAGGTGCTGCTTCTCATGATACTATATGTGCTGCTTCTCGTGATACTGTATGTGCTGCTTCTCGTGATACTGTATGTGCTGATACTCGTTATACTGTACGTGCTGCTTGTCGTGGCACTGTAGGTGTTGCTTCTCTTGATACTGTATGTGCTGCTTCTCGTGATACTGTATGTGCTGATTCTCGTGATACTGTAGGTGCTGCTTCTCGTGATACTGTATGTGCTGCTTCTCGTGATACTGTAGGTGCTGATTCTCGTGATACTGTATGTGCTGCTTCTCGTGATACTGTATGTGCTGATTCTCGTGATACTGTAGGTGCTGCTTCTCGTGTTCCTCTATGTGCTGATTCTCGTGATACTGTATGTGCTGATTCTCGTGATACTGTATGTGCTGCTTCTCGTGGGACTGTATGTGCTGATTCTCGTGATACTGTATGTGCTGATTCTTGAGATACTGTAGGTGCTGCTTCTCGTGATACTGTAGGTGCTGCTTCTCGTGTTCCTCTATGTGCTGCTTCTCGTGATACTGTATGTGCTGATTCTCGTGATACTGTAGGTGCTGCTTCTCGTGATACTGTAGGTGCTGCTTCTCGTGATACTGTAGGTGCTTATTCTCGTGATACTGTATGTGCTGCTCCTCGTGATACTGTATGTGCTGATTCTCGTGATACTGTAGGTGCTGCTTCTCGTGTTCCTCTATGTGCTGATTCTCGTGATACTGTATGTGCTGCTTCTCGTGATACTGTATGTGCTGCTTCTCTTGATACTGTATGTGCTGATTCTCGTGATAATGTATGTGCTGATTCTCGAGATACTGTATGTGCTGATTCTTGTGATACTGTATGTGCTGATTCTCGTGATACTATATGTGCTGATTCTCGTGATACTGTATGTGCTGATTCCCGTTATACTGTATGTGCTGATTCTCGTGATACTGTATGTGCTGCTTCTCGTGATACTGTATGTGCTGATTCTCGTGATACTGTATGTGCTGATTCTCGTGATACTGTATGTGCTGATTCTCGTGATACTGTAGGTGCTGCTTCTCGTGATATTGTATGTGCTGATTCTCGTGATACTGTATGTGCTGATTCTCGTGATACTGTATGTGCTGATTCTCGTGATCCTGTAGGTGCTGCTTCTCGTGATACTGTATGTGCTGATTCTCGTGATACTGTAGGTGCTGAGTCTCATGATACTGTAGGTGCTGCTTCTCGTGATACTGTATGTGCTGATTCTCGTGATACAATAATAACAATATAAGTTTGACATGATTAGTTGATTACACACCTGGTCTGTGACACTGTCTGTGCTGATTCTCAGGATATTATAATAACAATATATGTTTGTGTGTGTGTGTGTGTATGTTTGTGTGTGTATGCATGTTTAAGTTTGACAATATTACATACCTGATCAGTGACACTGTCTGTGCTGCTTGTCAGGATATGATATTTGACATGATCACACCTGAACTGATATATGAATATTTGAAATGATCACACACCTGATCTGATATATGGATATTTGACATGATCACACACCTGATCTGATATATGGATATTTGACATGATCATACACCTGATCTGATATACGGATATTTGACATGATTACACACCTGATCTGATACATGGATAATTGACATGATTACACACCTGATCTGATATATGGATATTTGACATGATCACACACCTGATCTGATATATGGATATTTGAAATGATTACACACCTGATCAGTGACACTGTCTGTGCTGCTTCTCAGGATATCTGAAGCTGCTTGAACTTGTGTCTCGTACACACCCATGAGTGATCCAATCTGCACATGTCCCGGGTCATGGTGAATGTCAGTGTGTGTGATATGTGCATGTGACTGTCTTGGTGTGCATGTGACTGTCTTGGTGTGCATGTGACTGTCTTGGTGTGCATGTGACTGTCTTGGTGTGCATGTGACTGACTTGGTGTGCATGTGACTGACTTGGTGTGCATGTGACTGTCTTGGTGTGCATGTGAATGACTTGGTGTGCATGTGACTGACTTGGTGTGCATGTGACTGACTTGGTGTGCATGTGACTGTCTTGGTGTGCATGTGACTGACTTGGTGTGCATGTGACTGACTTGGTGTGCATGTGACTGTCTTGGTGTGCATGTGACTGTCTTGGTGTGCATGTGACTGACTTGGTGTGCATGTGACTGACTTGGTGTGCATGTGACTGACTTGGTTTGCATGTGACTGACTTGGTGTGCATGTGACTGACTTGGTGTGCATGTGACTGTCTTGGGGTATGTAAGTTGCATGTACATCTCGTACACACCCATGAGTGATCCAATGTGCACATGCCACGGGTCATGCGTATTTTCAGTTTGTGTGATAACAGTACAGGAGCATGTGTGTTGCACTTGCGCCTTATACACACCCATCAGTGACCCAACTTGCACATGCCACGGGGTCATGTTGAATGTCAGTGTGTGTGATGACAAGAGCGTCCCCACCATTTGACTTGCGCCTGCGCACTAGATGCGCCATCTCTCCCCTATATGTGTGCTACAGTCCATGGGTATGTAAGTGCAACTCACATACCCCTGGACAGTGTGTGTGATTCAGTCCAGGGGTATGTAAGTGCAACTCACATACCCCTGGACAGTGTGTGTGATTCAGTCCAGGGGTATGTAAGTGCAACTCACATACCCCTGGACAGTGTGTGTGATTCAGTCCATGGGTATGTAAGTGCAACTCACATACCCCCTGGACAGTGTGTGTGATTCAGTCCAGGGGTATGTAAGTGCAACTCACATACCCTGGACAGTGTGTGTGATTCAGTCCAGGGGTATGTAAGTGCAACTCACATACCCCTGGACAGTGTGTGTGATTCAGTCCAGGGGTATGTAAGTGCAACTCACATACCCCGGGACAGTGTGTGTGATACAGTCCAGGGGTATGTAAGTGCAACTCACATACCCCTGGACAGTGTGTGTGATTCAGTCCAGGGGTATGTAAGTGCAACTCACATACCCTGGACAGTGTGTGTGATTCAGTCCAGGGGTATGTAAGTGCAACTCACATACCCCTGGACAGTGTGTGTGATACAGTCCAGGGGTATGTAAGTGCAACTCACATACCCCTGGACAGTGTGTGTGATTCAGTCCATGGGTATGTAAGTGCAACTCACATACCCCTGGACAGTGTGTGTGATTCAGGTCCAGGGGTATGTAAGTGCAACTCACATACCCCTGGACAGTGTGTGTGATTCAGTCCAGGGGTATGTAAGTGCAACTCACATACCCCTGGACAGTGTGTGTGATACAGTCCAGGGGTATGCATGCTGCACTTTGGCCTGTACAAACCCATCAGTGACCCAACCTGCACATGCCACGGGTTCTTGCTGAATGTCAATATGTGTGATAGTCCAGTCCAGGGGCATGTCAGTTGCACTTCGTAGTCTCGTACACACTTATCAGTAGGGACTGGCATATCATCTGATGTTGACCAAAGGCGAGTATGATATCATATCAAATTACTGCTCCCTTCCCATCAGTGATCTACTGGGAACATCTGGCTACCCACCTGGGCTGTTACCACCCACATGCAGTCGTGTCCACCCACCCACCCACCCATATAGCCCCTACCTCCTACAAAAACTCACCGCAGCCCTCTCTCCAACCCTGCTGACAATACCCCCCCCCCCCCCCCCCCCTCCAATCCCACCTGCATATTTAGCCCCTGCCTCCCACAAAAACTCACCGCAGCCCTCTCTCCAACCCTGCTGACAAGACCACCCACACACACACACCACACACCACCACCACCCTCCAATCCTACCTGCATATTTAGCCCCTGCCTCCCACAAAACTCACTGCTGCTCTCTCTCCAACCCTGCTGACAAGACCCCCCCCCCCCCCTCCAATCCCACCTGCATATATAGCCCCTGCCTCCCACAAAAACTCACTGCTGCTCTCTCTCCAACCCTGCTGACAAGACCCCCCCCCCCCCCCCCCCTCCAATCCCACCTGCATATATAGCCCCTGCCTCCCACAAAAACTCACTGCTGCTCTCTCTCCAACCCTGCCGACAAGAGCCCCCGCCCCACCCACCCAACCACCCACTCACATATGTAGCCCCTGCCTCCCACAACAACAACTCATCGCAGCCTTCTCTCCAACCTTGCCGACAAAGCCTTGGCCAATGTTCTTCAGCTCAGCTCGTGCTGACTCGATCACTGCCATCTCGGCCTGTGCCTTGCCGACAAGACCCCCCACCCACTCACCCACCCACCCACTCACATAGTTAGCCCCTGCCTCCCACAACAACTCACCGCAGCCCTTTCTCCAACCCTGCCGACAAAGCCTTGGCCAATGTTCTTCAGCTCAGCTCGTGCTGACTCGATCACTGCCATCTCGGCCTGTGCCTTGCCGACAAGACCCCCCACCCACTCACCCACCCACCCACTCACATAGTTAGCCCCTGCCTCCCACAACAACTCACCGCAGCCCTTTCTCCAACCCTGCCGACAAGGCCTTGACCAATGTTCTTCAGCTCAGCTCGTGCTGACTCGATCACTGCCATCTCGGCTTTAATAACAGCCAGGGCCTTGTCAGACAGGTCTGCCCTGAACTGCAGGTGTACAGGATTGAGGGTTTTAGGGTTCAAAGTTGGTGTGATTCAGGGTTCAAAGTTGGTGTTTTCAAGTGTGTTCATTTACTGTTTTTCCACCGCATATCAGTGAAATCTTTGCCTAAATAACATCCAGGGCCTTGTCAGACAGGTCTGACCTAAACTGCACACACAGGAGAAATGCTCCAAGTACCCACATCACTACATCAGTCAATTCCAAATACACCGTTCTTCTCTTCTCTTCTCTTTATTGGGAATACTTATTTTAATGGGGAATATGTAAATATTTATGTCTGAAATATTTCTAAATGCAGTATGCGAATCATGGTTGTCTGACTCAATCACTGCCATCTCGGCCTTGATAACAGCCAGGGCCTTGTCAGGCAGGTCTGCCTCGAACTGCACACACAAGAGCAACGCAACATGCACCCAAGTCAGTACATTCCAAATTCACCGTTCTTATCTTATCTTTATAGGGAATATGTAAATATCTGTGCCTCAAATATGTATAAATATGCATTGACTGTTTTCCCGCCTCGATCACTGCCATCTCGGCCTTAATAACAGCCAGGGCCTTGTCAGACAGGTCTGACCTGACCTGCAGGTGTACAGGATTCAGGGTTTCAGGGTTCAGAGTTGGTGTGATTCAGGGTATAAGTCAGTTGGCCTGAATAACATCTAAGACCTTGGCAGACAGGTCTGAATTGTACTGCAAGGTTATAGGGATCAGGGTTCAGGTTTCAGGGTTCAAGTTGGTGTGTCTGTCAAACACCCAGAGGATTTTTGACTGCAAGGCTATAGAGCTCGGGACTCATGGTTTCAGGTTTCAGAGTCGAGGGTTCAGGATTCCAGCCGGTGGTTCAGTACAACCCCCCCAAGCCTTGGCACACTGAGAGGATTTGTACTGCAAGGTTGTATATATGTATGTATGACAGGGGTAGGCCAAATAGGCTTAAGGGACTTGCCCAACCCTGATAGGAAGGGCTGAAAAGAAAAAGCATTGAGAAGGATACAGGGCTCGGGTCTCCCTGTCCTGAGCCCTGAGCCCTGAGCCCTGAGTTTGTAAAGCTTGTCCTGAGCCCTGAGTCTATCCTAAGTCCTGAGCTTGTCCTGAGCCCTGAGCCCTGAGTTTGTAAAGCTTGTCCTGAGCCCTGAGTCTATCCTAAGTCCTGAGCTTGTCCTGAGCCCTGAGCCCTGAGTTTGTAAAGCTTGTCCTCAGCCCTGAGTCTATCCTAAGTCCTGAGCTTGTCCTGAGCCCTGAGCCCTGAGTTTGTAAAGCTTGTCCTGAGCCCTGAGTTCTGAGCCCTGATTCCTGAGTTCTGAGTCCTGAGCCATGAGTTTGAAAAGCTTACCGTTTTCAAAACTTTTTTTTCTACGATTGTTTTTACAATCTCAATCTAGAGATAAATTACTTATTATTAAATAAATTTAGTTTTGTTACCCACCTCAGCCCCTTTTAGTGATATACATTGGTCTATATATACAAATTGGTAGACCAAAAATATATACATTGGTAGACCAAATCACTCTGAGGATGAAGAGTCGGGGGTTCGATTCCCCCTTCGGTCGCTCTTGGCGTTGCAGGTCGTCGTCAACTGCGATGGTAGCTTGTCCAGTTGAGGTAGAAGACCGCTTCCTACCCGCATACAACGGGTTCCCTGAACACCACGCCCCATCAGGCGTTATAATTACATCACCCACCTCTTCACGTTGCTCCTTTTTTGTATATAATTTTTATTTACTTAATGTTATGATACCTCATTCACGTTGCTCCTGAATTTTATTTATTATTTCTTTATCTATTTATTTATTTGTATACATATTTACTTTGTTACCTCATTCACGTTGCTCCTAAAGTTTATTTATTTATTTCTTTTGTGTTTATATATATTTATATTTATTTATTTACTTAACGTTACCCCATTCACGTTGCTCCTGAATGTTATTTATTTATATCTTATATATATATATTTGTTTATATATTTATTTATTAATTTATTTACTTAATGTTACCTCATTCACGTTGCTCCTGAATTGAGCTGCAGAATCGCGCATGCTTTTGGTTGCGAGCCATCAACTGGTCGCTGACCTGGCTGATGGCATTTGCCACTAGCCCACCGGTGGTGCTCACGGCGCCCTGCTCAGGTGCATGTGTTGAGGTGGGGTGGGGTGAGGTGGGGTAGGTTGTGGGTGGGGGGTTGGGGTGGTGAGGTAGGTTGTGAGGTGTGCTCTGCGGCGCCCTGCTCGGTGCATGTGTTTAGTTGGGGTGGGGAGGTGGGGTGGGGTGTGGGTTGGGTGGTGGTGTGGGTGAGTAGGTGTGAGTGTGCTTCTCCGGCTCCCTCCAGGTGCAATGTGTTGAGTTGGGGTTGGGTGAGTGGGGTTGGTGTGGGGGGGTGGGTGGGGTGGGGTGAGTAGGTGGTGAGGTTGTGCTCTCGGCGCCCTGCTCAGTGCATGGGTTTTGGTGGTGTGGTGGTGTTGGGGGTTGAGTAGTGAGGTGAGGTGAGGATGAGGTGAGGTGAGTGAGGTGAGGTGGGTGGGTAGGTGAGGTGGGTGAGTGAGGTGGGTTATGGGGTAAATGGGGTTGGGTTTCATGGGGTATGGGTATGGGGTAAATGTGGGTATGGTGTATGGGGTATTTGGGTATGGTTTATGGGGTTATTATGTGTATGTGTGTGTGTTGTTGTTTGTTGTGTGTGGTTGTGGTGTGTTGGGTGTGGGTGTGGTATGGTGGTGTGGTGGTGTGTGGTGTGTGGTGTGCGGTGGTGTGGTCTGGTTTCGGTGTGTGGGTGGTGTGGTTGGGCTTGTCTGGTGATGGTTGGTGGTTTGGTGTGGTGTGGTGTTGTGTGTGTGTTGGTGTGGGGTTTGGTGGGTTGGTGGGGGGGGTGGTGAGGTGCGGATGTTGTGTGTGGCGTGGGTGGGGTGGCGGGGTCTGGGGTGTCGGGGTTCGGCGGGTTTCTGTTTTGTAGTTCGGTGTGGGGTTACTTAATTGCTTGTGAGGGGACAATTCTGCAAGCAGTGCACAACGCCTCTTGCTTGTGGTACCAAATTTCTAGATACGGTAAAGATAATAACCCCCAACATAAACTCGTCCGGCAAAACCTGAAAGTAGCTCCAATCCCAAGGGCATCTTAATAACCACGACGGATCTGGATTCATGTCCCGTTTTTATGTTCTTTTCTAAGCCCCCCCTTTTTCTTTTTCTTATCCCTTGTCTTTCTTTCCAGGATCCCCTTACCAGTCTCCGTTTGTATCGATCATACTATTCGGTTCCGGACCCATCACTGGCCAGTCTTCCGTTTTGTAGCTTATCAAGCTATTCGTTTTCTCGTCGTCCATCTGGCCCATCTCCGTTTGTCCTATGCATAGCCTTTCTGTTTCCGACCATCTGGCCAGTCTCGTTTGTAGCTATTCATAGTCTTTTTTCAAATTGGCTTCTTTCAATTTCATCAATTCGAACTTTAAATTTAAACGAGTCATTTTGCCTCTGGTTTTAAAAGATGAAGGTGTGGTGTTCGAATCCCAATGGGTGCGCTGAATTGTTAGAGGTCGCTGTCAATCGCCATGGTAGCTTTGTCCAGGGAAAGCAGCAGCTCATTCCCAGACGGGGATCCCGTAATACCATATCCTACCAGGCGTTATCATTACTTTTTCTTACTCGTTACAGGTGTGGTGTGATCTGATGTGTGGTCTGACGTGTGATCTCAGGTGCGTTGTGTAGGAGGTCTAAATGACTCGGTATAGGTTTGGTTGATCTGATGTGTGGGTTGACCGTGTGATCTCCAGGTGCGTGGTTGTAGGAGGTCTAAATACCGGTATAGGTGTGGTGTGATCTGATGTGTGGTCTGACGTGTGATCTCAGGTGCGTTGTGTAGGAGGTCTAAATGACTCGGTATAGGTGTGGTGTGATCTGATGTGTGGTCTGACGTGTGATCTCAGGTGCGTTGTGTAGGAGGTCTAAATGACTCGTATAGTGTGGTGTGCTCTTATGTGGTGGGTTCTGACGTGGGATCTCAGTTGCGTTGTGTAGGAGCTAAATGACTTCGTATGGTGTGGTGTGAGCTATGTTGGTCTGACTATTATCTCAGGGTTGCGGTTGTGGAGGACGGTCAAAGGAACCTCGGTATAGGTTGTGGTGATCTGATGTGGTGGTCTGACGTGTGATCTCAGGTGCTTTGTGTAAGGAGGTCTAAATGCTACTCGGTATAGGTGGTGTGGTGGATCTATGTTGGTCTGACTTGTGATCTCAGGTTGCGTTGTGTAAAGGAGGTCTAAATGACCCTCGTTATAGGTGTGGGTGATCTGATGTGTGGTCTGACTATATCTCCAGGTTGCGTGTGTGGAGGTCTAAATGACTCGGTATAGGTGTGGTGTGATCTGATGTGTGGTCTGACGTGTGATCTCAGGTGCGTTGTGTAGGAGGTCTAAATGACTCGGTATAGGTGTGGTGTGATCTGATGTGTGGTCTGACGTGTGATCTGAGGTGTGTTGTGTAGGACAAATATGCAGGATGTCCAACTTGCCCTGTACAAATATGCAGGATGTCCAACTTGCCCTGTACAAATATGCAGGATGTCCAACTTGCCCTGTACAAATATGCAGGATGTCCAACTTGCCCTGTACAAATATGCAGGAGGTCCAACTTGCCCTGTACAAATATGCAGGAAGTCCAACTTGCCCTGTACAGGTCAGTCTGCTGCAACATGCCCTCTTGGAGGAGGTTGTACTGTTCTGATGTGTGATGTGATACGTGATCTGAGGTGTGATCTCATGTGTGATCTGTTGTGTAACTTACTCAGTACAGGTCAGTCTTCTTCACCATGAGGTCACTTATCCAGTACAGGTGTTGTGTGATCTCATGTGTGATCTGATGTGTGATCTGGAATGGTCTGTTATGTAGTACAAAGCCAAGCCAAGCCAAGCCAAGCCAAGCGGTCACTTACCCTGTGCGGGTGTGGGATCTCATGTGCGATCTGATGCGTGATCTGAGGTGTGCCCTGAGGTGTGCCCTGAGGTGTGCCCTGAGGTGTGATCTGGAATGGTCTGTTGTGTGGTGTGTGTGTGTGTATACCTGTTGTGTTGTGTTGTGTTGTGTGTGTGTGTGTGTGTGTGTGTGTGTGTGTGTGTTGTGTGTGTGTGTAACTGTTGTGTTGTGTTGTGTGTGTGTAACTTACCCTGTACAGGTCAGTCTGCTTCAACATGCCCTCTTGGAGGATGTCGTACTGTTCATTCAGCTTGTTCCTCCTCTCTTCAGCTGAGCTCTGCGGTGGGGGAGGGCATGGATTCGTGTGTATTTGTTGAGTGTGTGTGGAGTGTTTTTCCGCTTGTTTTCTTCTTCTCGTTCTTCTTCTCTTCAGCCGAGCTCTGTGGTGGGGAGGTCAGTGGATTATGTTTGGATTGTTTTGGGGGGTGGTGTGTGTTTGGTGTGTGTGTGTGTGTGTGTTCAGCTTGTTCCTCCTCTCCTCATCTGAGCTCTGCAGTGGGGAAAGGGAAAGGGGAGTAGTTAATGTTTTGACTGGGGTTGAGAGTGTTGTAGGTGTATTGTGTGTGTGTGTTGTGTGTGTTTTTGGGGGGGTGGGGGGGGGTGGGGGGGGGGGGGAGGGGGGGTTGGGGGGGGGGGGGTGTGGGGGGGGTTGGAGTGGTGGGGGGGGCGGGGGGGGTTTTTGTTTTTTTTTTTTTATTTTGGTTTTTCTGTTTTGTTGTTTTTGTTTGTTGGGTTTTTTTGTTGGTTTTGGTTTTTTGTGCTTTGTTGGTTTGTTTGGTGTGGTGTGGTTTTGTGGTTGGTTTTTTGTTGTTTTTTTTTTTTGTTGTTTTGTTTTGGGTTGTGTTGTTTTTTTTCTTGTTCTTGTTTTTTTTTTTTTTTATTTAGTTGTTTTTTTTTTTTTTTTTTGTTTTTTTTTTTTTGGTTTTTGTTGTTTGGGCGTTTGGGGTTTTGTTTGTGTCTGTATTGTTGTTGGTTCTTTTTTTTTGTTCGTTTTTTTCTTTTTCCCGTTGTTTTGTTGGTCTTTTCCTTTCCTTCGGTTCTTTTTTTTTTTTTTTTTTTTTTGTTTTTTTTGTTTTTTTTTTTTTTTTTTTTTTATCTTTTTTTTTTTTGTTTTATTTTTTTGTTTTTTTTTTTTTTTTTTCTTTTTTTTGTTGTTTTCGTGTCTCTTCTCTGTTTTGTGGGGGTCGTGGCGTGGTTGGGGGTTAGTTGTGTGTGTGTGGGTGTGGATGTGGCTCGTGGTTGTGGCGTTCTTCCCGTGCCCTTTTGCCTGGTGGCCCCTGCCCGCGTCCCGTCCCGGGTCCTTTTTGTTTTTCGTTTTTGTCCCCGCCTTCCCCTCCAGGAGGTGTGGTCCCCCGACACCAACCCCTGCGACCCAGGATGGCATTTTGAATGGCGCTGCCACTCTTACAAAAGAGTAGGCGCACTTAGGGTTGTGTGTGTGTACTAATGTGTACTAAATGTGTACTAAAAACTCATGTGTACTACATGTGTACTAAAAAACATTTTCCATGTTCACGTGCTATTATATTAGCTTTTGGAGCCCATCTACGTGAATCGCGTAAACAAAAGAACCCAGCTAAGCCTGGAGACCCAATTTGATGTGCCAGACACTGCCACGTAACATGGTCATGGAACATAACCATTATTTTAGGTCCACCTAAAAAGGCCTTAGACAGGTGGATTATGAACCCATGTTACGTTGACCCAATTTTACGTATTACCCATGTTACGTATGACCGCCAAGTTTACGTCGACCCACTTGTTACGTTATGACCCATTTATTATGAACCCCAATGTACGTATGACCCAATTTCGTATTAACCCAATGTTAACTATACCCAAGGTTACGTTAGACCCAGTGTTTACGTATGACCCAATGTTTACGTATGCCCAATGTTAGTATACCCAATTTACGATGAACCAATGTTACGTATGACCCAATGTTACGTATGACCCAATGTTACGTATGACCCAATGTTACGTATGACCCAATGTTACGTATGACCCAATGTTACGTATGACCCAATGTTACGTATGACCCAATGTTACGTATGACCCAATGTTACGTATGACCCAATGTATGACTTATGTGGCAGTGTCTGGCATAACATAACATAACATTCTGGCATAACATAACATTCTGGCATAACATAACATTCTGGCATAGCATAACATTCTAGCATAAAATGGTCATGGAACAGTAGACCACCTACAGGCTTAAAAAAATGTGCAGGGTATCTTCCCTCGCATCAAACCCACCTTCAACATTCAGTCTGAACACTAGCTAGGGCCTCCATATTTCATGGCACCCTCACATCTAACTCACCTTCAACAGGGCAGCCTGAACGACAGCTGGGGCCTCCACATTTCAAGGCACCCCCGCATTTAACTCACCGTCAACAGGTCAGTCTGAACACCAGCTAGGGCCTCCACATTTCTAGGCACCCTCGCATCAAACTCACCGTCAACAGGTCAGTCTGAACACCAGATAGCTTTCTTCCAGCCCCTACATTTGGAACCAGGGAGCCAACACGATCAAGGATGCTTTTGGAAGTTTGTACCACCAACTGTCCCGCCTTGCTACCTGAAGGATCATCACGTGTGTGTGTGTTTGTGAGTGTGTGAGTGTGCATGTGTGTGTTTGTTCATCCAACTGATTTGGAAGTTTGAGCCACCAAGTGTCCTGCCTTGCTGCCTGAAGGATCATCACGTGTGTGTGTGTTTGTGAGTGTGTGAGTGTGTATGTGTGTGTTTGTGAGTGTGTGAGTGTGTATGTGTGTGTGTGTTCAGCCAACTGGTTGGATGTTTGGACCACCAGCTGTCCTGCCTTGCTACCTGAAGAATCTTCACGTGTGTGTGTCTTTATGTGTGTGAGCGAGTGTTAGAGAGAGTGCGTGTGCGTGTGTGTACAGCCAACTGGTACACTGGTTTGATATTTGGGTGGGTGGGTGAGTGGGTGAGTGGGTGGGTGGATAGATGGGTGGATGGGTGGGTGGATGGGTGGGTGGGTGGATGGGTGGGTGGGCTGGGTGGCATGGATGGATGGGTGGGTGGATAGAGAGATGTCGGTAGAAGGAAGTATATTATTTGTCAGTCTCACTTGCACTGCTCAACAGACCCACCCACATGTTAAAAATCTTCGTAACTGTTGGCAAAATCCCTGATGTCACCTTCAAGAGGACAAGTATACCTCAGGCCGTCCCACATAGCGCTCAACAGGGCAATATGATACATTGATACAGTCTCTAGGTAGACTTCAAGGTGTCAGTTTTAGGTAGACAGTGTCTAGGTAGACAGTTATAGGTAGACAGTTATAGATAGACAGGTAATTATAGGCAAAATCTCTGATGTCGCCTAAAACAGTACAAGTATCCCTCAGGCCATTCCACATGCCGCTCAACAAGGCAACTTGGTACATTGATACGGTCTCTAGGTAGACAGTTACATCCACCTGTCAAAACATCTTTGTGTACCCGTTGGCCAAATCCCAGATGCCACCTAAAACAGTACCAGTATACCTCAGGCAGCTAAAAGCTGCCTAATACTCGCGGGTACCGCCCCCCTTTGGGGGGTGAGCTAGTACGCCTAGGGGCGTACTAGCTTACCCAGAGGGCTGGTACCTCGATAATTTCGTTAGGCCAAAGCCCCTTTCAAAGATATACATTGGTCTAGTGGACGACCTAATCAGAGGATGAAGAGTCGGGGGTTCGATTCCCCCTTCGGTTGCTCTTGGCGTTGCAGGTCGTTGTCAACCGCAATGGTAGCTTGTCCAGTTGAGGTAGAAGACCGCTCCCTACCCGCGTACGACGGGTTCCCTGATCACCACGCCCCACCAGGCGTTATCATTACCTCACTAGGCGAAAGAAGGTGCGGGGTTTGAATCCCTGCATTGACACAGTCTCTAGGTAGACTTCAAGGGTTCAGTTACTAAGGCCAGTGATGCACTACAATGTGCCGGTGGTTTTGATTGCAGTAGTGGCAGGAGGCATGAGGAGGGGCACTGGAGGTGGTGGTGGTGGTGGTGATGGTGGTGGTGGTGGTGGGGGCAAGTTCTGCACTCCCATGGTCACCGTCAGGGTGGTGTTCAAGGAGTCAGTTACCATGCCACTCAACAAGGCAACATGATACATTGAGACAGTGTATAGGTAGACTGTATAGGTATCTATATATAGATATGTAAACAGTATATATGTATATATAGGTATGTATATATAGGTATATTTAGGTATATATACAGTCTATAGGTAGGTGTATATATATATATACAGTCTATATATATACAGCCTATATATATGTAGTATATATACAGTCTATATATAGGTATGTAAACAGTCTATAGGAAGACTGTATAGGTATCTAGGTATCTAGGTGTAGGTAACAACAAGGCAACATGATACAGTGTGTATGTACACAGTTACACCCACCTGTCAAAGCATTGCTGTACCCTTGGACTAGCTCCTTGACAGAATCCAAAATAGCGCTAGTCCCCCTCAGGCCATTCCACATGTCTGTGATGGAGGCGATCAGGCCAGAATCGGAACCTGACCTGCCTGCAGTTGGGCATGCATGTGGTGGTGTGTGTGCGTGTGAGAGAGAGTGTGAGTGTGTGTTTGCGTGTGTGTGTTTGTGTTTGTGTGTGTGATTGTGTGTGTGTGTGAGAGTGTGTTTGTGTGTGTATGAGTGTGTGTGTGTGGAATGGGGCATCAGTGATGGAGGCCATCAGGCCAGAGTCGGAACCTGCCCTGCCTGCAGTTGGGTGTGCATGTGATGTGTTTGTGTGGGTGAGCATTTGTACATCTGTGATTATGAGCGTGTGTGTGTGGAATGGGGCATCAGAGATAAGAGGCAACCAGGCCACAGTTAGAGCTTGCCATACCTGCAGTTGGGGGTGCATGTGATGTGTGGGTGCGGGTGAGTATTGAGCGTTTGTACATCTGTGATTATGAGCGTGTGTGTGTGGAATGGCATCAGTGTGCATGTGATATGTTTGCGTGTGTGTGCGAGTTTGTGTGTGTGTGTGTGTGTTGTGTGTGTGTGTGTGTGTGTGTGTGTAATGGGACATCAGAGATGGAGGCAATCAGGCCAGAGTCAGAGCCTGTCTTACTGGGGGTGCATGTGATGTGTTGGTGTGTGTGTGAGAGTCTGTGTGTGAGTGTGTGAGTGTGGAATCGGACATCAGAGATGGAGGCAATCAGGCCAGAGTCAGAGCCTGTCTTACTGGGGGTTGCATGTGATGTGTTGGTGTGTGTGTGAGAGTCTGTGTGTGAGTGTGTGAGGTGGAATCGGACATCAGAGATGGAGGCAATCAGGCCAGAGTCAGAGCCTGTCTTACTGGGGGTGCATGTGACGTGTTGGTGCATGTGATGGGCACACACACAAACACCACCTACCAGTCAGTGCCCCTTCCGATTGAATCAACACAAACAAGAACACACTTACACACACACACAAACACACACACACACAAACACACACACACACACACACACACACACAAACCCACCTACCAGCCAGAGCCCCTGCCGATTGACTCAACGCAAACGCAAACACACTTACACACACACACACACACAAAAACCCCCTACCAGCCAGAGCCCCCTGCCGATTGACTCAACGCAAACACAAACACAAACACACTTACACCACACCACAACACACACAACCCACCTACAGCCGAGCCCCTGCGATTGACTCACGCAAACACAACACCTTGCACACACACACCACACACACAACCCACACACACACTAACCCCCCTACCATCCATGGCCTGCCTATTGACTCACTCAAACACAACACCCTTGCACGAAAACACACGCAGCACACACACCACACCACGACACACAACACACCTACCAGCCAACCCCTGCCGTTGACTCAACGCAAACACAAACACACTATTGCACTCACACACACACACACACACACACAAAACCAACACCAACCCACCTACCAGCCATAGCCCTGCAGATTGCCTCACGCAACCAACACCTTGCACACACACATCCCACACACAACCACCACACACACAACCCACCTACCAGCCAGAGCCCCTGCCGATTGACTCAACGCAAACACAAACACACTTGCACACACACACACACACACACACACACACAAACCACCTACCAGCCAGAGCCCCTGCCGATTGACTCAACGCACACACAACACACTTGCACACACACACACACACACACACCACAACCCACCTACCAGCCAGAGCCCCTGCTGATTGACTCACGCAAACACAAACACACTTACACACACCACACACCCACACACAAACCCACCTACCAGCCAGAGCCCTGCCGATTGACTCAACGCAAACCACTAAAACACGATACACACACACCCACCACACACACCCACACACACACAAACCACACAACACACACACACACCAAACCCACATACCAGCCAGAGCCCCTGCCGATTGACTCAAGCAAACACAAACACACTTACACACACAACACACACACAAACCCACCTACCAGCCAGAGCCCCTGCCGATTGACTCAACACAAACACAAACACAAACACTCGCACACACACACACACACACACACACACACACACACAAACCCACCTACCAGCCAGAGCCCCTGCCGATTGACTCAACACAAAC
This sequence comes from Chlamydomonas sp. ICE-L, assembly GCA_013435795.1. Classification (NCBI taxonomy): domain Eukaryota; kingdom Viridiplantae; phylum Chlorophyta; class Chlorophyceae; order Chlamydomonadales; family Chlamydomonadaceae; genus Chlamydomonas; species Chlamydomonas sp. ICE-L. The sequence goes on from JACBWV010000810.1 coordinate 1,497,492, forward strand.
ACAAACACTCGCACACACACACTAACACCACCTACCAGCCAGAGCCCCTGCCGATTGAGCTTGCACAGCCAAAGGGGACTTGACCATCGCATCCGGCATGTTTGAGCTAGTTGAATTAACCTGAAAGTTCGAAGGGGAAGGGGATGAGGATGAGGATGACGAGGATGGCATTAAGTGCTTCTGATGACGAGGATGGCATTAAGTGCTTCTGATGACGAGGATGGCATTAAGTGCTTCTGTTGACGAGGATGGCATTAAGTGCTTCTGATGACAAGGATGGCGTTAAGTGCTTCTGATGACGAGGATGGCATTAAGTGCTTCTGATGACAAGGATGGCATTAAGTGCTTCTGATGATGAGGATGGCATTAAGTGCTTCTGATGACGAGGATGGTATGAAGTGCTTCTTAACCCACCCCCTCCTGATAATCTATCTTTGTCTTGATCACCACATGTGAGGATAGGCAAGTCCATTGACTCTAGCTGGTTGCCCCTGGACTTTTTTTTTTTTTTTTTTTAGTTGTGAAAGGTATTTCACCCCAGGAGGTGGGTCTCCCTACACAGAGACACCGAGGATTCGAACTGAATAACGTTGCCACTCCTACAAAAGAGTAGGCGCGCTTGGGTCGGTGGGAGTACTGACCCTCGACCAAACGAAGATTAACTACTTGCGGACTGTGACATTCATACAACTTAAAATGTTGGGCGAGTCTCCTTAGCCTAATTGGCTACCCCTGAACTGCCGTCGTCAATGGAGCGATCCGTCTTTTGATCAGGAGCCAAGCCAAAAGTATCTACCATCACAGTCACATGCACACCACACACACAGATGATCATATACCTCATCTCACTCACCATACCCATGAGTGCCGCAATGAAGCGATCCGTCTCTTGACCAGGTGCCAAGCCAAAGGTGTCCACTACCACACATACATGCACACACACATGCACACATGCAGATGGACACATAGATACCCCATGTAACTCACCAGACCCAGGAGTGCCCCAATGAAGCGATCCGTCTCTTGACCAGGTGCCAAGCCGAAGGTATCCACCACCAAAGCCTCCGCCTTGCTCTCGTTGCTTCTTGTGGAGCGCCAAACTTGAGTGATGCCATTCTCACGCGCCAACCCACTGACAAGGTTGTCTCGCACAGCTCCGCTGCCAAGGTTGCCAAGGCCCTCCAGCACAGCAGTCGCCCCATTTCCGAGGTTTTCGCGAACCACCCCCGGGCCTAGACCGTCGAGCCCCACGCCACTTCCGAGGTTGTCGCGAACCGCCCCGCTGCCAAGGTTGTCGAGCATTGCTCCGCTTCCCAGAGTGTCGTTGTTAGTCACGATGGTGTCCAGGCGGTCTACAAGCCTGACCAGCAGGTTGGTGCTCCTGGCGCTGCTGTTGCTCAATGTGGTGCGAATGCCAGAGGTGGAGTTGGCTACACGTTCCAAGGCGGGCAGAACAACGATGGAGTTGTTGATGATGGCCATACTGCAAACAAGGGAACAGACAAGCATTAGCTGACCAAGTTATTTGCTTGATGATGATGACCTGGCGTTGCTATTGCTTCATGTGGTGCGGATGTATATGATAAATTAATAATGGGGTTGTTGGTGATGGCCATACTGCAAACAAGGGAACAGACAAGCATAGGAAGACAAGGTTATTTGCTTGGTGATGATGACCTGGCGCTGCTGTTGCTCCATGTGGTGCGGATGTGTATGATGCTTGGGTTATTGATGGTGGCCATTCTGCCAGCAAGGAAATAGTTTCAACAAGGTTGTTGACCTATGCTAGGTGACACCCACCAGCCGACCCAAAACAACACAGCACCCAGCACCCATCCCCCATGACCCTGACACCAGACCCCAAAGCCAAAACCCGAAACCAAGCTCTGAAACTATTACCCAAAGCATACAAAAAACAGACCTAAAACTTGAATCAAAATTCACCCCTCAAACGACCACACCTGTTCAGGCGCTCGAGTAGACTATTACAAAAAAAAAAAAAAATCAAAATCCACCCCTAAAACCACCACACCAGTTTTAGGCATTCGAGTAGGCTATTCAGGATCATGGTCTGGTTCACCATCAGGTCTTCGGCTTAGTCAGACGACCCTAGCATTATTTTGGTTTGTTTATTTTACCTTTTATCAAAATCAACTCTCTAAATACAATTATGGAAGGGGTTTAAAAAAAATACCGCTAACTACCAACTAAAACTCTTGTGAGGATGGTTTGGGAGCCAGTGTGCCTCTGATAATGATGGGCTTGCTAAAAACTGCGCTTCAGTGCAAAAAGCGCAATAAGCGCTTGCTGCGCCCACAGGGGGTTGCAAAAAACTGCGCGAAACGCGCAGTGGGGCTCAAAAAGGCAGCGCGCCAGCGCGCAAAAGTGCGCGCTTGGAAGTACCCTGCTTGGGAGCCAGTGTGCCTCTGCTATTGATGTGCTTGCCCGCACAATCCCAAACCCCAGACCCAACCCCCCAAACCTAAACCAATCACCAAAACCAAAATCCAGAACCATAAACCACCCCTCATGTAAACCTACGCACTTGCATAGGCGCTCCAGCAGGCTATCCAGTACCCGACCCCCAAAACCTAAAAATCAATCCCCAAAACCTAAAAATCAATCCCCAAATTCAGAACTATGAAGCCCCCCTCATATAAATAGGGGAATAAATAGGGGAATAATAATAAATAGGGGAATAATAAATAGGGGAATATCATGTGATGTTGACCAAAGGCGAGTATGATATCATATGATCAGTGATCAGTGTGTATAAATGGTAACTTTAGCTTAGTCAGACTGCCGGCATCATACCATACAAATTACATCATATGATACAGTTTATAAATGGTAACGTTGGCCTGGTCAGACTGCCGGCATCATATGATATCATATGATAACATGATATTATATGATATCAGATTGCTGTTCCCTATGTGTAATCATACGCATTTGGTTAGGCGCTCCTGCAGGTTATCCAGTCCCCACCCCCGCCAAACCTAAAAATCAATCCCCAAACCCAAAAATCCAGAACCATTAACCACCCCTCATGTATGTATGCACCTATATATATATATATATATATATATATATATATATATAAACATACGCACTTGTTTAGAGACGCTCCAGCAGGTTATCCAGAAGCATGGTCTCGTTCACAATCCCCTCATCGGCACTTTGAGCCAGTGAGCTCATATCACTCGTGATGGGCATGCCTCCAGTGCTGACGTCGCTGCTGCCTGACTCACTGTCTTGCATATCTGTCATTGCTGGCATATCTGTGGTTGCGGCAGATACCGTTGGGCAAAGCAGGAGTGACCACTCCTGGAGGTCGATGGTACGGCTGGGGGGGGATAGATAGGGTGTGGATGTTGGTGTTTGTGGGGGGGGGGGGGGATGGGTAGGTGTGTGTGGGTGTGTGGGTGGGGGGGGGGGGGGGTTGGGGGGGTTGGGGGGGTTGGGGGGTGGCAAAGCAGGAGTGACCACTCCTGGAGGTCGATGGTACGGCTGTGGGGGGATATATAGGGTTGGGTGTGGGTGTGGGTGTGGGTGTGGGAAAGGTTTGGAAGCTGGTGGATGGTTTGTGGATGGTGGTTGGTGGTTGGTGGTTGGTGCTCAGTGAGTGACCAGTCCTGTAGGTAGATGGTCAGCAGGAGGGGGATAGATAGGGTTGGGTGTGTGGGTGTGGGTGTGGGTGTGGGTGTGGGTGTGGGTGTGGGTGTGGGTGTGGGTGTGGGTGTGGGTGTGGGGGTAGGTGGGGGGATGGGGGGTGGGGGGTGAAAAGCAGGAGTGACCACTCCTGTAGGTCAATGGTACGGCTGGAGGGGGAACAGCATCATCGTCGTGGGTACTAGCATCTGTAATATTGATATCATAAGGTGCACTAGCCCACTTACCTGTCATGGGCGCTACCCAAGTCGACAATCCTCAGCACCCAGCTCCCCTTGCTACCACCCATGCCAGAGTACATACCCCCTCCCACTGCCAGCATGTTCATTAGGATTTGGATCCGCATTGGAATTGGTATTTGAATTGGCATTTATTTATCTTTCTTATGCCTCATCCAAGTACCGGCCCAGCAGGGGCAAAGGGACCGGTGAGGGAGGCAGTGGCTGGTTAGGATGCTTGGGATGGTATCAACAGCATCATTGTCGTGGGTACAAGCATCTGTAATATTGATATCATAAGGTGCACCAGCCCTCCTACCTGTCATGAGCGCTACCCAAGTCAACAATCCTCAGCACCCAGCTCCCCTTGCTACCACCCATGCCAGCGTCCATACCCCCTCCCACTGCCAGCATGTTCAAGTCCGCAGCAGGGGCAAAGGGCCCGGTGAGGGAGGCAGCACTGCTGGTTAGGCTGATTGGGATAGTGGCAACAGCATCATTGTCAAAGGCGATGTTGTCCATGCCGGAGGAGAGGTCTCCCCCTTGACGGACGTCCTTGAGCATGACGGTCTTGGGGGAGGGAGAGCTAGTGGACAGGGCACTGAGGGTTATCTGCAGGTGGTGGAGGTGGTGATGTGTGTGTGGTTATTTTGTGTTTCGTGTGTTGTGTGTGTGTGTGTGCTAGTGGACAGGGCACTGATGGTTGTATTGTTGGGTTGTGGTTTGGTGATTGGTGTGTGGTTTTTTGTTGTGTGGCGCGCTGGCAGGGCTTGAAGGTTTAGGTGGTCTGGCACTCGTGTGGTGTTGGGGGTGGTGGGGTGATGGTGGGGTGTTGTGTGTGGTTTAGTTTTGTGGTAGTGTTTGTGTGTGTGCACTTGGTGGGCACTTTCAACATCCATATACGCTCATGTGCCACTGCCAGGCCCTCCAGTGCAATGTGGTCGACACCACAGCCTTTTGCCGATGTTGTGTCCACACTCAGAACAGTGCCTTGCTTTTTTCTTCTGACATAAAAACATCACGGGGGGGGGGGGGGGTGGGGGGGGGGGGGGCGAGGGGGGGGGGGGTGGGGGGGGGGGGGGGGGGGGGGGGGGGGGGTTGGGTGGTGTGGGGGGTGGGGGTGGGGTGTTGGGGGGTGGGGTGGTGGGGGGGGGGGGGGGGTCGGGGGTGGGGGGGGGGAGGGGGGGGGGGGGGGGGGGGGGTGGGGGGGGGCGGGGGTGGGTTGGGGGGGGGGGGGGGGGAGGGTCTTATTGTTGTTATTTTATTTGCTTATTTTTTTTTTTTTTTATTTTTTCTTTTTTGTTGGGTTTCTTAGCTTTTTTTTATTTTTTTTGGTTTTTTGTATTTTTTGTTTTTTTTTGTTTCTTTTTTTTGTTCTTTTTTTTTGTTTTTGTTGTTTTGTTTGTGTTTTTTTTTTTCTTTTTTCTTTTCTTTGTTTTGTATATTTTTGTTCGTTTTTTTTTTTTGTGTGGGGGGGGGGGGGGGGGGTGGGGGTGGGGGTGTGGGGGTGTTGAGGGTGGGGGTGCGGTGGGGGGTGGGGGGGGGGGGGGGGTGGTGGGGGGGGGGGGGGGGGGTGGGGGTGGGGGGGGGGGGGGGGGTCTTGGGGGGGGGCGGGGGGGGGGGGTGTTGGGGGGCGGTAATGTGGGTTTGTGGTGGGTGTGGGGTGGGGGGTGGGTGTGGGGGGGCGTTGGGGGGGGGGGTTGGCTCGTGCGGGGGGTGGGGGGGGTGTGTGTGCGTTGGTGTAGGGGGGGGTGGGCGGGGGGGGGGGGGGTGGGGGGGGGTGGTGGGGGGGGGGGGGGGGGGTTGGTGTAGGGCTTGTGGTTTTTTTTTTGTTTGGGGTTTTGTTCTTTTTGGTTTGTTCTGTGGTTTGTTGTGGTGGTCGTTTAGTGGATTGCGAGTTTGGTTTCTTTTTTATGGTTGTAGTGTTGTGGTTGTTTGGGGGGGGGTGTTATTTGCGGGGTTTGGTGTGTGGGGGTGTTGGTGTGGTGTCGGGGGGGGGGGGTGGGGTGGGGTTTTTTTGTTTTTTTTTTTCTCGTGTTTTTTTGTTGTTTGTTTTGTTTGTTTTTTTTTTCTTTTTTGTTGTTTTTGTTTTTTTTTGTGTTCTCTTGTTTCCTTCCTCCTCCCCTCCTCCTCTCTTCCTCTTCCCCTTCCTCTCCTTTTCCCCTCCCCCTCTCTCCCCTCCCCCTCCCTCCCCCCTTCCTCTCCTTCCACCTCCCCCTTCTCTCCTTCCCCCTTTCTCCCTTTCTCCCCCTCTTGCCGCCTCATACACCATTCAACATAACCCACTTCCATCATCCCCATGTGATCATGGGCCACTGACACATTTATAAAAATATAAATAAACAAACAACATTACTCACTTTCAACATCCCCATGCGCTCATGGGCAACTGACAGGCCCTCCACTGCAATGTGGTCGACATCAAAGCCGTCGTCGACAGTGATCACGCTCAGGACAGGGCCTTGCTGCGGACCTGGGTTTGGATCGACTGGGGTATACACCCAACATTCCTGGGGTGGTGGGTGTTTGAGTGGTGGTTGGGGTTGGGTGTGGTTTGTGGGGTGTGTGTGTGTGTGGTGGGGTTTGGGTTGGGGGTTGGGGGGGCCACAACGGGGGGCGTATAGTGATAATATTGGTTCCATGTCTGTATGGTTCATTTCCAGGGGTATGGTGAATATCATTCTAAGGGACTTGCCCAATCATGATAGGAAGTCTAAAAAGAAAAGCGAGAGGAGACTCAAAGCAATTATATCATTATTTTCTATACGAATCAGGTGATGATAGCCCCCCCCCCCCCCCCCCCCCCCCCCCCCCCCCCCGCCCCCCATAGTGGTTTTGGCCTCCAGGGTCAAGCAAACGGCCTGGCCCCCTCACCCCTCACGCTTCGTAACAAGGCGTACTGTTTATTTCATATACGGTAAATGGGGGATGATTGGAAGACCCCCCCCCCCTCCCCCCTCCCACCCACCCCACGGATTTTGTGGAGCGGGCTTATCTTGGGTCAAATATATGTCTGTGCCATTTGTTTTTAGATGTGAACGGATTTTCGACAGAGTAGAGCAAACCGGTCGGTGTTCCGGTATTCGGGTATTTGATGGTCGGTATAATAACGGAGCCCCCAAAATCTCAATGTCGGTTTGCCCTGATTTTCACCCTAGTAAGTGGTTCTCCCTACAAGCCATTGTAGTAAACTAATAAATTAATATTCACGCCACACAAACACATCAACTTTAGGTGATGATGTCTAACTTAAAAATCATCTGCCCCCGACAGACCCCCCCCCCCCTCTTATAGACTTGGACCTGTTGTTCACCCTGACGTAAAAAACACATTGTTGAGACTGTTATATCTGTACACACACACACACACACAAACACAGCACACCTGCTTTGCCAATGCTGTGTGTGCTCCGAGGATGAGCGGGAGAAGGAGAAAGGTGCTCCTGAAGGAAATCATCTTGTTTCCTGACGGGGTGAGTAGACGTGAAGTGAGGTAGGGGCAGGCTGTGGGGCTTTTTGTTTTGTTTATGTTTTTGCTTTTGTTCCTGTTGCTGTCGTTGTGAGGCTTTTTTAGTGGGAATAGGAGGAGATGTTCTCCTGTTTGTAAATTTGGGGAGGACCTGTATCTCAATGTTCGTTACGCTATGGTGTCCTTAACTTCACGTCCTGTGAGTAACTGTATTACACGGATGTAACAATTTCAATTTCAATTTCAATTTCAATGTTCGTAGGAAATATGTAAACTGTGAATCAGGGTACTTCCAATGACCAAACTGTGAATCAGGGTACTTCCAATGACCAAATTGGCCAGCGCTTCAGCGCACTTGAAAAAGTAACTGCGCAAAAAGCGCAGAAAATGCTTGCTGCACCCACAGGGAGTTAAAAAAACTGCGCGAAACGCGCAGTGGGGCTCAAAAAGGCAGCGCACCAACGCGCAAGAGCGCGCGCTTGGAAGTGCCCTCCTGTGAATATGTGGTTCATTTCACCAGTGCTTGTTTCTTGTCGACTTTCCTGTTTTGGGGGTTGGGCAAGTCCCTTAGACCTTTTTGTATGCATGTTTGATTCAAAACTCGCACCGCACTTCTATATCCCCCAATATATTCCCCCAACGTTCCCCATTATTCCTCTCTGCGTGCTGCTGGATGGAGTAAGAACACGTTATTTTGTCTGCTACATTGTATGTTGGTACAGTCCAGGGGTGGGCCAAATAGGTTAAAGGGACTTGCCCAGCCGTGTAGGAACTAGGAAGGGCTTAAAAAAAGCACTGATGAACTGAACCCCAAACAATCGTTTTGCACTGAGTTCGTGCTACAGTTATCGTTTAATTAACTCATGGGGTAGGTATATACATAGTTATTCATAGGCTGTTTCGTCTGCTGAATAGTAGGTGTCAATTTTCACGTATCTTATCATCCCAGCTGAGATGATGATTTAATTATAATGTAGAATTAAATTATCTCTGTAGCACGAACTCAGGGCCCCCGTCGGTCAAACGATTGTTTGGGGTTCAGTTCATCAGTTATTTTTTTCTTTAAGCCCTTCCTATACGGTTTGGCAAGTCCCTTTAGCATATTTGGCCTCCTCTTGGACTGTCACATACATACATACAGGTCTACACCCCTATATTGAATTTCCTCTTGCTGCCTATTTGAACAGCCGTTTCTTGTAATCGTTCCAATCGCTTGAATCCTCCGAAAAGGTCTCATACTCTCGCCTCCTGACTCTCTTGTCAACAGCAGGCAACAGGGTGCATCTGTTGTCACCTGAACCGCACCTTAGGTCTGTGGGGAGCGTTGGGTCGGTCTGTCTGTGCAGGCAGCTGGACGTCCTCTGAGTAGTGCCGGAAATCGAAGTTTGGAACCGAACTGGACCAACGAGGTGTCGATAAGTCGTTTCTGAAGGTTTTGATCACTGAATTGAATATGGAATGTTTGCACTGGAAGCGAGAAAGCGAGGGAGTATTTAAACGATGTCGATGCCCTAGCCCTGAAGTTTCCGGGCGAAGAAAGTGACATATCCCGAGGTTCGCGGTCGGAAGTGGCGCACCCATTATCCTGCGACCAGCTCTGGTCCCTGCGTAGGCTCGCGGCCAGAGCGGGTGTCTGCAGCTTCGTAGTGACTCTGGCAAGATGGGGGGTCGGGTCAGGTTGGAGTCGTCAACTTCCGGCTGGAAACGTCAATGTATCGGTCGAGCGGGATCGTGAGGACGTAAGAATATTCAGATCATCGTCTGCGTCTGGCTCCGTCCGGGAACCCACCTGGCTCCCATTCCCTCTCCCGTTCCGTTATTACTCTGCATCCCCAGGTCCTGTCAATATTTTACGCCCACGACGTTGACTTCAACCTGGTCCCGTAAATATTCTGCTTGCCCAATGCGTTGGCTCAAGCCTGTCCCAGTCAGTATTCTGCGTCCACTATCAGTATTCTGCGTCTACTACTTTGACTTCAACAGGCCCTGTAAATATTCTGCGTCCACTACGTTGGCTGTAAATATTCTGCGTCCACTACGTTGGCTTCAGCCTGGTCCCGTAAATATTCTGCGTCCAATTTGTTGGCCCCAGCCTGTTCCTGTCAGTATTCTGCACCCACCACGTTAACCTCATAATATTATCTGGTCTATTTGGCTGCGGTGGGGGTGGATTAGGAGATTGGGAGACTTGTTTGGAGGAGGAGGGGGTGGCAGAAATACATATTAAAAACAGTACATTTGAATTATAAAAATATTTCCTACATTTAAATTTAAATAATGATGTAAGACGTATGGTATGTATGCTTATATGGTATGTGGATAGCGGTATATATTATATGTAAGTTTCAGATTATCAAAAAAATCGGTACGTGCATGGGGCTCACATAGGGAATAGTGAGATCCACCCTTGAGGAAGAAAATCCTTCTTGTGAAAAATAGGAGCATCGGGGATTAATGATTTTCGCGTAAAAGGGTGGGTCTCCCTGCACTAGTCCAAGACCGCAAGGATTATATTTTTCCTTTCCTACTCAGGACGATCAAGTAGGCGCCCATTGGTCGGCGGGAGGTGCCGACCCACGACCATCCACACCGGCACCATCAGTCTGACCCTCCCCCCCCCCCCCCCCCCCCCCCGGGTCTTGTCAATATTCTGCTTCCTACGGATTTGCTCCAAAGTGGTCCTGTTTACGTTTTGTGTTGGTCTCTGAGTTGGCTCCAGCATGGTCCCTTCAGTCACACATAATCCCTGCCACACAAACAAGTCCAAGGAGCGTCGCAAGCGACGAGGACAAATGGCGTTACCGTGTCACAGGAATTTGGCATCGGCAACGGAACTGGAAATTGCAGCGGTGCAGCGGACCGAAGCCAGGGTTTACGACATAGTTTAGGGGCCAGGGTACACATCCCGTTCTCCCCCCCGGATTCTCCCCTCCAGATCACATCACCGCCGTACGGCTGGCTTCCAGATCCTTCCATCCAACCTCGGATCCGGCTCCCCTCTGCTTCCGTTCGCAACCAACTACCATCGCATTGCTCGTCGCAATCTCTTCTGCCGAGGTGACCGCCCCCTTAAATCTTAAATCCCGGCTCGACAGACAAGCACGAACTCAATCAAGGGTACTCGAGGCAGGAAGGAGCTTAAGGACTGCTGGAGAAAGCTCAGAACAGGAAAGGCAGTACAAGGAAGGACATACGAAAGAAAGCTCCTATCACAAGTGAACCGCTTTGTGTGTGTAGTCACAGCTAGCAACTGGCAGTACTAGGCAATACCAGGCAGTACACTGCCAGGTCATCTGGCTAAGGAAACCCCTTGATCAGCATTGCATGCGAGCATGGCTTCGTTCTCATCACTCGTGTGCGACGGGAGTTGGAGTGGGGCCATCAAGCTGCTAGACAAGGGCCTAGCAGAGGCGAAAGCTGGTGGGGGTGATGGCGAGGTGGAGTACTCTCTCCTCATGAACCGGGCCTTCTGCAATCAACGCCTCAAGCTGCACAGGAAGGCTCTAAAGGTGTGTGCGTGTGTGTGGGGGGGGGGTATGTGTGTGTGTGCAAAAACTGGGTGGGGTGATGGCGAGGTGGAGTTCTCCTCTCCTCATCAACCAGGCCTTCTGCAATCAACGCCTCAAGCTGTGCAGGAAGGCTCTAAGGCTGTGTGTGTGTGTGTGAGTGCGTGTGTGTGGTGTGGTGTGGTGTGGTGTGGTGTGGTGTGGTGTAGGGTCGTGGTGGTGTGTGTGGGTGTGGGTGTGGGTGCATGTGTGTGTGTGGGGGGGTATGTGTATGCGAGTATTCTTGTGTGTGTGCGTTCTGCAATCTAGGCCTGAAGCTGTGCAAGAAGGCCCTCAACATGTGTTGGGTATTGTGTGCGTGTCTGTGTGTGTGTGTGTGTGTGTGTGTGTGTGTGTGGGGGGGGGGGGGTATGGTATGTGGGGTTGGGGGATAGTGTTGTGGGTGGGGGGCTGGGTTGGGGTGTGTTGGTATGTGTGGGGGTGGGGGTGGGGGTGGTCGGTTGTGTGGGTTGGTATGTGTGAGGATGGGGGTGGGGATGGTTGGGGTGGGTGGGTGTGTGGGTGGGGTGGAGTACTCTCTCCTCATGGAGTAAGAACACGTTATTTTGTCTGCTACATTGTATGTTGGTACAGTCCAGGGGTGGGCCAAATAGGTTAAAGGGACTTGCCCAGCCGTGTAGGAACTAGGAAGGGCTTAAAAAAAGCACTGATGAACTGAACCCCAAACAATCGTTTTGCACTGAGTTCGTGCTACAGTGATCGTTTAATTAACTCATGGGGTAGGTATATACAAAGTTTATTCATAGGCTGTTTCGTCTGCTGAATAGTAGGTGTCAATTTTCACGTATCTTATCATCCCAGCTGAGATGATGATTTAATTATAATGTAGAATAAATTATCTCTGTAGCACGAACTCAGGGCCCCCGTCGGTCAAACGATTGTTGGGGTTCAGTTCATCAGTTATTTTTTTCTTTTAAGCCCTTCCTATACGGTTTGGCAAGTCCCTTTAGCATATTTGGCCTCCTCTTGGACTGTCACATACATACATACAGGTCTACACCCCTATATTTGAATTTCCTCTTGCTGCCTATTTGAACAGCCGTTTCTTGTAATCGTTCCAATCGCTTGAATCCTCCGAAAAGGTCTCATACTCTCGCCTCCTGACTCTCTTGTCAACAGCAGGCAACAGGGTGCATCTGTTGTCACCTGAACCGCACCTTAGGTCTGTGGGGAGCGTGGGTCGGTCTGTCTGTGCAGGCAGCTGACGTCCTCTGAGTAGTGCCGGAAATCGAAGTTTGGAACCGAACTGGACCAACGAGGTGTCGATAAGTCGTTTCTGAAGGTTTTGATCACTGAATTGAATATGGAATGTTTGCACTGGAAGCGAGAAAGCGAGGGAGTATTTAAACGATGTCGATGCCCTAGCCCTGAAGTTTCCGGGCGAAGAAAGTGACATATCCCGAGGTTCGCGGTCGGAAGTGGCGCACCCATTATCCTGCGACCAGCTCTGGTCCCTGCGTAGGCTCGCGGCCAGAGCGGGTGTCTGCAGCCTTCGTAGTGACTCTGGCAAGATGGGGTCGGGTCAGGTTGGAGTCGTCAACTTCCGGCTGGAAACGTCAATGTATCGGTCGAGCGGGATCGTGAGGACGTAAGAATATTCAGATCATCGTCTGCGTCTGGCTCCGTCCGGGAACCCACCTGGCTCCCATTCCCTCTCCCGTTCCGTTATTACTCTGCATCCCCAGGTCCTGTCAATATTTTACGCCCACGACGTTGACTTCAACTGGTCCCGTAAATATTCTGCTGCCCAATGCGTTGGCTCAAGCCTGTCCCAGTCAGTATTCTGCGTCCACTATCAGTAATTCTGCGGTCTACTACTTTGACTTCAACCAGGCCCTGTAAATATTCTGCGTCCACTACGTTGGCTGTAAATATTCTGCGTCCACTAAGTTGGCTTCAGCCTGGTCCCGTTTAAATATCGCGTGCCAATTTGTTGGCCCAGCCGGTTTCAGGTTCAGTTTCTGCCACCCAACACGTTCAACTCATAATATTATCTGGTCTATTTGGCTGCGGGGGGGTGGATTAGGAGATGGGAGAGAACTTGTTGGAGGAGGAGGGGTGGCAGAAATACATTATAAAAACCCGTACAACAGTACAGGTGAATAATAAAAAGATTTCCCACATTTAATGGAAATAATCGTAGACGTATGGTATGTATGCTTATATGGTATGTGGATAGCGGTATATATTATATGTAAGTTTCAGATTATCAAAAAAATCGGTACGTGCATGGGGCTCACATAGGGAATAGTGAGATCCACCCTTGAGGACGAAAATCCTTCTTGTGAAAAATAGGAGCATCGGGGATTAATGATTTTCGCGTAAAAGGGTGGGTCTCCCTGCACTAGTCCAAGACCGCAAAGGATTATATTTTCCTTTCCTACTCAGGACGATCAAGTAGGCGCCCATTGGTCGGCGGGAGGTGCCGACCCACGACCATCCACACCCGGCACCATCAGTCTGACCCTTCCCCCCCCCCCCCCCCCCCCCCCCCCCCGGGTCTTGTCAATATTCTGCTTCCTACGGATTTGCTCCAAAGTTGGTCCTGTTTACGTTTTTGTGTTGGTCTCTGAGTTGGCTCAGCATGTCCCTCAGTACACATTATCCTGCACCACAAACAAGTCCAAGGAGCGTCGGCAAGCGACGAGGCAAATGGCTTTACCGTGTCACAGAATTGGCATTCAACGGAACTGGAAATTGCAGCGGTGCAGCGGACCGAAGCCAGGGTTTACGACATAGTTAGGGCCAGGGTACACATCCCGTTCTCCCCCCCGGATTCTCCCCTCCAGATCACATCACCGCCGTACGGCTGGCTTCCAGATCCTTCCATCCAACCTCGGATCCGGCTCCCCTCTGCTTCCGTTCGCAACCAACTACCATCGCATTGCTCGTCGCAATCTCTTCTGCCGAGGTGACCGCCCCCCTTAAATCTTAAATCCCGGCTCGACAGGACAAAGCCGAAACTCAATCACTGGTACTCCGGCAGGCATGGAAGGAGCTTTCAGGACTGTCGAGAAAGCTCAGAACAGGAACAAGGCAGTAGTACAGAAGGACATACGAAAGAAGCTCCTATCAACAAGTGAACCGCTTTGTGTGTGTAGTCACACTAGCAACTGGGCAAGTACTAGGCAAATACCAGGCAGTACACTGCCAGTCATCTGGCTAAGGAAACCCCTTGATCAGCATTGCATGGAGCCTGGCTTGTTTCTCATCACCGGTGACGACGGGGAGTTGGTGGGGCCATTCAAGCTGCTAGACAAGGGCCTAGCAGAGCGACGAAAGCTGATCGGTTCGGGGATGGCAGGTGGATTACTCTTCCTCATGAACCGGGCCTTCTGGCAATCAACGCCTCAAGCTGTACAGGAAGGCTCAAAGGTGTGTGCGTGTGGGGTGGGGGGGGGGTATGTGTGTGTGAAAAAAACTGGTGGGTTGATGCGCGAGGTGGGCGTTTCTTCCTCATAAACCTGCTAGCAATCAACTGCCTCAAGCTGTGCAGGAAGGCCAAAGCTGTGGTGTGTTGTGCGTCGTGGGTGGTTGTGGGTGTGGGTTGTGTTGGTGTGGTGTGTGTTAGGGTCTGTGTGGTGTGTGTGTGTGGTGTGTGGGTGATGGTGTGTGGGGGGGTAGTGTATGCGGAGTATTCTTGTGTGTGTTGGTTCTGCAATCTAGGCCTGAAGCTTTTGCCAAGAGGCCTCACACCTGTGTTGGTATGGGCGTGTCTGGTGTGGTGTGTGTGTGTGTGTGGGGGGGGGGGGGGGGGGGTATTGGTATGTTATGTGGGGGGGGGATATGTGTGGGTGGTGGGCCTGGGGGCTGGGTTGGGGTGTGTGTCTGTGTGGGGGTGGGGGTGGGGGTGGTCGGGTGTGGGTTTGTATGTGTGGGATGGGGTGGGGATGGGTTGGGGTGGGTGGGTGTGTGGGGGGGTGGCAGTACTCTCTCCTCAGGGACGTAAGAACACGTTATTTTTGTCTGCTACATTGATGTGTACAGTCCAGGGTGGGCCAACTAGGTTAAAGGGGACTTGCCCAGCCGTGATAGGAACTAGGAAGGGCTTAAAAAAGCCTGCTGACTTGAACCCCAAACAATCGTTTTGCCACTTAGTCGTGCTACAGTGATCGTTAATTAACTCATGGGGTAGGTATATACTAGTTTATTCTAGGCTGTTTCGTCTGGCTGAATAGTAGGTGTCAATTTCCACACGTATCTTTCTCATCCCGCTGAGATTAGATTTAATTATAATGTAGAATAAATTATCTCTGTAGGCACGACTCAGGGCACCCGTCGTTTCTAACCCGATTGTTGGGGTCAGTTATCAGTATTTTTTTCTTTTAAGCCCTTCCTATACGTTTGGCAAGTCCCTTAGCATATTGGCCTCCTCTTGGACTGTCACAACATACCTACAGGTCTACACCCCTATATTGAATTTCCTCTTGCTTGCCTCTTTGAACAGCGTTCTTGTAATCGTTACAATCGCTGAAATCCTCCGAAAAGGTCTATCCTCTCGGCCTCCTGACTCTTTTTCAACAGGCGGCAAAGGGTGCATCTGTTGTCACCTGAACGCACCTTTAGGTCTGTGGGGAGCGTTGGTTCGGTCGTCTGTGCAGGCCTGGCCGTCCTTGAGTATGCCGGAAAATCGAAAGTTGGAACCGAACTGACCAACGAGGTGTCGCTATAAGTCGTTTCTGAAGGTTTTTGATCACTGAATGAATTATGGAATGTTTTGCCACTGGACGCAGAAAGGAGGGAGTATTTAAACGATGTCGTGCCTAGCCTTAAAGTTTCGGCGAAGAAAGTGACATATCCCGAGTTCTCTGGTTCGGAAGTGGGCGAACCCCATCATCCTGCGACAAGCTTGGTCCCTGCGAGGCTGGGCCAGCGCGGGGTCTGCCAGCTTCGTAGTGACTCTGCAAGATTGGGGACGGGTCATGTTGGAGTCGTCACACTTCCGGTGGAAACGTCAATGTAGCGTCGACGGGATCGTGAGGACCGTAAGATGTTCAGATCCTCGTCTGGTTGGCGCCGTTCCGGGAACCCCACCTGGCTCCATTCCTTTCCGTTCGTTATTACTCTGCATTCCCCAGGTCCGTCATATTTTACTCCACGGACGTTGAGTTCAACTCTGGTCCCGTAATATTCTTCTGCCCAATGCGTTGGCTCAAGCCTGTCCCAGCGTATCTGCGTCACTATCAGTATCGAGTCTTCTACTTTGACTTCAACCGCCCTGTAAATATTCTGCTTCCATACGTGGCTGTAAATATTGCGTCCACTACGTTGGCTCAGCCTGGTAGTAAATATCTGCGTCCAATTTGTTGGCCCCAGCCGTCCTGTCAGTCTCTGCACCCACCACGTTAACCTCTACTATTATCTGTCTATTTGGCTGCGGTGTGGGTGGATTAGTAGAATGGGAGAGAGACTTGTTTGGAGGAGGAGGGGTTGGGCAGGACATATTAAACACAGACATTTGATATTATAAAAATTATTTCCTACATTAAAATTTACATAATGATGTAAGCCGTATGGATGTTATGCTTTATAGGTATGTGGATAGCGGTATAATTATATTGTAAGTTTCAGAATTACAAAAAAATCGGTACGTGCATGGGGCTCACATAGTGGAATATTAGATCCACCCTTGAGGACGAAATCCTCTTGTGAAAAAATAGAGCCTCGGGGATTAATGATTTTCGCCGTGTAAAAGGGGGGTCTCCCTGCCTAGCAAGACCGCAAGGATTTCTTTTTCCTTCCTCTTCAGGACGATCAAGTAGGAGCCCATGGTCGGGGATTGGGTGGGACCCACGACCATCAACCGGACCATCAGTCTGACCCCTCCCCCCCCCCCCCCCCCCCCCCCAGGGTCTGGTCAATATCTGCTTCCTTACGGATTTGATCCCAAAAAGGGTCCTGTTTTTACAGTTGTGTTGGTCTCTGAGTTGGCCCCAGCATGTGGTCCTTCAGTCAACATTATCCTGCCCACAACAACGTCCAAGGGAGCGTCGCAACGACGAGTACACATGGCGTTTACCGGTCACAGGAATTGGCATCGGCAACGGATGGAAAATTGCAGTCGGTGAGCGGGACCGAAGCAGGGGTTACGACCATAGTTAGGGCCAGGGTTACAATCCAGTTCTCCCCCCGGATTTCTCCCCTCCAGATCACATCACCGCCGTCGTCTGGCTTCCAGATCCTTACATCAAACCTCGATCCGGCTCCCCTCTGCTTCCTTGCAACCAACTACCATGCATTGATCGTCGCAAATCTTTCTTGCCGAGGTGACCGCCCCCTTAAATCTTACACCGGCTGACAGAACAAGAACGAACTCAATCACGGGACTCGCTGGCAGGGAGGCGCTTAAGGGAACTGCTGCGAGAAGGGAGAAAGCTCCAGAACAGGAAAGCCGTAAAGGAAGGACATAGAAAAGAAAGTCTCTCACAAGTGAACCGCTTTGTGTGTGTATCACAGTAGCAATCTTGGCATTAAGTACTAGGCAATAACAGGCAGTACACTGCCAGGTCATCTGGTAAGGAAACCCCTTGGATCAGAATGGCATGCGAGCATGGATTCGTTCTAATCAATAGTGTGCGCGTGAGTGGAGTGGGGACATCAAGCTGTAGAAAAGGGAATAGAGAGGCGAAAGAGGTGGTTGTATGGCGAGGTGGAGAGTAATATTCCTAATGAACCGGCTTATGCAATCAAATCGCCTCAAGCTGCACAGGAAGGCTCTAAAGGTGTGTGGTGTGTGTGGGGGGGGTGGTGGTATGTGTGTTGTGTGAAAAACAATGGTGGGGTTGATGGAGAGTGGATTATTCATCCATTAATCAACAAGGAATTATGAAATAAAAGAATACAAGTGTGAAGGAAGGATACTAAGGATGTGTTGTGTGTGTGGTTGATGAGTGTGTGTGTGTGGTGTGGGGTGGGTGTGGTGTGTGTTGTTGTGGGGTAGTTGGTTGGTTGTTGTGTGTGGTGTGGGTGTGGGTGCATCGTGGTGTGGGGGGGGTATGGTGTGTGGGGGGTATGTGCGCGAGTATTATTGTGTGGGCGTTATGCAAATCTATGACTGAAGATGTGAAGAGGAATAAAATGTGTCTGGTATGTGTGAGTGGCTGTGTGTGTGTGTGTGTGTGTGTGGGGGAGGGGGTGGGGGGGGGGTATTGTATGTGGGTGTTTTTGGGATAGTGTTGTGGGTGGGGCGGGGGATGGGTTGGGTGTGTTGGTATGTGTGGGGTGGGGGTGGGGGTGGTAGGTGCTTGTGGTCTGGGTCATGTGTGAGGATGGGGGTGGGGATGGTTTGGGTGGGTGGGTGTGTGGGTGGGGTGGAGTACTTCTCCTCATGGAGTAAGAACCCGTTATTTGTCTGCTTACATGTATGTGGTACAGTCAGGGGTGGGCAAATAGGTAAAGATTGCCCAGCCGTGTAGGAACTAGGGAAGGCTTAAAAAAGCCACTGAGAACTGAACCCCAAACAATCGTTTTGCACTGAGTTCGTGACAGTGATCGTTTAATTAACTCTTGGGTAGGTATCTACCTAGTTCTTCATAGCTGTTTCGTCTTCTGATAGTAGTGTCAATTTTCACGTACTTATATCCCAGCGAGATGATGATTTAATATAATGTAGAATTAAATTATCTTGTATGCACGAACTCAGGCCCCGTCGGCTCCAACGATTGTTTGGGGTTCAGTTCAATCAGTTATTTTTCTTTTAAGCCCTTCTATACGTTGCAAGTCCTTTCGCCTATTGGTCTCTGGACTGTCCCATACATAAACGGTCTACACCCCTATATTTGAAATTTCCTCTGTGCTATTTGAACAGCCGTTTCTTGTAATCGTTTCAAATCTGCTTTTGACTCCTCCGCAAAGGTCTCATACTCTCGCCTTCCTAACTCTTGTCACAGCAGGCACACAGGTGCATTGTTGTCACCTGACCGCACCTTAGGTCTGGGGGAGCGTGGTGTCGGTCTTCTTTGCAGGCAGCTGGACGCCTCTGAGTAGTGCCGGAAATCGGAGTTGGAAACCGAACTGGACCACCGAGGTGTAGATAGTCGTTTCTGAAGGTTTTTGATCACGACATGAATATGAATGTTTGCACTGGAAGCGAGAAAGCGAGGGAGTTTTAAACATGTCGAGGCCGTAGACCTGAAGTTTCCCGGGCGAAGAACTAGAAACGTTGACATATCCCGAGGTTCGCGGTCGGAAAGTGGCGCACCATCATCTGCGACCAGCTTGGTCCTGGAGTGCTCGCGGGCCAGAGCGGGTGTCTGCGCTTCGTAGTGACTCTGGCCAAGATGGGGTCGGGGTCAGGTGGAGTCGTCACACTCCGGCTGGAAACGTCCAATGTATCCTGTCGAGCGGGGATCGTTGAGGACGTAAGGACATTAGTCATCGTCTGCGTCTGGCTCCGTCCGGGAACCCACCTGGCTCCCATTCCCTCTCCCGTTCCGTATTCTCTGCATCCCCAGGTCCGTCAATATTTTACGCCCCACGTACGTGACTTAACCTGGTCCCGTAAATCTTTCGCTGCCCAATGCGTTGGCTCAAGCCTGTCCCAGGTCAGTATCTGCGTCCACTATCGTATTCTGCGTCTTCTACTTTGATTCAACAGGGCCTGTAAAATTTCTGCTGTCCACTACTTGGCTGTACATATCGGCGTCCACTACGTTGGCTTCAGTTGTCGTAATATTCTGGTCAATTTGTTGGCCCCAGCCGTCCTGTCAGTACTTCTGCACCCACCCGTTAACTCCTATATCTATCTTGTATATTTGCTGCGCGTGGGGTGGATTAGGAGGATTGGAGACTTGTTTGGAGGAGGAGGGGGTGCAGAAATACATATTAAAAAACAGTACTTTGAATTATAAAAATATTTCCTACATTTAAATTTAAATAATGATGTAAGACGTATGGTATGTATGGTTATATGGTATGTGGATAGCGGTATATATTATATGTAAGTTTCAGATTATCAAAAAAATCGGTACGTGCATGGGGCTCACATAGGGAATAGTGAGATCCACCCTTGGGACGAAAACCTTCTGTGAAATAAATGGAGCCGGGGTGGGATTAATGATTTTTCGCGTAAAAAGGGTTGGGTCTCATTGAACTAGTCCAGACGCAAGGATTATATTTTTCCTTTCCTACTCAGACGCTCAAGTAGGCGGCCATGGTCGGCGTGGAGTGCGACCACGACCATCACACCGGCACCATCAGATGACCATCCCCCCCCCCCCCCCCCCCCCCCCCCCCCCCCCCCCCCCCGGGTCTGTAATATTCTGTTACACGGATTTGCTCCAAAGTGGTCCTGTTTACGTTTTGTTGGTCTGAGTTTGCTCCAGATGGTTCCTTCAGTCCACATTAAGCCCTGCCAACAAAAAACAAGTCCAAAGGAGCGCGCAAACCGAGGAACAATGGCGTTACTGCCACAGGATTTGGCATCGGCAACGGAAATGGAAATTGCAGCGGGCAGCGGACGAAGCCAGGGTTAACATAGTTAGGGCCAGGGTAACACCGTTCTCCCCCCCGGCTTACCCCTCAGATCACATCACCGCCGTACGGCTGGTCTTCCAGATCCTTCCATCCAACTCGGATCCGGCTCCCCTCTGCTTTCGTTGGTTGGTGTGTTGGTATGTGTGGGGGGGGGGGGGGGTGGTCGGTGTGTGGGTTTGTATGGTGAGGATGGGGTTGGGATGGTTTGGGGTGGGTGGGTGTTGGGTGGGGTGGAGTACTCTCTCCTCAGGGAGTAAGAACACGTTATTTTGTCTGCTACATTGTATGTTGGTACGTCCAGGGGTGGGCCAAATAGTTAAGGGACTTGCCCAGCCGTGTAGGAACTAGGAAGGGCTTAAAAAAGCACTGATGAACTGAACCCCAACAATCGTTTTGCACTGAGTTCGTGCTACAGTGATCGTTTAATTAACTCATGGGGTAGGTATATACATAGTTTATTCATAGGCTGTTTCGTCTGCTGAATAGTAGGTGTCAATTATTTCACGTATCTTATCATCCCAGCTGAGATGATGATTTAATTATAATGTAGAATTTAAATTATCTCTGTAGCACGAACTCAGGGCCCCCGTCGGTCAAACGATTGTTTGGGGTTCAGTTCATCAGTTATTTTTTCTTTTAAGCCCTTCCTATAACGGTTTGGCAAGTCCCTTTAGCATATTTGGCCTCCTCTTGGACTGTCACATACATACATACAGGTCTACACCCCTATATTTGAATTTCCTCTTGCTGCCTATTTGAACAGCCGTTTCTTGTAATCGTTCCAATCGCTTGAATCCTCCGAAAAGGTCTCATACTCTCGCCTCCTAACTCTCTTGTCAACAGCAGGCAACAGGGTGCATCTGTTGTCACCTGAACCGCACCTTAGGTCTGTGGGGAGCGTTGGGTCGGTCTGTCTGTGCAGGCAGCTGGACGTCCTCTGAGTAGTGCCGGAAATCGGAGTTTGGAACCGAACTGGACCAACGAGGTGTCGATAAGTCGTTTCTGAAGGTTTTGATCACTGAATTGAATATGGAATGTTTGCACTGGAAGCGAGAAAGCGAGGGAGTATTTAAACGATGTCGATGCCCTAGCCCTGAAGTTTCCGGGCGAAGAAGTGACATATCCCGAGGTTCGCGGTCGGAAGTGGCGCACCCATCATCCTGCGACCAGCTCTGGTCCCTGCGTAGGCTCGCGGCCAGAGCGGGTGTCTGCAGCTTCGTAGTGACTCTGGCAAGATGGGGTCGGGTCAGGTTGGAGTCGTCAACTTCCGGCTGGAAACGTCAATGTATCGGTCGAGCGGGATCGTGAGGACGTAAGAATATTCAGATCATCGTCTGCGTCTGGCTCCGTCCGGGAACCCACCTGGCTCCCATTCCCTCTCCCGTTCCGTTATTACTCTGCATCCCCAGGTCCTGTCAATATTTTACGCCCACGACGTTGACTTCAACCTGGTCCCGTAAATTTCTGCTGCCCAATGCGTTGGCTCAAGCCTGTCCCAGTCAGTATTCTGCGTCCACTATCAGTATTCTGCGTCTTCTACTTTGACTTCAACCAGGCCCTGTAAATATTCTGCGTCCACTACGTTGGCTGTAAATATTCTGCGTCCACTACGTTGGCTTCAGCCTGGTCCCGTAAATATTCTGCGTCCAATTTGTTGGCCCCAGCCTGTTCCTGTCAGTATTCTGCACCCACCACGTTAACCTCATAATATTATCTGGTCTATTTGGCTGCGGTGGGGGTGGATTAGGAGATTGGGAGACTTGTTTGGAGGAGGAGGGGGTGGCAGAAATACATATTAAAAACAGTACATTTGAATTATAAAAATATTTCCTACATTTAAATTTAAATAATGATGTAAGACGTATGGTATGTATGCTTATATGGTATGTGGATAGCGGTATATATTATATGTAAGTTTCAGATTATCAAAAAAATCGGTACGTGCATGGGGCTCACATAGGGAATAGTGAGATCCACCCTTGAGGACGAAAATCCTTCTTGTGAAAAATAGGAGCATCGGGGATTAATGATTTTCGCGTAAAAGGGTGGGTCTCCCTGCACTAGTCCAAGACCGCAAGGATTATATTTTTCCTTTCCTACTCAGGACGATCAAGTAGGCGCCCATTGGTCGGCGGGAGGTGCCGACCCACGACCATCCACACCGGCACCATCAGTCTGACCCTCCCCCCCCCCCCCCCCCCCCCCCCCCCGGGTCTTGTCAATATTCTGCTTCCTACGGATTTGCTCCAAAGTGGTCCTGTTTACGTTTTGTGTTGGTCTCTGAGTTGGCTCCAGCATGGTCCCTTCAGTCACACATAATCCCTGCACACAAACAAGTCCAAGGAGCGTCGCAAGCGACGAGGACAAATGGCGTTACCGTGTCACAGGAATTTGGCATCGGCAACGGAACTGGAAATTGCAGCGGTGCAGCGGACCGAAGCCAGGGTTTACGACATAGTTAGGGCCAGGGTACACATCCCGTTCTCCCCCCCGGATTCTCCCCTCCAGATCACATCACCGCCGTACGGCTGGCTTCCAGATCCTTCCATCCAACCTCGGATCCGGCTCCCCTCTGCTTCCGTTCGCAACCAACTACCATCGCATTGCTCGTCGCAATCTCTTCTGCCGAGGTGACCGCCCCCCTTAAATCTTAAATCCCGGCTCGACAGACAAGCACGAACTCAATCAAGGGTACTCGAGGCAGGAAGGAGCTTAAGGACTGCTGGAGAAAGCTCAGAACAGGAAAGGCAGTACAAGGAAGGACATACGAAAGAAAGCTCCTATCACAAGTGAACCGCTTTGTGTGTGTAGTCACAGCTAGCAACTGGCAGTACTAGGCAATACCAGGCAGTACACTGCCAGGTCATCTGGCTAAGGAAACCCCTTGATCAGCATTGCATGCGAGCATGGCTTCGTTCTCATCACTCGTGTGCGACGGGAGTTGGAGTGGGGCCATCAAGCTGCTAGACAAGGGCCTAGCAGAGGCGAAAGCTGGTGGGGGTGATGGCGAGGTGGAGTACTCTCTCCTCATGAACCGGGCCTTCTGCAATCAACGCCTCAAGCTGTACAGGAAGGCTCTAAAGGTGTGTGCGTGTGTGTGTGGGGGGGGGGTATGTGTGTGTGTGCAAAAACTGGTGGGGTTGATGGCGAGGTGGAGTTCTCTCTCCTCATCAACCAGGCCTTCTGCAATCAACGCCTCAAGCTGTGCAGGAAGGCTCTAAAGCTGTGTGTGTGTGTGTGCGTGCGTGTGTGTGGTGTGGTGTGGTGTGGTGTGGGTGTGGTGTGGTGTAGGGTCGTGGTGGTGTGTGTGGTGTGTGGTGTGGGTGCATGTGTGTGTGTGGGGGGTATGTGTATGCGAGTATTCTTGTGTGTGTGCGTTCTGCAATCTAGGCCTGAAGCTGTGCAAGAAGGCCCTCAACATGTGTTGGTATGTGTGCGTGTCTGTGTGTGTGTGTGTGTGTGTGTGTGGGGGGGGGGGGGGGGGGGGTATGTATGTGGGGTTGGGGGATAGTGTTGTGGGTGGGGGGCTGGGTTGGGGTGTGTTGGTATGTGTGGGGGTGGGGGTGGGGGTGGTCGGTGTGTGGGTTGGTATGTGTGAGGATGGGGGTGGGGATGGGTTGGGGTGGGTGGGTGTGTGGGTGGGGTGGAGTACTCTCTCCTCATGGAGTAAGAACACGTTATTTTGTCTGCTACATTGTATGTTGGTACAGTCCAGGGGTGGGCCAAATAGGTTAAAGGGACTTGCCCAGCCGTGTAGGAACTAGGAAGGGCTTAAAAAAAGCACTGATGAACTGAACCCCAAACAATCGTTTTGCACTGAGTTCGTGCTACAGTGATCGTTTAATTAACTCATGGGGTAGGTATATACATAGTTTATTCATAGGCTGTTTCGTCTGCTGAATAGTAGGTGTCAATTTTCACGTATCTTATCATCCCAGCTGAGATGATGATTTAATTATAATGTAGAATTAAATTATCTCTGTAGCACGAACTCAGGGCCCCCGTCGGTCAAACGATTGTTTGGGGTTCAGTTCATCAGTTATTTTTTCTTTTAAGCCCTTCCTATACGGTTTGGCAAGTCCCTTTAGCATATTTGGCCTCCTCTTGGACTGTCACATACATACATACAGGTCTACACCCCTATATTTGAATTTCCTCTTGCTGCCTATTTGAACAGCCGTTTCTTGTAATCGTTCCAATCGCTTGAATCCTCCGAAAAGGTCTCATACTCTCGCCTCCTGACTCTCTTGTCAACAGCAGGCAACAGGGTGCATCTGTTGTCACCTGAACCGCACCTTAGGTCTGTGGGGAGCGTTGGGTCGGTCTGTCTGTGCAGGCAGCTGGACGTCCTCTGAGTAGTGCCGGAAATCGGAGTTTGGAACCGAACTGGACCAACGAGGTGTCGATAAGTCGTTTCTGAAGGTTTTGATCACTGAATTGAATATGGAATGTTTGCACTGGAAGCGAGAAAGCGAGGGAGTATTTAAACGATGTCGATGCCCTAGCCCTGAAGTTTCCGGGCGAAGAAAGTGACATATCCCGAGGTTCGCGGTCGGAAGTGGCGCACCCATCATCCTGCGACCAGCTCTGGTCCCTGCGTAGGCTCGCGGCCAGAGCGGGTGTCTGCAGCTTCGTAGTGACTCTGGCAAGATGGGGTCGGGTCAGGTTGGAGTCGTCAACTTCCGGCTGGAAACGTCAATGTATCGGTCGAGCGGGATCGTGAGGACGTAAGAATATTCAGATCATCGTCTGCGTCTGGCTCCGTCCGGGAACCCACCTGGCTCCCATTCCCTCTCCCGTTCCGTTATTACTCTGCATCCCCAGGTCCTGTCAATATTTTACGCCCACGACGTTGACTTCAACCTGGTCCCGTAAATATTCTGCTGCCCAATGCGTTGGCTCAAGCCTGTCCCAGTCAGTATTCTGCGTCCACTATCAGTATTCTGCGTCTTCTACTTTGACTTCAACCAGGCCCTGTAAATATTCTGCGTCCACTACGTTGGCTGTAAATATTCTGCGTCCACTACGTTGGCTTCAGCCTGGTCCCGTAAATATTCTGCGTCCAATTTGTTGGCCCCAGCCTGTTCCTGTCAGTATTCTGCACCCACCACGTTAACCTCATAATATTATCTGGTCTATTTGGCTGCGGTGGGGGTGGATTAGGAGATTGGGAGACTTGTTTGGAGGAGGAGGGGGTGGCAGAAATACATATTAAAAACAGTACATTTGAATTATAAAAATATTTCCTACATTTAAATTTAAATAATGATGTAAGACGTATGGTATGTATGCTTATATGGTATGTGGATAGCGGTATATATTATATGTAAGTTTCAGATTATCAAAAAAATCGGTACGTGCATGGGGCTCACATAGGGAATAGTGAGATCCACCCTTGAGGACGAAAATCCTTCTTGTGAAAAATAGGAGCATCGGGGATTAATGATTTTCGCGTAAAAGGGTGGGTCTCCCTGCACTAGTCCAAGACCGCAAGGATTATATTTTTCCTTTCCTACTCAGGACGATCAAGTAGGCGCCCATTGGTCGGCGGGAGGTGCCGACCCACGACCATCCACACCGGCACCATCAGTCTGACCCTCCCCCCCCCCCCCCCCCCCCCCCCCCCGGGTCTTGTCAATATTCTGCTTCCTACGGATTTGCTCCAAAGTGGTCCTGTTTACGTTTTGTGTTGGTCTCTGAGTTGGCTCCAGCATGGTCCCTTCAGTCACACATAATCCCTGCACACAAACAAGTCCAAGGAGCGTCGCAAGCGACGAGGACAAATGGCGTTACCGTGTCACAGGAATTTGGCATCGGCAACGGAACTGGAAATTGCAGCGGTGCAGCGGACCGAAGCCAGGGTTTACGACATAGTTAGGGCCAGGGTACACATCCCGTTCTCCCCCCCGGATTCTCCCCTCCAGATCACATCACCGCCGTACGGCTGGCTTCCAGATCCTTCCATCCAACCTCGGATCCGGCTCCCCTCTGCTTCCGTTCGCAACCAACTACCATCGCATTGCTCGTCGCAATCTCTTCTGCCGAGGTGACCGCCCCCCTTAAATCTTAAATCCCGGCTCGACAGACAAGCACGAACTCAATCAAGGGTACTCGAGGCAGGAAGGAGCTTAAGGACTGCTGGAGAAAGCTCAGAACAGGAAAGGCAGTACAAGGAAGGACATACGAAAGAAAGCTCCTATCACAAGTGAACCGCTTTGTGTGTGTAGTCACAGCTAGCAACTGGCAGTACTAGGCAATACCAGGCAGTACACTGCCAGGTCATCTGGCTAAGGAAACCCCTTGATCAGCATTGCATGCGAGCATGGCTTCGTTCTCATCACTCGTGTGCGACGGGAGTTGGAGTGGGGCCATCAAGCTGCTAGACAAGGGCCTAGCAGAGGCGAAAGCTGGTGGGGGTGATGGCGAGGTGGAGTACTCTCTCCTCATGAACCGGGCCTTCTGCAATCAACGCCTCAAGCTGTACAGGAAGGCTCTAAAGGTGTGTGCGTGTGTGTGGGGGGGGGGTATGTGTGTGTGTGCAAAAACTGGTGGGGTTGATGGCGAGGTGGAGTTCTCTCTCCTCATCAACCAGGCCTTCTGCAATCAACGCCTCAAGCTGTGCAGGAAGGCTCTAAAGCTGTGTGTGTGTGTGTGCGTGCGTGTGTGTGGTGTGGTGTGGTGGTGTGGTGTGGTGTGGTGGTGTAGGGTCGTGGTGGTGTGTGTGGGTGTGGGTGTGGGTGCATGTGTGTGTGTGGGGGGGTATGTGTATGCGAGTATTCTTGTGTGTGTGCGTTCTGCAATCTAGGCCTGAAGCTGTGCAAGAAGGCCCTCAACATGTGTTGGTATGTGTGCGTGTCTGTGTGTGTGTGTGTGTGTGTGTGTGTGGGGGGGGGGGGGGGGGGGGTATGTATGTGGGGTTGGGGGATAGTGTTGTGGGTGGGGGGCTGGGTTGGGGTGTGTTGGTATGTGTGGGGGTGGGGGTGGGGGTGGTCGGTGTGTGGGTTGGTATGTGTGAGGATGGGGGTGGGGATGGGTTGGGGTGGGTGGGTGTGTGGGTGGGGTGGAGTACTCTCTCCTCATGGAGTAAGAACACGTTATTTTGTCTGCTACATTGTATGTTGGTACAGTCCAGGGGTGGGCCAAATAGGTTAAAGGGACTTGCCCAGCCGTGTAGGAACTAGGAAGGGCTTAAAAAAAGCACTGATGAACTGAACCCCAAACAATCGTTTTGCACTGAGTTCGTGCTACAGTGATCGTTTAATTAACTCATGGGGTAGGTATATACATAGTTTATTCATAGGCTGTTTCGTCTGCTGAATAGTAGGTGTCAATTTTCACGTATCTTATCATCCCAGCTGAGATGATGATTTAATTATAATGTAGAATTAAATTATCTCTGTAGCACGAACTCAGGGCCCCCGTCGGTCAAACGATTGTTTGGGGTTCAGTTCATCAGTTATTTTTTCTTTTAAGCCCTTCCTATACGGTTTGGCAAGTCCCTTTAGCATATTTGGCCTCCTCTTGGACTGTCACATACATACATACAGGTCTACACCCCTATATTTGAATTTCCTCTTGCTGCCTATTTGAACAGCCGTTTCTTGTAATCGTTCCTAATCGCTTGAATCCTCCGAAAAGGTCTCATACTCTCGCCTCCTGACTCTCTTGTCAACAGCAGGCAACAGGGTGCATCTGTTGTCACCTGAACCGCACCTTAGGTCTGTGGGGAGCGTTGGGTCGGTCTGTCTGTGCAGGCAGCTGGACGTCCTCTGAGTAGTGCCGGAAATCGGAGTTTGGAACCGAACTGGACCAACGAGGTGTCGATAAGTCGTTTCTGAAGGTTTTGATCACTGAATTGAATATGGAATGTTTGCACTGGAAGCGAGAAAGCGAGGGAGTATTTAAACGATGTCGATGCCCTAGCCCTGAAGTTTCCGGGCGAAGAAAGTGACATATCCCGAGGTTCGCGGTCGGAAGTGGCGCACCCATCATCCTGCGACCAGCTCTGGTCCCTGCGTAGGCTCGCGGCCAGAGCGGGTGTCTGCAGCTTCGTAGTGACTCTGGCAAGATGGGGTCGGGTCAGGTTGGAGTCGTCAACTTCCGGCTGGAAACGTCAATGTATCGGTCGAGCGGGATCGTGAGGACGTAAGAATATTCAGATCATCGTCTGCGTCTGGCTCCGTCCGGGAACCCACCTGGCTCCCATTCCCTCTCCCGTTCCGTTATTACTCTGCATCCCCAGGTCCTGTCAATATTTTACGCCCACGACGTTGACTTCAACCTGGTCCCGTAAATATTCTGCTGCCCAATGCGTTGGCTCAAGCCTGTCCCAGTCAGTATTCTGCGTCCACTATCAGTATTCTGCGTCTTCTACTTTGACTTCAACCAGGCCCTGTAAATATTCTGCGTCCACTACGTTGGCTGTAAATATTCTGCGTCCACTACGTTGGCTTCAGCCTGGTCCCGTAAATATTCTGCGTCCAATTTGTTGGCCCCAGCCTGTTCCTGTCAGTATTCTGCACCCACCACGTTAACCTCATAATATTATCTGGTCTATTTGGCTGCGGTGGGGGTGGATTAGGAGATTGGGAGACTTGTTTGGAGGAGGAGGGGGTGGCAGAAATACATATTAAAAACAGTACATTTGAATTATAAAAATATTTCCTACATTTAAATTTAAATAATGATGTAAGACGTATGGTATGTATGCTTATATGGTATGTGGATAGCGGTATATATTATATGTAAGTTTCAGATTATCAAAAAAATCGGTACGTGCATGGGGCTCACATAGGGAATAGTGAGATCCACCCTTGAGGACGAAAATCCTTCTTGTGAAAAATAGGAGCATCGGGGATTAATGATTTTCGCGTAAAAGGGTGGGTCTCCCTGCACTAGTCCAAGACCGCAAGGATTATATTTTTCCTTTCCTACTCAGGACGATCAAGTAGGCGCCCATTGGTCGGCGGGAGGTGCCGACCCACGACCATCCACACCGGCACCATCAGTCTGACCCTCCCCCCCCCCCCCCCCCCCCCCCCCCGGGTCTTGTCAATATTCTGCTTCCTACGGATTTGCTCCAAAGTGGTCCTGTTTACGTTTTGTGTTGGTCTCTGAGTTGGCTCCAGCATGGTCCCTTCAGTCACACATAATCCCTGCACACAAACAAGTCCAAGGAGCGTCGCAAGCGACGAGGACAAATGGCGTTACCGTGTCACAGGAATTTGGCATCGGCAACGGAACTGGAAATTGCAGCGGTGCAGCGGACCGAAGCCAGGGTTTACGACATAGTTAGGGCCAGGGTACACATCCCGTTCTCCCCCCCGGATTCTCCCCTCCAGATCACATCACCGCCGTACGGCTGGCTTCCAGATCCTTCCATCCAACCTCGGATCCGGCTCCCCTCTGCTTCCGTTCGCAACCAACTACCATCGCATTGCTCGTCGCAATCTCTTCTGCCGAGGTGACCGCCCCCCTTAAATCTTAAATCCCGGCTCGACAGACAAGCACGAACTCAATCAAGGGTACTCGAGGCAGGAAGGAGCTTAAGGACTGCTGGAGAAAGCTCAGAACAGGAAAGGCAGTACAAGGAAGGACATACGAAAGAAAGCTCCTATCACAAGTGAACCGCTTTGTGTGTGTAGTCACAGCTAGCAACTGGCAGTACTAGGCAATACCAGGCAGTACACTGCCAGGTCATCTGGCTAAGGAAACCCCTTGATCAGCATTGCATGCGAGCATGGCTTCGTTCTCATCACTCGTGTGCGACGGGAGTTGGAGTGGGGCCATCAAGCTGCTAGACAAGGGCCTAGCAGAGGCGAAAGCTGGTGGGGGTGATGGCGAGGTGGAGTACTCTCTCCTCATGAACCGGGCCTTCTGCAATCAACGCCTCAAGCTGTACAGGAAGGCTCTAAAGGTGTGTGCGTGTGTGTGTGGGGGGGGGTATGTGTGTGTGTGCAAAAACTGGTGGGGTTGATGGCGAGGTGGAGTTCTCTCTCCTCATCAACCAGGCCTTCTGCAATCAACGCCTCAAGCTGTGCAGGAAGGCTCTAAAGCTGTGTGTGTGTGTGTGCGTGCGTGTGTGTGGTGTGGTGTGGTGTGGTGTGGTGTGGTGTGGTGTGGTGTAGGGTCGTGGTGGTGTGTGTGTGTGTGGGTGTGGGTGCATGTGTGTGTGTGGGGGGTATGTGTATGCGAGTATTCTTGTGTGTGTGCGTTCTGCAATCTAGGCCTGAAGCTGTGCAAGAAGGCCCTCAACATGTGTTGGTATGTGTGCGTGTCTGTGTGTGTGTGTGTGTGTGTGTGTGGGGGGGGGGGGGGGGGGGGGTATGTATGTGGGGTTGGGGGATAGTGTTGTGGGTGGGGGGCTGGGTTGGGGTGTGTTGGTATGTGTGGGGGTGGGGGTGGGGGTGGTCGGTGTGTGGGTTGGTATGTGTGAGGATGGGGGTGGGGATGGGTTGGGGTGGGTGGGTGTGTGGGTGGGGTGGAGTACTCTCTCCTCATGGAGTAAGAACACGTTATTTTGTCTGCTACATTGTATGTTGGTACAGTCCAGGGGTGGGCCAAATAGGTTAAAGGGACTTGCCCAGCCGTGTAGGAACTAGGAAGGGCTTAAAAAAAGCACTGATGAACTGAACCCCAAACAATCGTTTTGCACTGAGTTCGTGCTACAGTGATCGTTTAATTAACTCATGGGGTAGGTATATACATAGTTTATTCATAGGCTGTTTCGTCTGCTGAATAGTAGGTGTCAATTTTCACGTATCTTATCATCCCAGCTGAGATGATGATTTAATTATAATGTAGAATTAAATTATCTCTGTAGCACGAACTCAGGGCCCCCGTCGGTCAAACGATTGTTTGGGGTTCAGTTCATCAGTTATTTTTTCTTTTAAGCCCTTCCTATACGGTTTGGCAAGTCCCTTTAGCATATTTGGCCTCCTCTTGGACTGTCACATACATACATACAGGTCTACACCCCTATATTTGAATTTCCTCTTGCTGCCTATTTGAACAGCCGTTTCTTGTAATCGTTCCTATCGCTTGAATCCTCCGAAAAGGTCTCATACTCTCGCCTCCTGACTCTCTTGTCAACAGCAGGCAACAGGGTGCATCTGTTGTCACCTGAACCGCACCTTAGGTCTGTGGGGAGCGTTGGGTCGGTCTGTCTGTGCAGGCAGCTGGACGTCCTCTGAGTAGTGCCGGAAATCGGAGTTTGGAACCGAACTGGACCAACGAGGTGTCGATAAGTCGTTTCTGAAGGTTTTGATCACTGAATTGAATATGGAATGTTTGCACTGGAAGCGAGAAAGCGAGGGAGTATTTAAACGATGTCGATGCCCTAGCCCTGAAGTTTCCGGGCGAAGAAAGTGACATATCCCGAGGTTCGCGGTCGGAAGTGGCGCACCCATCATCCTGCGACCAGCTCTGGTCCCTGCGTAGGCTCGCGGCCAGAGCGGGTGTCTGCAGCTTCGTAGTGACTCTGGCAAGATGGGGTCGGGTCAGGTTGGAGTCGTCAACTTCCGGCTGGAAACGTCAATGTATCGGTCGAGCGGGATCGTGAGGACGTAAGAATATTCAGATCATCGTCTGCGTCTGGCTCCGTCCGGGAACCCACCTGGCTCCCATTCCCTCTCCCGTTCCGTTATTACTCTGCATCCCCAGGTCCTGTCAATATTTTACGCCCACGACGTTGACTTCAACCTGGTCCCGTAAATATTCTGCTGCCCAATGCGTTGGCTCAAGCCTGTCCCAGTCAGTATTCTGCGTCCACTATCAGTATTCTGCGTCTTCTACTTTGACTTCAACCAGGCCCTGTAAATATTCTGCGTCCACTACGTTGGCTGTAAATATTCTGCGTCCACTACGTTGGCTTCAGCCTGGTCCCGTAAATATTCTGCGTCCAATTTGTTGGCCCCAGCCTGTTCCTGTCAGTATTCTGCACCCACCACGTTAACCTCATAATATTATCTGGTCTATTTGGCTGCGGTGGGGGTGGATTAGGAGATTGGGAGACTTGTTTGGAGGAGGAGGGGGTGGCAGAAATACATATTAAAAACAGTACATTTGAATTATAAAAATATTTCCTACATTTAAATTTAAATAATGATGTAAGACGTATGGTATGTATGCTTATATGGTATGTGGATAGCGGTATATATTATATGTAAGTTTCAGATTATCAAAAAAATCGGTACGTGCATGGGGCTCACATAGGGAATAGTGAGATCCACCCTTGAGGACGAAAATCCTTCTTGTGAAAAATAGGAGCATCGGGGATTAATGATTTTCGCGTAAAAGGGTGGGTCTCCCTGCACTAGTCCAAGACCGCAAGGATTATATTTTTCCTTTCCTACTCAGGACGATCAAGTAGGCGCCCATTGGTCGGCGGGAGGTGCCGACCCACGACCATCCACACCGGCACCATCAGTCTGACCCTCCCCCCCCCCCCCCCCCCCCCCCCCCCGGGTCTTGTCAATATTCTGCTTCCTACGGATTTGCTCCAAAGTGGTCCTGTTTACGTTTTGTGTTGGTCTCTGAGTTGGCTCCAGCATGGTCCCTTCAGTCACACATAATCCCTGCACACAAACAAGTCCAAGGAGCGTCGCAAGCGACGAGGACAAATGGCGTTACCGTGTCACAGGAATTTGGCATCGGCAACGGAACTGGAAATTGCAGCGGTGCAGCGGACCGAAGCCAGGGTTTACGACATAGTTAGGGCCAGGGTACACATCCCGTTCTCCCCCCCGGATTCTCCCCTCCAGATCACATCACCGCCGTACGGCTGGCTTCCAGATCCTTCCATCCAACCTCGGATCCGGCTCCCCTCTGCTTCCGTTCGCAACCAACTACCATCGCATTGCTCGTCGCAATCTCTTCTGCCGAGGTGACCGCCCCCCTTAAATCTTAAATCCCGGCTCGACAGACAAGCACGAACTCAATCAAGGGTACTCGAGGCAGGAAGGAGCTTAAGGACTGCTGGAGAAAGCTCAGAACAGGAAAGGCAGTACAAGGAAGGACATACGAAAGAAAGCTCCTATCACAAGTGAACCGCTTTGTGTGTGTAGTCACAGCTAGCAACTGGCAGTACTAGGCAATACCAGGCAGTACACTGCCAGGTCATCTGGCTAAGGAAACCCCTTGATCAGCATTGCATGCGAGCATGGCTTCGTTCTCATCACTCGTGTGCGACGGGAGTTGGAGTGGGGCCATCAAGCTGCTAGACAAGGGCCTAGCAGAGGCGAAAGCTGGTGGGGGTGATGGCGAGGTGGAGTACTCTCTCCTCATGAACCGGGCCTTCTGCAATCAACGCCTCAAGCTGTACAGGAAGGCTCTAAAGGTGTGTGCGTGTGTGTGTGGGGGGGGGTATGTGTGTGTGTGCAAAAACTGGTGGGGTTGATGGCGAGGTGGAGTTCTCTCTCCTCATCAACCAGGCCTTCTGCAATCAACGCCTCAAGCTGTGCAGGAAGGCTCTAAAGCTGTGTGTGTGTGTGTGCGTGCGTGTGTGTGTGGTGTGGTGTGGTGTGGTGTGGTGTGGTGTGGTGTAGGGTCGTGGTGGTGTGTGTGTGTGTGGGTGTGGGTGCATGTGTGTGTGTGGGGGGGGTATGTGTATGCGAGTATTCTTGTGTGTGTGCGTTCTGCAATCTAGGCCTGAAGCTGTGCAAGAAGGCCCTCAACATGTGTTGGTATGTGTGCGTGTCTGTGTGTGTGTGTGTGTGTGTGTGTGGGGGGGGGGGGGGGGGGGGGGGGGGGGGTATGTATGTGGGGTTGGGGGATAGTGTTGTGGGTGGGGGGCTGGGTTGGGGTGTGTTGGTATGTGTGGGGGTGGGGGGGTGGGGGTGGTCGGTGTGTGGGTTGGTATGTGTGAGGATGGGGGTGGGGATGGGTTGGGGTGGGTGGGTGTGTGGGTGGGGTGGAGTACTCTCTCCTCATGGAGTAAGAACACGTTATTTTGTCTGCTACATTGTATGTTGGTACAGTCCAGGGGTGGGCCAAATAGGTTAAAGGGACTTGCCCAGCCGTGTAGGAACTAGGAAGGGCTTAAAAAAAGCACTGATGAACTGAACCCCAAACAATCGTTTTGCACTGAGTTCGTGCTACAGTGATCGTTTAATTAACTCATGGGGTAGGTATATACATAGTTTATTCATAGGCTGTTTCGTCTGCTGAATAGTAGGTGTCAATTTTCACGTATCTTATCATCCCAGCTGAGATGATGATTTAATTATAATGTAGAATTAAATTATCTCTGTAGCACGAACTCAGGGCCCCCGTCGGTCAAACGATTGTTTGGGGTTCAGTTCATCAGTTATTTTTTCTTTTAAGCCCTTCCTATACGGTTTGGCAAGTCCCTTTAGCATATTTGGCCTCCTCTTGGACTGTCACATACATACATACAGGTCTACACCCCTATATTTGAATTTCCTCTTGCTGCCTATTTGAACAGCCGTTTCTTGTAATCGTTCCTATCGCTTGAATCCTCCGAAAAGGTCTCATACTCTCGCCTCCTGACTCTCTTGTCAACAGCAGGCAACAGGGTGCATCTGTTGTCACCTGAACCGCACCTTAGGTCTGTGGGGAGCGTTGGGTCGGTCTGTCTGTGCAGGCAGCTGGACGTCCTCTGAGTAGTGCCGGAAATCGGAGTTTGGAACCGAACTGGACCAACGAGGTGTCGATAAGTCGTTTCTGAAGGTTTTGATCACTGAATTGAATATGGAATGTTTGCACTGGAAGCGAGAAAGCGAGGGAGTATTTAAACGATGTCGATGCCCTAGCCCTGAAGTTTCCGGGCGAAGAAAGTGACATATCCCGAGGTTCGCGGTCGGAAGTGGCGCACCCATCATCCTGCGACCAGCTCTGGTCCCTGCGTAGGCTCGCGGCCAGAGCGGGTGTCTGCAGCTTCGTAGTGACTCTGGCAAGATGGGGTCGGGTCAGGTTGGAGTCGTCAACTTCCGGCTGGAAACGTCAATGTATCGGTCGAGCGGGATCGTGAGGACGTAAGAATATTCAGATCATCGTCTGCGTCTGGCTCCGTCCGGGAACCCACCTGGCTCCCATTCCCTCTCCCGTTCCGTTATTACTCTGCATCCCCAGGTCCTGTCAATATTTTACGCCCACGACGTTGACTTCAACCTGGTCCCGTAAATATTCTGCTGCCCAATGCGTTGGCTCAAGCCTGTCCCAGTCAGTATTCTGCGTCCACTATCAGTATTCTGCGTCTTCTACTTTGACTTCAACCAGGCCCTGTAAATATTCTGCGTCCACTACGTTGGCTGTAAATATTCTGCGTCCACTACGTTGGCTTCAGCCTGGTCCCGTAAATATTCTGCGTCCAATTTGTTGGCCCCAGCCTGTTCCTGTCAGTATTCTGCACCCACCACGTTAACCTCATAATATTATCTGGTCTATTTGGCTGCGGTGGGGGTGGATTAGGAGATTGGGAGACTTGTTTGGAGGAGGAGGGGGTGGCAGAAATACATATTAAAAACAGTACATTTGAATTATAAAAATATTTCCTACATTTAAATTTAAATAATGATGTAAGACGTATGGTATGTATGCTTATATGGTATGTGGATAGCGGTATATATTATATGTAAGTTTCAGATTATCAAAAAAATCGGTACGTGCATGGGGCTCACATAGGGAATAGTGAGATCCACCCTTGAGGACGAAAATCCTTCTTGTGAAAAATAGGAGCATCGGGGATTAATGATTTTCGCGTAAAAGGGTGGGTCTCCCTGCACTAGTCCAAGACCGCAAGGATTATATTTTTCCTTTCCTACTCAGGACGATCAAGTAGGCGCCCATTGGTCGGCGGGAGGTGCCGACCCACGACCATCCACACCGGCACCATCAGTCTGACCCTCCCCCCCCCCCCCCCCCCCCCCCCCCCCCCCCGGGTCTTGTCAATATTCTGCTTCCTACGGATTTGCTCCAAAGTGGTCCTGTTTACGTTTTGTGTTGGTCTCTGAGTTGGCTCCAGCATGGTCCCTTCAGTCACACATAATCCCTGCACACAAACAAGTCCAAGGAGCGTCGCAAGCGACGAGGACAAATGGCGTTACCGTGTCACAGGAATTTGGCATCGGCAACGGAACTGGAAATTGCAGCGGTGCAGCGGACCGAAGCCAGGGTTTACGACATAGTTAGGGCCAGGGTACACATCCCGTTCTCCCCCCCGGATTCTCCCCTCCAGATCACATCACCGCCGTACGGCTGGCTTCCAGATCCTTCCATCCAACCTCGGATCCGGCTCCCCTCTGCTTCCGTTCGCAACCAACTACCATCGCATTGCTCGTCGCAATCTCTTCTGCCGAGGTGACCGCCCCCCTTAAATCTTAAATCCCGGCTCGACAGACAAGCACGAACTCAATCAAGGGTACTCGAGGCAGGAAGGAGCTTAAGGACTGCTGGAGAAAGCTCAGAACAGGAAAGGCAGTACAAGGAAGGACATACGAAAGAAAGCTCCTATCACAAGTGAACCGCTTTGTGTGTGTAGTCACAGCTAGCAACTGGCAGTACTAGGCAATACCAGGCAGTACACTGCCAGGTCATCTGGCTAAGGAAACCCCTTGATCAGCATTGCATGCGAGCATGGCTTCGTTCTCATCACTCGTGTGCGACGGGAGTTGGAGTGGGGCCATCAAGCTGCTAGACAAGGGCCTAGCAGAGGCGAAAGCTGGTGGGGGTGATGGCGAGGTGGAGTACTCTCTCCTCATGAACCGGGCCTTCTGCAATCAACGCCTCAAGCTGTACAGGAAGGCTCTAAAGGTGTGTGCGTGTGTGTGTGGGGGGGGGGTATGTGTGTGTGTGCAAAAACTGGTGGGGTTGATGGCGAGGTGGAGTTCTCTCTCCTCATCAACCAGGCCTTCTGCAATCAACGCCTCAAGCTGTGCAGGAAGGCTCTAAAGCTGTGTGTGTGTGTGTGCGTGCGTGTGTGTGGTGTGGTGTGGTGTGGTGTGGTGTGGTGTGGTGTGGTGTAGGGTCGTGGTGGTGTGTGTGGGTGTGGGTGTGGGTGCATGTGTGTGTGTGGGGGGGTATGTGTATGCGAGTATTCTTGTGTGTGTGCGTTCTGCAATCTAGGCCTGAAGCTGTGCAAGAAGGCCCTCAACATGTGTTGGTATGTGTGCGTGTCTGTGTGTGTGTGTGTGTGTGTGTGTGTGGGGGGGGGGGGGGGGGGGGTATGTATGTGGGGTTGGGGGATAGTGTTGTGGGTGGGGGGCTGGGTTGGGGTGTGTTGGTATGTGTGGGGGTGGGGGTGGGGGTGGTCGGTGTGTGGGTTGGTATGTGTGAGGATGGGGGTGGGGATGGGTTGGGGTGGGTGGGTGTGTGGGTGGGGTGGAGTACTCTCTCCTCATGGAGTAAGAACACGTTATTTTGTCTGCTACATTGTATGTTGGTACAGTCCAGGGGTGGGCCAAATAGGTTAAAGGGACTTGCCCAGCCGTGTAGGAACTAGGAAGGGCTTAAAAAAAGCACTGATGAACTGAACCCCAAACAATCGTTTTGCACTGAGTTCGTGCTACAGTGATCGTTTAATTAACTCATGGGGTAGGTATATACATAGTTTATTCATAGGCTGTTTCGTCTGCTGAATAGTAGGTGTCAATTTTCACGTATCTTATCATCCCAGCTGAGATGATGATTTAATTATAATGTAGAATTAAATTATCTCTGTAGCACGAACTCAGGGCCCCCGTCGGTCAAACGATTGTTTGGGGTTCAGTTCATCAGTTATTTTTTCTTTTAAGCCCTTCCTATACGGTTTGGCAAGTCCCTTTAGCATATTTGGCCTCCTCTTGGACTGTCACATACATACATACAGGTCTACACCCCTATATTTGAATTTCCTCTTGCTGCCTATTTGAACAGCCGTTTCTTGTAATCGTTCCAATCGCTTGAATCCTCCGAAAAGGTCTCATACTCTCGCCTCCTGACTCTCTTGTCAACAGCAGGCAACAGGGTGCATCTGTTGTCACCTGAACCGCACCTTAGGTCTGTGGGGAGCGTTGGGTCGGTCTGTCTGTGCAGGCAGCTGGACGTCCTCTGAGTAGTGCCGGAAATCGGAGTTTGGAACCGAACTGGACCAACGAGGTGTCGATAAGTCGTTCTGAAGGTTTTGATCACTGAATTGAATATGGAATGTTTGCACTGGAAGCGAGAAAGCGAGGGAGTATTTAAACGATGTCGATGCCCTAGCCCTGAAGTTTCCGGGCGAAGAAAGTGACATATCCCGAGGTTCGCGGTCGGAAGTGGCGCACCCATCATCCTGCGACCAGCTCTGGTCCCTGCGTAGGCTCGCGGCCAGAGCGGGTGTCTGCCGCTTCGTAGTGACTCTGGCAAGATGGGGTCGGGTCAGGTTGGAGTCGTCAACTTCCGGCTGGAAACGTCAATGTATCGGTCGAGCGGGATCGTGAGGACGTAAGAATATTCAGATCATCGTCTGCGTCTGGCTCCGTCCGGGAACCCACCTGGCTCCCATTCCCTCTCCCGTTCCGTTATTACTCTGCATCCCCAGGTCCTGTCAATATTTTACGCCACGACGTTGACTTCAACCTGGTCCCGTAAATATTCTGCTGCCCAATGCGTTTGGCTCAAGCCTGTCCCAGTCAGTATTCTGCGTCCACTATCAGTATTCTGCGTCTTCTACTTGACTTCAACCAGGCCCTGTAAATATTCTGCGTCCACTACGTTGGCTGTAAATATTCTGCGTCCACTACGTTGGCTTCAGCCTGGTCCCGTAAATATTCTGCGTCCAATTTGTTGGCGCCCAGCCTGTTCCTGTCAGTATTCTGCACCCACCCACGTTAACCTCATAATATTATCTGTCTATTTGGCTGCGGTGGGG
This sequence comes from Chlamydomonas sp. ICE-L, assembly GCA_013435795.1. NCBI lineage: Eukaryota > Viridiplantae > Chlorophyta > Chlorophyceae > Chlamydomonadales > Chlamydomonadaceae > Chlamydomonas > Chlamydomonas sp. ICE-L. Next base: position 1,536,737 of record JACBWV010000810.1, read on the forward strand.
GTGGATTAGGAGATTGGGAGACTTGTTTGGAGGAGGAGGGGGTGGCAGAAATACATATTAAAACAGTACATTTGAATTATAAAAATATTTCCTACATTTAAATTTAAATAATGATGTAAGACGTATGGTATGTATGCTTATATGGTATGTGGATTAGCGGTATATATTATATGTAAGTTTCAGATTATCAAAAAAATCGGTACGTGCATGGGGCTCACATAGGGAATAGTGAGATCCACCCTTGAGGAAGAAAATCCTTCTTGTGAAAAATAGGAGCATCGGGGGATTAATGATTTTCGCGTAAAAGGGTGGTCTCCCTGCACTAGTCCAAGACCGCAAGGATATATTTTTCCTTTCCTACTCAGGACGATCAAGTAGGCGCCCATTGGTCGGCGGGAGGTGCCGACCCACGACCATCCACACCGGCACCATCAGTCTGACCCTCCCCCCCCCCCCCCCCCCCCCCGGAGCCTGAGCCCCCCCCGGGTCCCCGTTGTCAAATATTCTTTTTCCTGCTTTCCTTTCCCTACAGAATTTTGCTCCCAAAGTGGTCCTGTTTACCCGGTTTTGGTGTTGGTCTCTGAAAGTGGCTCCAGCAAAAATGGTCCCTTTCAGGTCACACATATCCCTGCCACACAAACGAGTCCCCAAGGAGAGCGTTCCGCAAAGCGCGAGACAATGGCCGTTTTTAAAAAACCGTGTCACAGGAATTTGGCATCGGCAACGGAACTGGAAATTGCAGCCGGGTGCACGGACCGAAGCCAGTGTTTACCGACATAGTTTGGCCAGGTACAACATCCGTTCTCCCACCCCATCCCGTTCTTCCCCCCCCCCGATTTCTCCCCTCCAGGTCCCCATCACCCACCGCCGTATAACTGCTGGCTTCCCCAGAATCCTTCCATCCAACCCTCCGGATCCGTCCTCCCCCTCCTGCTTTCGTTTCGCAACCAACTAACCATCCACCATCGCATTGGCTCCGTTTCGCAATCTCTTCCTTGGTGCCGAGGTGACGCCCCCCCTTAAAAAATCTAAAATCCCCGGCTTCGAACAGACCAAGAAAGCACGACTCAAATCCAAGGTCCTCGAGGCAGGAAAGGAGCTTTTAAGAGGACTGCCGGGAAAAAAGCTCAGAACAAGGAAAGGCATACAAGGAAGGACATAGAAAGAAAGCTCCTAATTCACCAAGTGAAAACCGCCCTTTTGGTGTGGTGAAGTCCACAATCTAGCACCTGCAGTACTAGGCCAATACCAGCAGTACACTGCCAGGTCAATCTGGCTAAGGAACCCCCTTGGATCAGCATTGCATGCGAGCATGGCTTCGTTCTCCATCACCTCTGTGCGAAACGGAATTGGAGTGGGGCAATCAAGCTGGGGCCTTAGACAGGGCCTAGCCAGGCCGAAACGCGAAGCTGGTTGGGGGATGGCGAGGGGTTGGAGTACTCTCTCCTCAATGAACCGGGCCCCTTCTGCAAATCAACGCTTAGCCCTCAGCTGTTACAGGAGGGCCCCCTTTCTAAAGGGTGTGTGCCTTGTGTGTGGTGGGGGGGGTATGTTTGGGTGGTGCAAAAAACTGGTGGGTTTGGATGGCGAGGGTGGATTCCCTCCTCTCCCTCATCAACCAGGCCTTCCTGCAATCAAACGCCTCAAAGCTGTGCAGGAAATGCTCTAAAAAAAAGTGTTGTGTGTGTGTGCGTTGCGTGTTGGTGTGGTGTGGTGTGGTTGTGGTTGTGTGGTGTGGTGGTATGTCGTGGTGGTGTGTGTGGGTGTGGTGTGGTGCATGTTTTGTGTGGGGGGGTATGTGTATGCCGATTATTCTTTCTTGTGTGTGTGCCGTTTCATATAAAAGACCTCAATCTAGGCCTGAAGCTGTGCAAGAAGGCCTCAACATGTGTTTGGTATGTGTGGTTCGTGGTCTTTTGGTGTGTGTGTGTTGTTGTTTTGTTGTGTGTGTGTTGGTGGGTTGGTGGGTGGGGGTTATGGTAGTTGTTGGGGTTGTGTATAGTGGTGTTTGGTTTTTTTGGATTTTTTTGTTGTTTTGTTTTGTGTTGTGTGGGTAGGTTTGGTGTTTTTGTTTTTTTTTTGGCTACTTTTTTGTTTGGGGGGTTTTTTTTGTTTCTTGGGGTGGGTGGGGGGGTTGGGGGTGTGGAGGGGCAGTACGTAGGTTGTGGTTATCGGTTTGTTGTAGTGCGATTAGGGAATTGGGGAATTGGAATGTGGATACTTGTGAGACTGAGGGAGAATATATTTTTTCGGGTGGAATTTGTTTTTGAAGAGGATAAGAGCAGTTGGAATGGTGTGGGTGAAGATATTGGTATGTTAGATGTTAGGTATTAATGGTATCTGTGTTGCTTGTTCGGCTTTGGTATTAAATTCTTCTGTTTTTTTGATTTTTTGGTTTTGATCCCCTTTTTTTGTTTTTTTTGGTTTGGTGGTTTTCTTTTTTTTTGTTTTGTGTTGTTTTGTGTCTGTGTGGTGATGCTACTTTGTTTTTTTGCTTTTTTTGTAGTGTTTTGTGTTTGTGGTGGGTGGGTTGGAGTAACCTCTCTCCTCAATGAACCCGTTCCTTTTGCAACAACACGCCTCAAGCTGGTTGCAGGAAGAGCCTCAAGGTGTGTGTGTTGTAAATTAGTGTGGTGTGGTGTTGTTGTGTGTGGTGGGGTGGGGTGGTGGTGGGGGGGGGTGGAGTACCTTCTCCTCCGGGTTTTGCCCATGAAAAAAATCGTTCCTTCTCTTTCAAGGTCAACTTATCTCATCAAGCTGTACGGGAAGGAGCTCAAGGGTTGTGTGTCGGTAAAATGATTGTGTGGTGTGGGTGTGTGGTGTGGTTTGGTATTGTGTGCCCCGGTGCCCCGTTGGTGTGGTGGTTGGTAATAAGCGTGGTGTGTGTGTTGGTGTGTGTGTGTGGGGGGGGTTTCATGTGGTGTGTGCATGTGTTTTGTTTTTTTGCGTGTGTGTTTGTTTGTGTTGGAGAATTGGTGGTAGTTTGTGGGGTTTGTGTGGGTGTTGGTGGGGTGTGTTGGGTGTGTGGTTGTGTAGGGGGGGGGGGCCAAGCAATTGTGTGTTTTTTGTAAGGTGTGCATTTGTAAAAAACCAAACCCAAACCCAAACAAACAAACCAAAAACCAAACCAAAACAAAATAAAAAAACCAAAAACCCAACATAAAACCAAACCAAACCCAACCAAATCAAACCCAACCAAAACCAACCAAACCTCCAGAACCAGACCAGACCAGACCAATCCAACCAGAACGTATACCCATACCAAACCAGACTACCCCCAGACCATACCAGAAACCAGACCAATACCATACCATACGAAACCCAGACCATACCATCCCAATAAAACCAATAACCATAAGCCATACCAGAACCATAAACCCCATACCCATACCTAACGGCAGACAACCCAGACCCAATAACCATAACATACATAACATACCATAAAAACCCTACGCATACCATACCATACCCATACCATAAACCAGACATATTCATACCATAACCCCAAACCATAACCAAACCCAGAACATACAAACATAAACATAACATAGACTAAACATAAACATAACATATCATAAAACATAACATACCATAACATAACATAACAGACACACATAAACCATAAACATAAACAGAAACAAACAAACATAACCATAACATAAAAACATAACAGAACATAACTAAACAGTACCATACCATAACATAACAACCATAAAACATACCATACCAGAACATAACCATAACCAGAAAACATACAAACAGAAACCTATAACAGACATACCATACATAACAGAACTACCATAACATAATCCAGAAGACAAACCATAAACCATAAAACCATAATAGACCATACCATAACCCAATCTAAGCAGAACATAACAGAACATAACCATAACATAAAACGAACATACAGAACATAACAGAACATAAACAGAACAGAAAAATTTAGAACGAATTAGAAATAACAGACATAAAACAGACCAGAACCCAAACCCATAAAACCATACCAGACCATACCATAAACATAACAGACCAGAACATAACGAAGAACGAACAAAACATACAACCCATAACCGAACAAACATAACAGAAACAAACAGAAACAAAACAGAACATAACGAACATAACATAAAATCAAAAAGAACACATAGAACCATAACAAACATAACAGAACAGAACAGAAACATAACCAGAACAGAGCATAACATAACAAACGAACAGAACACAACAGAACATAACATAACTTAACATAACCAGAAACAAACAGAACATACCATAACATACCATAAACAAACCAACCAAACGACCATAACATACCATAACGACCCATAACAGACCAGACCATACCATAAAACCCCTGTACCATACCAGACCAAGAACCCTCCCAGAACCGAGACCATACCATACCGAACCTTAACCATGACCAAGACCCATACTAACCATACCATCAGAACCCAGACCCAGACCCAGAAATACCAGACCAAGCAACCACAGACCCAGACCAACCAGAAGACCATAACCAGACCAGAACCAGAGAACCAGCACCATACCAGACGCAGACCAGGACCCGACCATACAGAAAGAACAGGAACAACCAGACCAAGACCAGAACAGAACAGAACAAAACAGAACAGAACAAGAACAGAACCAGACAGAACCAACAAGACCCCAGAAACAGACCAGAACAGACCCAGAACATAACATAACCAACCAGAAACAGAAACCAGAACCAGACCCAGAACCAGACCCAGACCAGACCCAGACCAACCAAACCAGAACCAAGACCAGACCAGACCAGACCAGACCATACCAGTACCAGAAACGAGGAACAGAACAGAACAGAAACTAACAGAACAAGAAAGAAACAGAAAAAACATAACATAACATAACAGACAAACAGAACAGAACAGAACAGAACAGAACAATAAACAAACATCAAAGAAACATACCCAGATATACAAACAGACCATAACAGAACTCAGAACAGACCAGTAAAACATACCAGAAAACATACCAGAAAACATACCAGAAAACAGACCAGAAACATACCAGAAACAGACCAGAACAGACCAGAACAGACCATAACAGAACCCGAACATACCATAAACAACACCAGAACATACCATAACATCACATACCAGAACAGAAACCAGAAACAGACCAGAACATGAACAGAACAAGAACATAAAGAACAGAACCAGAACAGAAACAGAAAACAGAAACAGAACAGAAACAGAACAAGAACAGAAACAGAACAGAAAGAACATAACATGAAACAGCAACATAACAGAACAGAAACAGAACAGAAACAGAACAGAACGGAACAGAACAGAACAGAACATAACAGAAAAAAAAAGAAATTTAAAAAAAACATAACAAAACAAAACAAAACAAAAAGCTCTAACTGCCGCCGTACCCCTGAATGAAAAAGCCACTAAACCCATGACTAACTATGAAGGACTATGATGGCGCCCTTGAGAGGAAGCCCGCCAGCATGGATGCTCTTACGCAGCGGCCCAGGTTTGGGCGGCCTGCGCTGAGGAGGTGGGATGAGTGCCCATGCCCGCTAGCTGGAACAGCCCGGTCCGCTTGCCACCACCAAGAGCACCCTCTCTTCATACACTCCCAACTGATAGCAGCCTTGACATAGGCAAGGAGGTGCTTAATTGATTCCCGCACAACAGCAGCATGCAACCTTCCCAAACGACAGCTAGCTTCAAGCCTGCGCTCTCCCCCCGACCACCCCAACCACCCTGCCCCCTGCGGCATCGGAACCTCCCAAAAGAAGGCCGCCGCCACCGCCACCCGGCCTCCGGGTGGTGGCTCTGGAACCGGAGGGCAGGGAGTGGAGGGGGCGGGTAGGGGGGGCAGCAGTGGCGGTGGGGCCGGGAGTAGGGGCGTGAAGGTGGAGGTGGAGGATGATGGTGTTTGTTGGAGCTTTTGATTGTGCTCTAAGCAAGGTTATGTTTCTTGATAGAGAGAGGGAGAGTTTGTACTTTAATGTGTTGTTATATGTAATGTTGTATGTGGAAGTGGGGTTGGTGTGTGTGTGTTGGGTTGTGCGTGTGTGTGTGGTGTGTTGTGTGTGGGGGGGGGGGGTATGGGGTGAAGGGTGGAGGTGGTGATGAAAATGTGTTGTGGAGCTTGATTGTGTCTCTAAGCAGGTATGTTCTTGATAGAGAGAGGGAGAGTGTGTATTTATGTGTGTGTATATGTATGTATGTATGTGTGAGTTGGTGTGTGTGTGTGTGTGGTGTGGTGTGTGTGGTGTGTTGTGTTGTGGGGGGGGGGGGGTAGTGGGGTGGGTGGAGGTGGAGGATGATGGTGTTGTGGAGCTGATTGGTGTCTCTTAAGCAAAGGTTTATTTCTTGATAGAGAGAGTGAGAGTGGGTATTTATTGGTGTGTGTGTATTGTATTATGTGTGAGTGTGTGTGGGGTGTGTGTGGGTGTGAGGGGGAGTAGTTGTGCCAAGGTTGGAGGTTGGAGATGATGGTGTTGTGGAGCTTGATGTGTCTCTAGCAGGTATGTTCCTTATAGAGAGAGTGGAGAGTGTGGTATTTATTGTGTGTGTATGTATGTAATGTTATTATGTATTTACGTGGAGTGTGGTTGTGTGTGTGGGGTGGGTGGGGGGGTTTTGTGGTGGGTGTGTGGGTTGTGGGTTGCGGTTGGTAGTTGGAGGATGATGGTGTTGTAAGCTTGATTGTGTCCTCTACGCCAGGAGGGTCCCGTTGAACAAGTGCTCTCTAACCCCAAACCCCCCCCCCCCCCCCCCCCCCCGCACACACGAACACAACACACTACAACACAACCCTCACACCCTCTCACCCTCGCCACTTATTTCTTTTCAGACGTGCCAGGTTTGGAGTACTGCCCCCTTGTCCCCTAGGGAATACACACATCCCCCCCCCCCCCCCCCCCAACCCCAACACCACCAACCACCCAACAACCCAAACCTACCGCACCACCACCACTTTCCCACCAACATGCCCCCACTACACACACACACCAAAACGCACCACTCACACCCATCTTTACCACCACTGCCATCCACTCTCTCTCCTGTGGTTCACTCTCGATTGTGTCTCCTACCCCAACCCCCAAACCCTCCCCCTCCCCGAAGGCCCAACACTCCCTGAATATGCCACTGAGAAACGGCAATGCCGGGCCAGTACCAACCACCGCATCTCCCCCCCAGAAGCAGTACAACTCGGGGCTTCCAGGGGGCCCCCCCTCAACAACGTTCGGTGGGCAATTACATACAGCTGCAGTGGCCCAGATCACATTGTAAAGTGAAAAGAAGCAGAAGACTCCTCCCAACACCGTCCCCTCCCACTCACTCCCTCCACCCACCCACCCCCAACGTCCCAACATCCCCATCCACTCATCTGGCCCCCCCCCCCCGCCCCCCCCCCCCCCCCCCCCTTTTCTCCCCTCTAAGATAGGCCAACCCCCGAATGGCCTTAGCCGCTTAGACCTCCTACCACGCCGGGACCCCCTTCCCCACCAACCGCCAATGCTTTCCCCAGACCCCCTACCCACCCTACGCCTCCTCCCTCCAGAAAGCAGTACACAACTTCCTCGGGGGCTTCCAGCCCCCCCTCAACAACTCGGTGGCAATACAGTTGGCAAGTGGCCCCCCAGATCAAAACAGCGGTAAATGAAGGAGGCGATGAACTGCTGGTCAAGTACCTCAAATCAGCAGCCCCAAGGAAATGGGCGCGCTCATAGCCCGGGGGACAGCTAGGGCGCTACAAAAGAAACTTCAGGGCGCCATTGAAATGACTTTGTTTGGTGGTGGGGCCCATTGAGGTAAAGCCCCAGGTAAAATGTTTGAATTTGTGTGTGGGGGTGGGGTGGGGTGGTGTGTGGGGGGGGGGGGTAGAGCCCAGGTTAAATAATTTAATTTTGAAATCCGAATTTTGAATTGTTTACATCTTTTTTTTCCAGCCAATCCTCCAGGGAAGCCATCGATGACCTTTTTGGTGTGGCCATTGACAAGAAAAAAAAAAAAAGGTAAGAAAAAAAGAAACCCCAGGTAATGTTGAATTGTGTTGGTGTGTGTGTGTGTGTGTGTGTGAGAGTGTGTGTGTGGGGGGGGGTAGAGCCCCAGGTTATGAAATTTTAAAATTTGAATTCCCCTCATAGCCCCGGGGGACAGCCTAGGGCGCTAACAAAGAAGCTTGAATGATGGCCTCGATGGACTTTTGGTTGTGGCCCATTGAGGTAAGACCCCAGGGTATGTGTGGGATTTTGAATTTGAAATTTAGACGTGTTTTTTTTTCAAGCCATGGGGCCCGCCAGCAGGGTGAGGTAAGAGCCCAGGTAATGGAATGAATTTTAATTTTAATTTGACTTGTTACGTGTTTTTTAGCCATGGGCGTGCATGAGGTAGAGCCCAGGTATGCATGTATTTGAATTTGAAATTTGGAATTTGAATTGTTGAGTGTTTTTCAAGCCATGGGCGCGCTTGAGATGAGCCCAGACAATATGAATTTTAAAATTTGAATTTGAAGTGTAACGTGGTTTTTTTCTCAGCCCATAGGCCCGCGCGTAAGGGTAGAGCCCGGCATGTTTTATGAAATTTAATTAATTTGAATTTTAAATTAATCTTTAAATTTTGAATTTTTGAATTTGAATTTTGAATGATGTTACGTGTTTTTTTTTGTTTTTTTTTTTTTCAGCCATGGGGCGCAACATGAAGCAAAGCAGAGCCCATGTAAATGTTTGCCCCATTTTATTTTTAATGTTAATTTAAAAATGATAATTTTAATTTTAAATTATTATATGGTTTTTCAATCCATGGGCGCAATTGTGAGAATGAGCCCAGAAAATATGAATGAAATTTGAATTTTTGAATTTTGACTTGTACGGTTTTTTTTCATACATGGCGCACCGGAGATGAAGCCCCCGACATGTATGAATTTTTGAATGTGAATTTTTGAAAATTTGAAATTTGAAGTGCTTACCTTGGTTTTTCCATTCCCCAAGCCCATAGGCCGCACGTGAGGTAGAAGCCCACAGGTGCCAAATGTTATGAAATTCGAATTGAATTTTGGGAATTTTTTTAGGTTATTTGTTACGCAGGTTTTTTCAGCCATGAGGTAGAGCCAGGTAATGTTATTTTATTTTTGAAATTCGAATTTGAATTTGAATTGTGACGTGTTTTTTCAGCCATGGGTACGCTTGAGATGAGCCCAGACAAGTATGAATTTAAATTTGAATTTGAAGTGTAACGTGGTTCTTCAGCCATAGGCGTCCGTAAGGTAGAGCCCAGGCATGACTGGATTTGAATTTGAATTTGAATTTGAATTTGAATTTGAATTTGAATTTGAATTTGAATGTTTCGTGGTTTTTTTTTCCAAAAGCCCATGGGCGCACATGAAGCAGAGAAGCCCATGTATTGTTTTCCTTTTAATTGTAATTAAATGCTAATTAATGTTAATTTTTTTAAATTTTTAATTTTAATTATTATATGGTTTTCAGCCATGGGCGCATGTGAGATGAGCCCAGAAATGTATGAATTTGAATTTGAATTTGAATTTGCCTCCTTGTTTACGTTGTTTTTTCAACATGGGGCCGCACGTGAAAGAATGACCCAGAACATGTATGACATTTGAATTTGAATTTGAATTTGAATTTTGGAAGTGCTACGGAATGGTTTTTCCAGCCCCATAGGCGCACGTGAGGTAGATCACACAGGCCAATGTATGAAATTCGAATTTTTTGAATTTGATTTTTTAGGTTGTTACGAGGTTTTCCAGCATAGAGTTAGAGCCAGGTAATGTTATGTATTAATTTGAATTCGATATTTTGAATTTTGGTAATTGTGAACGTGTTGGTTTTTTTTTTTTTTTTTCAAAGCCATGGGTAAAAACGCCTTGAGATGAGCCCAGACAAGTGATGAATTTAAATTGGGAATTTTGAAGTGTAAGTGGTTTCTTCAGCCATTAGGCGTCCGAAAGGTAGAGCCCCATCCTGACTGGATTTGAATTTGAATTTGAATTTGAATTTTGAATTTGAATTTTGAAAATGTTTTTACATGTTTTTTTTTTTTTCAAGCCTGGGCGCACATGAAGCAGAGCCCATGTATGTTTGCATTTTAATTTTAATGTTAATTTAATGTTAATTTTAATTTTAATTATTATATGGTTTTCAGCCATGGGCGCATGTGAGATGAGCCCAGAAATGTATGAATTTGAATTTGAATTTGAATTTGACTTGTTACGTGTTTTTTCATACATGGGCGCACGTGAGATGAGCCCCGACATGTATGAATTTGAATTTGAATTTGAATTTGAATTTGAAGTGCTACGTGGTTTTCCAGCCATAGGCGCACGTGAGGTAGAGCACAGGCATGTATGAATTCGAATTTGAATTTGATTTTTAGTTGTTACGCAGGTTTTCAGCATGAGGTAGAGCCCAGGTATGTATGTATTTGAATCGAATTTTTGAATTTGGAATGGTGACGGTGGTTTTTTTTTTTCTTTCACAGCCCATTGGTAGGCTTTTGAGAATGAGCCCCAGACAAGTAATGGATTTAAAATTTTTGAATTTGAAGTGTAACGTGGTTTCTTCTTCAGCCATAGGCGTCCGTAAGGTAGAGCCCAGGCATGACTGGATTTGAATTTGAATTTGAATTTGAATTTGAATTTGAATTTGAATTTGAATTTTGAATTTTTTAACGTGGTTTTTTTTTTTTTTTTTTTGGTTTTTTTTTCAGGCCATGGGCGCACATGTTAGTAGAGCCCATGTATGTTTGCATTTTAATTTTAATGCTAATTTAATGTTAATTTTAATTTTAATTATTAGATGGTTTTTTTCGAGCCTGGCGCAATCGTGATAGAGCCCATAAAAAATGTAAATGAATTTGATTTGAATTTTGAATTTGACTTTGTTTACGGGTGTTTTTTTCATTTAACATGGGCCCGCACGTGAGATGAGCCCCGACCATGTATGAATTTTGAATTTGAATTTTGAATTTAATTTTGAAAGTGCTACGTGGGTTTTTTTCCAGCCCATAGGCGCACGTGGAAGGTAGGCACAGGCATGTATGAAGTTTCGATTTTTTGGAATTTATGTTTTTTTTTAGTGTTACCGCCAGGTTTTTTTCAAGTCATGAGGAGAGCCCAGGTATGTAATGTAATTTTTGGAAATTCGGACTTTGAATGTGAAATTGTTGACGGATATGTTTTTTCATTTTTCAGCCATGGGTACGCTTGAGATGAGCCCAGACAAGTATGAATTTAAATTTGAATTTGAAGTGTAACGTGGTTCTTCAGCCATAGGCGTCCGCAAGGTAGAGCCCAGGCATGTATGGATTTGAATTTGAATTTGAATGTTACGTGTTTTTTCAGCCATGGGCGCACATGAAGCAGAGCCCATGTATGTTTGCATTTTAATTTTAATGTTAATTTAATGTTTATTTTAATTTTAATTATTAAAAATTGGTTTTTCAAAGCCCCAATGGCGCATGTGAGATGGAGCCCCAAAATGTATTAATTTTGAATTTTGAGTTTTGAATTGACTTGTTGCGGGTGTTTTTTTTTCATACATGAAGCCTCACCCGTGAGAATGAGAAGCCCAGGACATGTATGAATTGTTTAATTTTAATTAATCGTTTAATTTTTGAAGTGTTTAATGTGGTGTTTTTTCCCAAGCCATTGGCGCACGTGAGGTAGAGCACAGGCATGTATGAATTCGAATTTGAATTTGATTTTTAGTTGTTACGCAGGTTTCCAGCATGAGGTAGAGCCCAGGTATGTATGTATTTGAATTTGAATTTGAATTTGAATTGTGACGTGTTTTTTCAGCCATGGGTACGCTTGGATGAGCCCCATAAACAAGTTTATGAATTTAAATGAATTTGGAGTGTAACGTGGTGTTTCGAGCCCATCAGGCGTGCCGTTAAGGTAGGGCCCAGCGGCATGTATGGCTTGAATTTTTGAATTTGAATTTGAATTTGAATTTGAATTTTGAATTTGAATTTGAATTTACCGTGTTTTTTTTTTCAAGCCCATGGGCGCAACATGAAGCAGAAGCCATGTATTTTTTTTGAATTGTTAATTTTAATGTTAATTAATGTTTCTATTTTTTTTAAAGTTTTAATTATTTATAAATGGTTTTTCAGCCCATGGCGCATGGTGAGATGAGCCCAGAAATGTATGAATTTGAATTTAATTTGAAATTTGACTTGTTTACGTTGGTGTTTTTTCATACATGGGCCTGCGACCGTGAGATGAACCCAGAAAATGTAATGAAATTTGAATTTGATTTGAATTTGGACATTGTTACGTGGTTTTGTTTTTCAATACATGGCGCAAAGTGGAAATGAGCCCCGACATTTAAATGAATTTTGAATTTGAATTTTGAAATTTGAATTTGAAGTGCTAATTGGTGGTTTTTTTCAAGCCATAGCGCACGTGGAGGTAGAGCCCATGTTTATGTATGCCATTTTATTTTAAATGGTTTTAATAAATGTTAATTTAATATTTTAAATTATTATATGGTTTTTCACAGCCATGGCCGCATGTGAGATAAACCCACAAAAATTTATACTTTTGAATCTACTTTGAATTTTGACCTTGTTAACGGTTTTTTTGTCATACCATATGGCCAACGTGAGATGAGCCCAGAAAATGTTTTATGACATTTGATTTGGAAATTTTGAATTTTGACTTGTTACGTGTTTTTTTTTTTTTCATACATGGTGCTCACTGTTTGAGATGAGCCCAGAACATGTATGAATTTTTGGAATTTGAATTTGAAATTTTGAAGTGCTAAAATGGGTGGTTTTTCAAGCCAATAGGCGCACGTGAGGGTAAGATCCCATGTAATGTATGCATTTTTTAATTTTGATGTAATTTAAATGTTACTAATTTTTAATTTATTATATGGTGTTTCACGAAGGCCATGGGCCCCCCTCGCGTGTTTGAATGCGCACCAGAAATGTATGAATTTGAAATTTGAAATTTGACTTGTTTCGTGTTTTTTTTTTTTTCAACATGGGCGCACCGTGATATGAGCCCAGACATGTATGAATTTGAATTTGAATTTGAATTTGAAGTGCTACGTGGTTTTTCAGCCATAGGCGCACGTGAGGTAGAGCCCATGTACGTATGCATTTTAATTTTAATGTTAATTTAATGTTAATTTTAATTTTAATTATTATATGGTTTTCAGCCATGGGCGCATGTGAGATGAGCCCAGAAATGTATGAATTTGAATTTGAATTTGAATTTGACTTGTTACGCGTGTTTTTTTTTTTTTTTTTCCATACAGGCCCGCACGTGAAGATTGAGCCCAGAAATGTATGAATTTGAATTTGAATTTGAATTTGACTTGTTACGTGTTTTTTCATACATGGGCGCACGTGAGATGAGCCCAGACCAATTAGAATTTGATTTGGATTTGATTTTTGATTTGAAGTGCTAATGTTGGTTTTTTTCCAGCCATAGGCGCACGTGAGGTAGAGCCCATGTATGTATGCATTTTAATTTTAAATAGTTAATTTTAATGTTTTAATTTTAAGTATTAGTGAATGGTTTTTTCAGCCAGGCCGCGTGTGTGAGGCGCCCAAGAAAACTGTTAATGAATTTGAATTTGAATTTGACTTGTTACGTGTTTTTTCATACATGGGCGCACGTGAGATGAGCCCAGACATGTATGAATTTGAATTTGAATTTGAATTTGAAGTGCTACGTGGTTTTTCAGCCATAGGCGTGCGTTAAGGTAGAGCCAAGGCATGTATGGATTTGAATTTGAATTTTTTAATTTGACAATGTTGAATGTGACGTGTGGTTTTTTTTTTTCCCAAGCCCATGGGCGCACATGAAGCAGAGCCCATGTATGTATGCATTTTATTTAGATTGTTTAATTTAAATTTTAATTTTAATTTTTTAATTGTAAATATTATATGGTTTTTTCAGCCATGCGGCCGCCAACTGTGAGATAGCCCAGAAATGTATGAATTTGAATTTGAATTTGAATTTGAATTTGAAGTGCTATGTGGTTTTTCAGCCATAGGCGCACGTGAGGTAGAGCCCATGTATGTATGCATTTTAATTTTAATGTTAATTTAATGTTAATTTAATTCTTTATGTTTTTTTCCACATGGGGGCCGCGTTGTGTGAAGATCGCCCAGAAATGTATTGAATTTTGAATTTGTAATTTGGGGACCTTGTTTTTAAGTTGTTTTTTTTCATACATGGGCGCACGTGAGATGAGCCCAGACATGTATGAATTTGAATTTGAATTTGAATTTGAAGTGCTACGTGGTTTTTCAGCCATAGGCGTGCGTAAGGTAGAGCCAAGGCATGTATGGATTTGAATTTGAATTTAAATTTGAATTTGAATGTGACGTGGTTTTTCAGCCATGGGCGCACATGAACAGAAGCCCAATGGTATGTCAATGCATTTTTACTTTTTTTTAATGTGTAACTTTCATGTTTATTTTCATTTTTTCACATTCTTATATGGTTTTTCAGCCATGGCGCCTTGTGAGCTTAGCCCCGCCATGTTCCATGAAATCATTTTGAAATTTGAAAATTTGCTTGTTTTGCCCTTGTTCCCGTGTTTTTTCCTCCCTGGGCGCACTTGCAAGATGAGCCAGCAAATGTTATGAATTGAATTTGAATTTGAATTTTGACTTGTTTTACGGTGTTTTTTCATACAATGGGCGCACCGTAGATGAGCCCAGACAATGTATGAATTTTTGAATTTGAATTTGAGATTTGAAGTGCTTATGGGTGTTTTTTTTTCCCAGCCAATAGGCCGCACAGTGAGGTTTTTAGAGAGAGCCATGGTAAATTTAATGCATTTAATTTTCAATGTTTAATTTAAGTAAATTTTAATAATTATTAAAAAATGGTTTTTCAGTTTTTCACAATTTTTTTCATTCAGCCATGGGCCCGCTGTGTGATGCCCCCAGGAAATGTATGAAAATTTAATTTGAATTTGCCTTGGCTTACGTGGTTTTTTCATACATGGGCGCACCGTGAGAATTTGGAGCCCCGACATGTTATGAATTTTTATTTTTGAAATTTGAATTTGTAATTGTGAAGTGGCTACGGTGGTTTTTTTAGCCATAGGCCCCGTGCGTAAGGTAGAGCCCGGCATGTATGGATTTGAAATTTGGAATTAAATTTGAATTTGAAAGTGACCCGTGGTTTTTTTTCAAGCCATGGGGCGCACAATGAAGCAGAGCCCATGTATGTATGCATTTTAAATTTTAAATTATAAATTTTAAGTTAATTTAAATGTTAATTTTTAAATTTTAATTTTTAATATTCATTATATTGTTTCAGCCATGGGCCGCCTGGAGAATAGCCAGAAATTGTTTAAATGAAATTTGAAATAATTTAATAATATGTAAATTTTGATTTTGAACTTTGTTTACGGTGTTTTTCAATACATGGCACACGTGAGGATGGGCCCCAAAATGTAAAATGCAATTTGAAATTGAAAATTTGAATTTTGACTTGGTTACACGGTGTTTTTCTATAACAATGGGATGGGCGCACCGGTGAGATGAGCCCGACGTGTTAAATGAATTTGATTTTGAATTTGAATTTGAAAATTTTGAAGTCTATGTGTTTTTTTTTTCAGAACAGCCATTAGGCCCCGCACGTGAAGGTTAAGAGCCCATGTATGTAATGCATTTTGTTAATTTTTTAATTTTAATTTAAGGAAATGTTAAATTTAAATTATATATGTTTTCAGCCATGGGCGCGTGTGTGATGCGCCCAGAAATGTATGAATTTGAATTTGAATTTGACTTGTTACGTGTTTTTTTTTTTTTTTTTTTTTTTTTTTTCATACAATGGGGGGGGGGGGGCCGCACGTGAGATGGAGCCCAGACAAATGTATGAATTTGAAATTTGATTGGAATTTTGAAGTGCTACGTGGTTTTTTCATTTTTTTCTTTTTCATTTTTTTTCAAGAGCCATGGCGTCCTTAGGTAAGAGCCAGGCAAATGTATGGATTGAATTTTGAATTAAATTTGAATTTGACAATGTTTTTTGACGGTGGTTTTTTTCAGCCATGGGCGCAAACATGAAAAGCAAGCCCCATGTAGGTAATGCATTTAATTTTTAATGTTTAATTTATGTTTGTTTTTAAATTTTTTAATTATTATCTGGCTTTTCACCATGGGCCCGAATGTAAGATGAGCCCCAAAATGTAATGAAATTTGAAATATTGAATTTGATTTGGACTGTACTGTTTTTTTCATACAATGGGGCCGCACGTGAGATGAGCCAGACATGTATGAATTGTGAAAATTGAAATTTGAATTTGAAAGGGCTAACGTTGGTTTTTCAGCCATAGAGGCGCCGTGGGAAGTAGAAGCCCGGCAATGTCAATGCAATTTGAAATTTTAATTTTCATTTTTAATTTCATTATACAATTTCTGGTTTTTTTAAGCCACTGGGCCGCACTTGAGATGAGCCCCAGAACAATGTATGAATTTGAATTTACAAATTTCGAATTGAATTTGAAGTGGTACAAAGTTTTTTTTTTCAGCCATACAGGCGCATGTTGAGGTAGAGCCCAGGCAAATGTTATGAATTGAATTTGTTTTTTTTTTTTTTTGAATTTTAGTTGTCCCCCCCGGTTGCCCTCTCCTCCGCCTTCCCGCTGTCTGCCCCCTGTCGTCTCCGCTGGTCCGCTGTCCTCTGTCCGACGAATGTCCAGTGTGAAACGATTCTCCATTCCCGACCATCTCTCATCATCCGCACCCCACGCACATTTTTGCTCATAGTTGAGTGCGCCATGAACTAGAGGTATCAGCTTTCGCACGCAGATCCTTCGCAAAAGTTTGTTTCAACCGTTGTACGCTATTTTTTTCGGCTACGAGGTGCCTACTTTCTCCACTACTTTCAAAACTCCCTGCCAGTGACTGCTAAAGCGATTTTTTTCTAAGCTTGCGACATGCTCCTAGAATTTGTCAAAACAGAACTAACTGCGCACCCCTTTGTCGCTAGGGCTGTGAAGCCAGACATGATCGCAGTCCTCATCTAACTGCTTGGCCGACACTGCAACTGCCCTGCAACTGCATTTTACCTCAGGCGTTTTGCTAAAGCCTGCATGAGCCAGAAAATAGACTAGGATCATATATACCAAGCCAGGCAAGGGGCTGTGAAGCCAGACATGATCGCAGTCTTCATCTGACTGCTTGGCCGACCCTGCAACTGCATTATACCTCAGGCGTTTTGCTAAAGCCTGCAGGAGCCAGAAAATATAATGGATCATTTATACCAAGCAAGGCAAAGGGCTGTGAAGCCAGACATGACCGCAGTCCTCATATAGCTGATTGGCCACCCCCGGAACTGCCCTCACCTGAAACTGTATTATACCTCGGACGTTTTTCAAAAATATCCCTGTGCAAACAGACAGGCTGGCCCCCTTCACTTCACGCCTTGAATTAGGCCCACCATGTATTTATTCATGCCCGGTGGTGGGCCCCAGTGCAAGCAAATGTGCTGGATTATACATACCAAGCCAGCCAAAGGGCTGTGTAGCCAGACATGACCGCAGTCCTCATCTGACTGCTTGACCGACCCTGAAACTGTCCTCACCTGAAACTGCATTGTACCTAGGACGTTTTTCAACCTCATTCCGAGTAATAAGGCCCACCATGTATTTATTCATGCCCGGTGGTGGGCCCCAGTGCAAGCAAACGTGCTGGATCATATATACCAAGCCAGCCAAAGGGCTGTGAAGCCAGACATGACTGCACTCCTCATCTAAATGCTTTACCGAGCCTGAAATTGCCCTCACCTGAAACTGCAGTGTACCTAGTATGAAACAAACAAATCAAACAAATCCCTGTGCATGCAAACATGCTGACCCCCTTAACCTCATGACTCATAATTAGGCCCACCATGTATTCATTCATGCTTGGTGGTGGCCTCCAGAGCAAGCAAACGTGCTGCATCATATATACCAAGCCAGCCAAGGGGCTGTGGAGCCAGACATGATTGCACTCCTCATTTAACTGCGTGACCACCCTGAAGCCCTAAACCCTAGACCCTACAACTGCCCTGAAAATGCATGCTACCTTGGACGTAAAAAAAAACATTATTTGACACAAGTATGTTGATTTGCTTACACGCATACACACATACACACTCACATACCCACCCACCCACCCACCCATAGGTATGCTGATTCCTGGAAGCGACGGGGCCAAGCCAGAAGTGCGTTGGGAATGAGTGAGGCAGCCTTGTCAGATTTACAAAAGGCGTCGGATCTGAATGCACTTGATGGCGGGTCAGGTGGCGGGGTGGGGTGGGGTATGTTGGGTGTTGGGGGTGGGGGGGTGTTGGGGGGTGTTGGGGGTGGTTGGGGGGGTGGGGGTGGGGGGGGGGGAGGGGGGGGGGGGGTAGGGTGTGTGACTGTTGTGGCAAAAGGTGTCGGATCTGATGCCTTGATGGCGGGTCAGGTGCGTGTTGGGGTGGGGGTATGTTGGGTGTTGGGGGGGTGTTGGGGGTTGTTGGGGGGTCCGGGGGGGGGGTGGTTGGGGTGTGTGTCTGGTGCAAAAGGTGTCGGATCTGATGCACTTGATGGCGGGTCAGGTGGGTGGGGTTGGGGTGGGGTAGGGTGGGGTGTTGGGGTGGGGTCGGTGGGGTGGGGGTCGGTGTGTGTGGGGGGGTGGTGGTGGGGTAGGGTGGGGTGTTGGGGTGCAAAAAGGCGTCTGATCTGTTAGATTTACAAAAGGTGTCGGATCTGATTGCACTTGATTGGCGGGTCAGGTGTGGGGTGGGGTGGGGTATGTTGGGTGTTGGGGGTGGGGGGGGGTGTTGGGGGGGGGGGGGGGGAGTAGGGGTGTGTGTCTGTGGGTGGCACAAGGTGTCCGGATCTATGCTCTTGATGGCGGGTCCAGGTTGCGGGGTGGGGTGGGGTTGGTTGGGTGTGTGCAATTTAGTGGGGGGTGGGGTGGGGGTAAGGGGTTGGTGATGTGGTGTTGTGGGTTTTGTGGGGTTGAGGTGGGGGTGGGGTGGAATTGGGTTTGGGGTGGGCCTGGGGCTGGGTGGGTGGGGGGGGGGGGGGGTGGGGTGGGGTGGGTGGGGTCGTGGTGTGGGTGTTGTGGGTTTTGGTGGGGTGAGGTGGGTATGGGGGGTGGGGTTTTGGGGTGGGTTGGTGGTTTTTTTGTGGGTTTGTTAGTGTGGTGGTGGTGGTGGGGGGGGGGGAGTCAGGTGCGTGGGGGGGTTGTTGGGTTGTTGTTGGTGGGTTTGTTTGGGTTTTTTTTGGTTGTTGTGCTTTTGGTTATTTTGTGTTTGTTTGTTTTTTGAGGTTTGGTGTTTTTGTTTGCTGGTGGGTGGTGGGGGTGTGGGGGGTTTGGTGGGGTTAGGTGGGGTGGGCAAAGGGCAGGTGGGTGTTGTGTTTGGGAGGGGTGGTGGGGTGCTTGGGTGGGTGGGGTGTGTGGGGTGTTGTGGGGTCGTTTAGTGGTGTGGTGGGTGGGTTGTGTTGGTGGGGGGGGGTCATGGTCGTGTTTTGGGGGTTGTGGTTTGGTTTTTTTTTGTTTTTGTTGGTTGGGTTTTTTTGTTGGTGTTGTTTTGTGTGTTTGTGTTTGTGGGTGGTTGCCTTTTTTGTTGTGTTTTGGGTGTTGGTTTTGGGTGTGGTTTTGGGTGGGCCCCAGGCAGGCGGCCGGGTGTTGTGTTGGGGAGGGGTGGGTGGGGTGTTTGGGGTGGGGTGGTGTGCGTGGGGTTTGTGGTTTGTTGGTGTGGGGGCGATGGATTGGGGTGTGGGCGGGTAAGGTTGCGTGGAAGGAGTGGTGTGGGGGTCGTTGGGATGGGTGGGGTGGGTTGTTGGGGTGGGGTTTGGTTGGGGTTGGGGTGGGGAGGTGGGTGTTTTTGTGATGGTATGGGGGTGTAAAACAATGCACCGTGTCATGAACAAGTCCATCGTCCAGGCTGGCACGATAGCTGATTCACAACCTCAGGGCGATGGCGATGAGGATTCACCCCCTGCCATGAGCTTTTTCCGGGCGAAGGAGTAGACGACACCCTAGAGGACGTGTGTGTTGAGCCAGGATGATTGAGCAGTTGCGGCAGTGGGGCAGTTGAACGCCGACAGTGGGGGGATCTGGTGCCGGGTTGTAGAAGAGGTGTAGATATTGGTTTGGTTCATGTGGGAGTCATGATGTATCAGGATGATAACAGATGCATGGGGTAGTTCTGAAACCTTTGGGGCCAAAAACCTTCCCTACTATGAGACGCAAATCCAGCCCCCAAACCCCACGGGCCGGCCCTTGGGCCACCAACCCAATCGTGTACCCAGGAGCCCAACCTTGAAAGACACGCAAGTTCCTTATCAGCTTCCGGACCCCTTTTGAAGGAACAAAATAGATGGTGCAATTACCTTGGTGGTTGGCCCCAGTGCGTGGAAGGGGCAGCCCCTCAACCTCACCCCTCATAATAAGACGTTATAACATATTGATTTCGTCTTGGGTTTGGTTTCAATGGCTGGGTGAGAGTGTGCCGAATCATGGGATCTGTAAACGTTTCTTTTCCGCTTTGGTGGTCAAGTGTGTAGCCAAACAGTGCGACGTAAGCCTGGATTTCGGAAGTGCGGCCCGTAGCAGGTCATAGCGGCAAAGCACCTGCCTATATATAGGGGGTGCTGTGGGCGGAGCCCCTCGTGTGTTTTCGGGATACTTAGGGAACATTGCATTTTTGAACAGATTTCTACCAAGCTGAAAGAGCTCACCGACTGTAGCATGTGGCTATCAGTGGGGGGGGTTGGCGGACTGTGTGGGGGGGTGGCATCGCTACGGGTGAACAACAACAACAACAACAACAACACACAACACCGCCCAATAATACTAATATTAATAATAAAGTATAATAATCATAATAATAGATTATGCTGAGGCTCCGTGCGAACCTGCTAGCACTGTGTAACGGCGTGTTGCCGTCGGCGGAGAATGCTATAGGCGCAGAGGAACTAACAGTGTCGCGAGACATTGAAGTAGCCTGTTGCGGTCCAATGCCGCAAACTTGAGCGGATTCTTGAGCAGAAAGCTTGCAACGCGCTGGAGGGCTGAAACAGTCGATGATCATGTACTGTCGCTTTAATTTGTTGTACCGCGGCGTGGGTCAGCAAGAACCTGCTGGCAGGGGTGGGGTTTGCTTGCGTGTGGGGAGGGAAACTGCCTTGCAAGAACACCGTGCCTACTACGTTGGATCGTGTGCATTTCAAGTCAAAGTAGCTGTCCGTACAATGACGAGGGCGAAGGCCGCGCATCCATCACATCCAGGGCGACCCAGGATTGGGATTTGCACGGTCATGTGTCTTGCACTGCGACCTGTTGCAGTGAAGAGGGAGCAAGAAAGGGTGGAGGGTGAAAAACTTGGAACGAAGAGTGCGAAGGTGGGAAGAATGCGAAAAAGCGACGGGGACAGTTCGATGCAGCGGCGCCTGCGACGCTAAAAATTGGCGGAGAGTGGATCGCGCAGGGGACAGGTGGCAACGAAGCGACTTAGTACGAGACGTTGGCTTGACGTGGAGGGCTTCATCGGTCAGACGGATGGATGGATGGAGGGATGGATGGATGGATGGATGAGTGGATGGATGGATGGAAATGGATGGATGATGGATGGATGGATGGAGGGAATGGACTGGCGGGACGGACAAGGATGTGGAACACTGGGGGCTCCCGCCCCCCAGAAGGGGGGGCTTGCCAAAAGCAGCCAGGGCCAGCCCAGATTAGTGCTCAAGCACTGGCCCAATGGTCATGCCTTACCACCTGTGCAAGAAGACGAAGAATTGTTAACGAATAAGGTTTGTAATTTTCGAGATAAAGGTAAAAATGTAAAATTCCATTAATTGTAAGGGGTAATATAAATGTTATAATTTGCACAAATTAAAGTTAATAATATGAGGGTACCTATTGTCACAAATAAGTTAATATTATAAGCTTAATAATTGTTCTGCATAAATTAATCGTAGTACTTTTTAATAATTGGTGCGAATAGATTTAATTATTTGTCAGGTTAATAATCATTAAGGTTTATTGCTTGTTACGGAATAAGTTAATCATTGTAAGGTGTATAATTGTAGAAGAATGGGTATAGTTGTTAAGAATACGATTGTTTGCGCATGCTACCACCTCTTATACCCTTTCAACTATTCCAGCATTTCTTATATCAAGCTCAGCCATG
This sequence comes from Chlamydomonas sp. ICE-L, assembly GCA_013435795.1. NCBI lineage: Eukaryota > Viridiplantae > Chlorophyta > Chlorophyceae > Chlamydomonadales > Chlamydomonadaceae > Chlamydomonas > Chlamydomonas sp. ICE-L. The sequence goes on from JACBWV010000810.1 coordinate 1,558,901, forward strand.
CACAATCTGCCACCCTGGGTAGCTGCCACCAAATGTGTGGCCATGGGGGAAAAGTGGGTCGTTTCGGATTGTGAGGAGCCATATTACCTCACCCCTTTTTGGCAGAGCCCCCCCCTTCTGAAAGGAGATTTTCCCCCTGATAGGAGAATTTTCCGCTAGCAGTACGCGTCGGTTATCAAACCCGTGACCAGTGGGCACGGGGGACATTCCGCGGTAGATCAGGGCCCAAAACCAAGTGACCAATGGGGAAAACGTGGTGTCCGATTAGGGTTGAAGAGGTATAGGTGTATGATTCACACTGCATAACAGCTGCAATGCACCATCCCCCCTTCTGCCCCTTCTGCCTAAATGTTGCTTGTTTTTATGGAAGTTGTATGCTCTTGTTTGTGCTCAAGGTTAGTGATGGGGGGCTCCAAAAACCCTCCTCCGGGTTATGACTTAATGGTTGTAGGCTGTGCCCGACTGTCCTGTCTTGCATTGCTTTGATCATTATTATGTAAGTCTTCAGTTCGCGCGCAATCCACCCAACCCTAAACCCACCTTAAATCCATCGTCACATCATATGCGAACCACTGTTTATTTTTCATCTCTCGTGGCAGCTTCTCCCCGCCCCATTAGCCACAGTCACTGGGTCAAACCAAAGCTAACAGTGCATTGGAAGCCTGATGTGGTCAGATTTTTACGCACTAGCTAGCGCAGGTTTGGCTGCCAGGGCAGGGAAGGGAGCTGCCTAGAAAGCTGTTGCGTCCCAAAAAAACAAGTGGGCGGAGCACCCAACCACATGTTGTCCAATGTCGCACCATTGCCAAGAGCCAGCCCCACCTCCCTCAACAGCCCCAACCCCAGTTCGAGCAAAGAAGCTATCCTGCCAGCATCATGCCCCGTGCACCACACTACAGTCACAGGGCTCTCTGTGCCGGTCTAGGAGCAGCGGCTTCTAGGAAGGTCCCTGAGACTACCTCTGGGCCAAACCCAAAGATTCCAGGGCAGCTGGATTAAAGGATCCCGATATCAGCTTCCGGTCACTCAGTTGCTTAGTTTGGATGAAGAGAGAGCCTGACAGAAGCTGCTGCTCCATAGCTGAAATAGAAAAGTCTATGCTACGAGTCTAGCTCACACCCTGAAGCGGATTAACCGCTATAGCTCAGTCGGTGTCTCGAACAAAGAGTAATAGTCCCTTGGAAGTTGGTCTCATTTGTATGAACAGAATAGTTAAGCGGCAGCACTATGTGAGGTTCAACCAGCTGGCACTGAGAGGTTCGCCTGAAGGCATCTGTAAATAGTGGGTCTTGGATCATCCAGCACAGAGGCTAGCCGCCGCTGGGTTCCGGATCTAGACGGGGAGGGGGACCTCCTGCCATTGGCACCACCTGAGCATGCACTGAGATAAAATGCCCAAGTACAGGTTTGCAGGAGCCATTGTGAGGTTGCGGGACCCCATTAGATCTCTCTGGGATCAGGGACAAAGCGCAACCAGGTGCCCATGAACGACAAGAGTGATGATTGAAAGAAACCAGCACATTAGGCTGGCATACAAAGCAGAGGGGAAGGTGCAGTTGTGTAGCGTGGGGGATGGTGGACAGAGCGACGTAAGCAGAGCTAGTGTCAAGGCGTTGTCCCCACAGAGGCTGGAGAGCGACACACAAGCTTGGGATAGCTGCCATGAAACGCCGATGCCCTCCGCTGTGAAGATCTCTTGGTGCGAAATAGTACAATCGAAAGACTGTTGAATAATCTGCTACGCAGCGCAGCAGCGTGCTGTTGTGGGCTCTTAGCAGCAAGCGAGTTCGAGCCAGACATATACGTGAAACTTTGTGTAGTAGCGTCTGAAACTCCTGGTCTATACCAGAGACCTTGCCAATGATCCCCCCTACTACCCAATCAATGCGAGCGACTCCGTTAATTGCAGCAGCGCAATGCTGCCCACCGTTAACTGCGTGGAGTACCCCGCGCGGCCGGCATCGTTACTAGGCCCCGTCCGGGCAAGTTACTCCGCACGCCTCGCCACCATAACAAGTAATGTGTAAAGGAAAGACGGGCGCAGGGGAATATATTTTTGGTCGATATGCAGAGTGCGTCTAATCGAGTGCTGATAGGCAGAAGTCGGCTTGCACGAGATACAGGCCTGCTATCAAGAATGGGTCAAGAAGTAGACTGCAGCTATCTGAAGACGAGAGGATGGAGATCAACGTCCCGGCATCTAGACTATATGAGGGTGAATTGGGCAAGTCACGTGCCTACGGAAATCGGAATGCATTAGCAACACCTCCTATCGCAACTTTGGTGTTGTAGAAGCAACGGCGTGCTCTCGAGAAGGGCGAAGGACATGGTCCGTGCGGCAGCTGCGTGCGAGGCGTTGAATCCTTGTTGACAACTGGGGGGAGTACCAGGGTACAAGAATTGTGGCGCTACTTAGTAACGGGCATTTTTCGTTTGTTAGAACGAGAGCTCGTACTCCCTCCCGAGGACAGGTCGCGCAAAAGGAATTTCCAGGTCGGCGAATCGTCCTCCAGGGATGTCACAAAATGTTATGCAATAGATGCTCGGGGTTTAAACCGGTTACACTTAGGGAGTTTTGTCGGATTTCCTGGGGAGCTTCAAGGCAGCTCAGCAGCCGGGCTGCTATGTTACAACTAGATATTTCTGTCAGTTCTATGCTTTCCCTCTGCTTCTCTTGCTTTCCTTCGTCGAAAAATTATATACATGATTGTAGCTTGTGGTGCCTCTACTTTGTTCTGTGGTTGGTGAATTTTCCAGGGGGTCGTAGACCCAATACTGGCTGAACACGACCCTTTGCCATCGAGAGTTTTCGGTCGACACTGAGTTCACTCCAGCCCTCAAGCATATGGTACGTGCAAAGGCAAATATGGTGTGGGTGTGTATGGTGTGTATGGTGGGGGGTGGTTGGGGTGGGGGTGAGGGTGGGGGTGGGTTGAGTGTTTGCAGGGTAGTGTGGTGTGTGGTGGGGATGGGTGGTGGAGTGATGTGGGGGGGGGGGGGGGGGGGGGGGGGGGGGGGAGAAGCAAGAAGAAGGTACCTATCCCACTAACAAGCTGAGTGTAGATGCACGAATCCCACACCGGCAGAAGAGGTTAGGTGCGTGAGAACTAGACGGGAGGTACGATACATACAGATTCAGTTACAGACATGACACAGGTACAGACATACATACATAATTACATTACTACATTACATGAAGCATACATACGATTCATTACATAGTTACAATTTACATTATACATACATTACAATACATACATTACAATTACATGTACTTGTTTTTTTACTACATTACATTACCATTACACTTACAGTACATTAACATTACATATACAGTTGTTAAAAGTCTACTGACAACCGCGAGGGTGTATGAGACTATGCTTTAAACAAGAAGAAAAGCACCACCAGAGCAAAAAAACACCATCACATCAGGGGTGTGTGTCGAGGACAAACAAACCCACACTCACTCACACCACGAGTTTGGTGGCGATAGGTATTAAACCCCGTAGAGCAGGACCCCGATCTGAACACTTATAGTGGCGGAGGGTAAGAAGCTACAATGAGAAGTCACAAGAAGAAAAAAAGGGATAATGAAATTACGGTTGCCACAAGCGAGCCAGGGGCTTCCTCGGTCTTGCTTTTCTACAGTAAGAAAGATAGTCGGGCTAGGTTGCTCCAAAAAAGACTTAGTGCCATTCCATTCATAAAAGTTCTGAATGTGGAATCGCAGAATTCCACGTCATACGGTTAAGTCGGTATCTCTCATGGACATGCTATAATATCTGTGAAACAGCTTTTGGTGGCGGAGGGCGGAATATCATTGTAAAAAGGGCGCCTCAAAAATAGCATTTCATCCTCGGTTTTTGGACCCACACATTTGTAGGGAAGTGCTGCAAATCATTGATGTGAACCAAAGACGGGTAGATACTATGATATCATATGATATCATACCAAATATATATGATTTTAATTTATCATATATTGATCCGTAGGCCAAAGGACCTTTGTCAGACGACGGCATCGTATGATATCATATGATATATAATGATGACATGATATCATATGATATCTATTTCCTATCCCTACACATTTGACAGTGTCTCATTGAAGCTAGGGATGTGGTGCTCTATCCACCACCCCCTCATTCTTTCTGTGTTCAGCCCAGGGGGAACCCATTCTAAGTGTGCATAGAACGAATCGATCCTGCTTATGTAGGGCGGGGATTTGTAAGGAATAAGCCATTCTCATCCTTGCTGTTGGCTGCGAACAGTTCTGGTATCGGAGGCGTTTGAAAGTCCACCTTTCCTCATCAGGAGTGTCTCTGACTGCTATGGGGTTCACTTGGTACTCATGGCTCGAAAAACTTAGACATAATCACCTTCGACAATCGACAGCCTCCAAATGTGAGTTTTTTTACTGGATCCAGTTGTGGAGAGCAGTAGTAAGAGCACAACGTAGTCATGAACCCAGCCAGTGTGGAATCAAAAGATTTCCTCACGAGCCATTCTAATGAGACTCCTCGGGTTCTTTATCTATGGTCAATATCTCTTGGTCTGAACTTGAACTTGGTTAATATTATCATGGAAGATGGTAGAACCCCGTGTGTTTTGCTTGGCTAAACAAGCTTTGCGCTCTGGATCAAGACCATACATAAAGAACCTGAGGATCTCATTATAATGGCTCGTTGGGAATCTTTTGACTCCAACAGCCACCTGGCTGGATTCATATTGCATTGTGCTCTCCAACAAGCTAATACCACTCAAAAAACTCAACATTCTTGGAGGCTGGTCGACTGTCTAAGGTTCAATGACAACGATAACCGCCTTGTGGGGCGTGGTGTTTATGGAGCATGGGAGCGCCCCCCGCGTACTTCGGGTAGGGAGCGGTCTCCTACCCTCAACAACTGGACAGCTATCCCTCGCGTTCCCACAGACGACACCTGCACTCAAAGCGAAACGACCGAATGGGGAGTCCGAACCCATCCGAACCACCGACTCTTCCTGTCCCCCTGGTAGCAATCAAGGACTTGTTATCGCTAAAGAAGGCAAGTCGACGGTTTATGTCTGTGTTAAGTATTACCAACATCAAGGAGTTTTAATTCCGGTAAACCCCCAAGTGACCCAATAATGCAGTTAGAGACATCCCTATAGAGAAGGGTTGAGCCTTTAAAACGCCTCCGATACCCAAAAATGGTTCGCACCAATAGCATGAAATGAGAATGGCTTGAATTTCCCTTTACCAAAAAACATCCGCCTTAAACCTAAAGGCAGGATCAGCTTCGTTTCTATAGCAACAGTTTAGAGATGGGTTTCCTCCATGTTGTACTTACCCCCCGCCACTCCATTCTTTTTGGTCGTCTCTCCTCCCACCCAGGCGCTCCCCCTCTCTCAATGGACAACCTGTCAACTGTGTGGGGTTTCCAAAAAAACCTGAGAATGGAATGCAATATGTTGAGTGCCCCTTTTTATATGATTTCGCCTTTTCGCCTTCGCTCGCTAAAACCAGAACTGTGTACAAAACAGATATTTAATAAGGCATGGTCCCATGAGGATACCGACATTGCAAATAAAACCGTAGGAATGTTGGAATGCCGCCGATTCCACATTCCTAACCTTTTATGAATGAAATGGCACTAAGTTGTCCCCTTTTTTGGAGCAAACCTAGCCGACTCATCTTTTCCTCTACTTGTAAAAGCAAGACACGGATCCACTGACTGCTTGTGCAAAAAACCGTAATTTATTATCCCTTTGTTTCTTCTTGTGACTTCTCAGGTTGTTAGCTTAGCTTCTTACCCTTCCGCCACTGTAAGTGGGTTGCGATCTGGTCGGCTCTAGGGGTTTTTTAATACCTATCGCCACCAAACGTTGGTTGTGGTTTGGTTTGTTTGTCCTCGATAACCCCCCTGGCATGTAATGGGTTTTTTTTTTTTTGCTTTGTGGGGCTTTTTTTTTTTCTTGTTTTGTTTAAAGTCACAGAGTCCCTCTTACTACCAACAACCCATCCAACCCTCGCCGGTGTCATAGACTTTAACATGTAAATGTACGGTCACATGTAACCATAGCTTTAAGAGCCAGCAATGTTCAAACCTCTGCGCCTATTAAATAATTGTTACATGCATTCAACATTGCTAAGACCCAAACCATTTTTTTACTGTTTTTTATTATAATTTATTAATACATAAACAGCACTCATGGGGCCAGACTAAACAGGACCTAAATAAAAAACCACTACCGGTGAAGCTGAGCTTCACTCTCTGCTGCGCACCTTTACACTTGCAATAGTTAACATAAACAAAATGCCCTTGGCCACGTGTTTTCGCTTTAACGCAGCCCCTCTTCACTGACCACCCCCCAGGGTCCCGGGCTGAAGCCCCTAAAGTTTTCCCCCGTGTCTCCTCTCCACACATCTCCCTCTGTTCCGCCGTCCCCCTCTCCCCATCCTTGCCTCCTGTCCCAGGCGATCCCCGAACGATCCTGGGCACCTCCGCACCAAAACATTTGGCTGCTAGTTTGGGTGCTTCTATGACTATGGTTATCACATCGCAGCGACAATATCCCTCCAAAAGTGGTTTCAATGTTTTGTGGTCGCTTTTATATTCGGCTACAGGGTCCACCTCCCCCAGCTATCCTGAACCACCTAAGAAGAACCGAAATTATTTTTTGGGGGGATCTTAAAGAATAGCTTTTAAAATTTGTTTCATCATGTCAGAATCTCGAAATTTTGGAATTTAAGACCCCCCAAAATGCGAAATTTGACCCCCCCCCCCCCCCCCTTCCACCACCCAAAAAAAAAGTCAAAAATTTCGTTGGAAAAAAAAAAGAATACTGTATAAAATATATATATCTATTCTATATCCTTTTACTCTCGGGCCTTTTTTGTGTGACCTCAATCAAGAAAAATGCTGGGGCGATCTTACAAAGATGTACTCCTCCCGGGTAGCCACACACCTTGTAGCAAACGTCACAGGCCCTCAAATCAATAATCTAAACTACCCACTAATGTTCCCTACACTACAGGCCAGGGTCGTGGGGACAGCCACACAGGCACGACAAAGAACATCACTAGGGTCCCTCACACAGCGTTCCTAGTCCCTTGACCAATCGCCCTACAATTAGTGTGCTGCCTCTTTCTACCTGAGATCATTTGCCTACCAAATACAAATGGCACTCCAAACATCTAAGGTTTTCTTTCCTTTGCGCACGTTTCACACCGCCTTTCTACAAAAGCAGCACAAGGCACAAGCAGCGAGGACTATCAGGCAGCTGCGCCTTTACCCCCGGATAATATGGATGCTTGAATTGCTTCATCCGCCTAAACCTGTGCAGGATGAACAAAGTAGGGGGTTGTGTGGGTTGAGTTTGTGTTTCAACTCATGCATTCAAATGGGTGGTATACTTGCATGGGTGGCATGGTGTGCATGTACAGATATGTGGTGCATGAACATTGGGTTGGAAGAAACGCAAGACCAACCACATGCCCCACAGCACCAGCCCAACTGCCACCAGCCAAATGATCCTACCAGGGTAGCTGCCTAGGAGCTGACAAGCCGAGAAGAAAAATCACTACTGGTCCCAGGGCACAACACAGCTTGCGGAGTTTAAGTCATAAACCTTCTTCCGCATCCCTAGAGAGTCTACTGCCATAGTAAACGATGGCTGGGAATCGATGGCAATCTCACAGCGACCACCCCAACACCCGCGCGTCATCTGAAACCAGAATTCCGCAACGCAGAGGGCACAGGCAGTGGACTCTTCCAGTCGGGAATATTCGAAGGCTTACCTTCGCAGCATGCTTGAAGCTTGGCGCGAGCAGCTGCGTGTCTCAACGAGGTCTGTGGCCAGGTCCGAGGTTGTCAGGCTGGATCCAGGCTTGCTGTGGCTCCGAGGGCAAGTGCTGCAGGTTTGAGGGCCTCGAGGGTTCCTATGGCAAGCAGCTTCTATGCATGTAGTTGTTCAAAAGTTTAGCGCAACGCTTCCGATGACACTTTTTGCTGAGAAATCCGACCAACCGACACAAATTCCAGGGTCGTTGCCCCCCCCCCCAAAAATCGAGTTGGATAAAAAGTTCGGTTATTCCATTACGATCAAGGTACGCCAAATGGCGACCTCGATTTTTCAGCGAGCATCGAGATTTGACTTATTGCGTTAAAAGGGCCAAAGTGGTTCAGATAGCTTGGGGGAGGCCTACGGCTAGCTATTTTCTTCACTACATTCGAAACTCCCTGCCGGTGATTGCTTAACTGCTAAAGCGATCTCCCGTGTTGCTCCCGATGCAGGGATTTTTTTCGTTTTTGAAGCCCCCCCTTTCGATACTATTCTGGTTCCGGAGCCATCTGTCCAGTCTCCGTTTGTAGCTATTCATAGCTACTTTCAAATTGGCGTCTTTCAACATTATAACTTAAGATTTAACTTGGCCAAGGATGGCGAGCTCAACTGGATCTAGGTCTGGTCTAGGTTTCCCCCAATTACAAGCACACTCCATAAGTTCAGATTATTTATCCCCTGAACTACTGCTTGCCCCCTCCACTCTCTACCAGAACCACTCCCTTGCCCTTCTCCTCCCCCCCCCACCCTCCCCATCCCACCCTCACACACACCACGACCCAACCACCCACGAACATGCACATACTCCCCTCCTCCAACCAATCTGCCTACCGCTCTTGCACCTCATTTGCGGCGAGCATTGATCATGCAGAAAGACAAAGACCAGGTTGCGAATTCAACCTACCTGATTGAACCAAGTTGCGAAGTGTTGATTACGCGATGTGTACCGGAACTGCGCAATCACAAATCTAAACGCCTGGAGCTTCTGCTTTGAGCGCAGTTACCCACTCAGTTGGGTTTTCAAGCTGTCCAATCGAGTCGATCAGCCTACGCAAGTAAACTCGGTGCATGGTATGCAATGCATCTGTTTGGCCATGACCATAGGGGGAAGAGTCTTTCTCTTATCAGGGAGTATCCTTGGAATAATCGACAGATGGGAATGTAATATTGTCCTCGAGGAAAGCAACGTGGCTGCACATCGCACTCGGCCCCTCTTCTGTAACTGCCAGCCAGGGTTTGACCACTACGGCGAGAGTTACCACGTGCTGCACGGGGGCGGGGGGCGGGGTGGGTGGGGGGGGGGGGAGTCGGCCAGGCTGGCCGAGCCTGGCCAGAAATTCAAGGAGTTCCAGGCCAGGTCAGCTCCTAGGCGGCCTGGGCCAGGCCAGTTGGGACTCGAGGACCAGCTGCATCGCTCAAACCGCTTTCATCGCTAGGCCAATCCCGAAAGCGATGGGTTTCATCGCTAATAGCGACACATCGCTCAAATAAAAATTAGGTGTTGCACAATAATTCTCTGTTATTCTTCTAGATGACCAGAATTCACTGAGCAAGATTGACTCGATTGAAGAATTGTTAAAGGCATCTTTAAAATAACAGACATTGACTGGCAATGTCCAAGTATACTGTACACGCCTTAAGTAATGGCAAATGAGTAGATTTCCCTATCCTTCTAATATGTATCGGGTTTGATAGTCTATGATTAACAGCTCAAGATTTATAGATAGCATATAGTAGCTTATGTTTTCTTAAATGTAAAAGTAATAAAGACTAAGAAAACCTTGAAAAAGGAAAATCAGAAAAATAGAAATCTCCGAATTCGAGGATTGGCACCAGCCGCTAGCTGTCTGGCAGTCCATGGTCATAGACCTGACCAGACCTGTCGCATACAAGATCACCATGGTACGTCGTATATGTCGTACCATACCATTTTTGTTGCTATTTCTGGTTACCATTAGAACATTCTCTAACACGGATCTTTTCCGTACGATCTCCTGAAGGTCAACGATTTTGTTCCAAATCCAATACATTGTTTGAGACATTGAGCTCAGGTAGGTGAAATGTTAAGTTCACTAAGGACGAAGTCGGCAGAGGTGTTATAACGGTATCTAACGCGAAGAGCCCTTTTCAAACACTTATTCTGAATAGTTTCACATTTTCTTCGAGACCACAAGAAGTACGGTATTAATATTACCCAGAAGGTCCAGCCTACATTTCACAAAGGATAGGCTGAATTACGGTAGTGTGCCATTAAGATGACTTGAAATGTTGGCATTTGCGAGATTCATCTCGTTGCGCCGTTTCTATGGGGCGTGAGTAGCCCTGATGTCTTGCGTTGTCTTTCACCGCCATCTTGTGTGCCACCATTCCCCCTTGCAGAGAATTCAAACGTTAACGAAATTGTCCTTTATGGGAAGGTCTTGGCCATTGAACTGACGTTTGCTGGTCACTCCTACATTTAAAAGGTCACCATTATATACCACCACTGCATAAATATACCGGTATATGTTTATCGCCATCTTGTGAACTTGACAGGATTCTTCCATGCATCTGAGCATAACCTGTACTGCCGGTACCTACGTCATCGGCATACGCGATTACTCTGCAAGTGCTATCAACAATTAAAATACCTTCCTCTTCACAGCATCTATTAGTACAGAGCTTTTCTAATTGGTCAATAAAGAGACTACTTACTATCACGGAGTGTGCACTTATCGCAGGGGGGACTTAGAGTGAAAGACGGTGAGGAACCCAGAGTTGGCTGAAAAAACATGTAATGGTCCAGTCATAGGGGGAGAGAATCCTCCTCCTGTGTCCTGTTCCAGTCTAGAAAGTAGGGACTTGCTTAGGAAACTAACTTCAAACACCATTACTAATACACATGCTTAAAGTACATGACAATAACTTCAAAGCCATTATAAACGACAATGAAATTATCCCTTTGACCGAGACGGGGCGTAAACCATAGGTGGCCTCCCCGGTTTTAAAAGAGTTCAAATGCATAATCATGATATAATTTTAACTGCAAGAGTTACTGTGTTCCACAATTATATAGCTGATTCATGCAATGTGAGGCGTATGCACCCTTACTTAGGTATTATGTGGTCAAATATTAAAATGAAGGGACATGGAAAGTGTTACTTTCATGTGGTTATTTACCAGATCAATACTCTAATAGGCATCACAATTATAATTTCAAGTTAGTTGACCATTTCAACTGTCTCGATTCTGATATGTAGGAGTTAATCTCCTCAGGTGAAATTATTATATGTGGTGACAGGTGGTGATTTGAATAGTAGGACAGGTTCTACAGATGATAGGCTTAACATACGGTAGGATTCCCTCACACATGTAAGAAGATTTATTGATGACCTTGGTTTGTTGTTTACAAGAAGGATTTACGCCTCAAAGGGTGGTTCCCCACACTAGCCCTAGACTCAAAGGATTAGGTGTGATCGGCGGGGTCACTCCTACCTGTTTTTCTTTTCGACTACTAGCAGCAGCTTCTAGGCAACTCCTTGAGCCAGCCACTGGGCTATGCCTCACAATTTCAGCCGCGCTAGACAGCTCATTACGTCAGCTTCAAGTTGCACTAGGTTGCTTTAGGTTTGGCTGATTAGCCAGCCAGGGGAGGTGCCTAGAAGCTGCTGCTCGTAGCCGAAAATAAGAACAGTGTCACTCTTACTCCTAACAAGAAAGTAGGTGACTGTAGGTCGGCGGGAGTTGCCGACTCACTATCAAACACACCTGCACCACTGACCCACCACTGACCAGTGTCACTCCTGGGAATAACCAAGGTGAAGTCACTAACACAATTGGTAAACAACTACTTGATTTCTGAAAGGACAAAAGTATCGTGATATTGAATGGTCGTCTAAATGAGACTCACATCCAGTTTACGGAGGGGAATAGCCTAAATCATTCTTTTGTAGCTTCATCGGAACATGCCTTTGACAATGACAGATTTCCAGAGTGAGTTCGTGACATGACATACCACGGATGTGTAGCATTAAGAATACACAGCCCCAAGGCTGTCAAGCAGAACCAGCACTTTATTATTATCTTTTATTATTACATTTCAAACAAATAGTTTGAAATATAATTTTACACCCAAAATTATTGAAACTTTCAATAGTATCCTTACTTCTGAGGAAATGTCCTGCAAATTGGCAGGTTTTAGGAATGAGAACTAAGGTGCTGTGGAATCTGATGCACTTTTCAATGAGGTGATCACGAAATCACTACAGGAAGTACAGAAAAGGCATGTGAAGCTGATTGCTAGTGATCACCAGGCTGGTGTATCCCGGAATGTGTAGTTGGTGCATATCCCTCTCAACCATAGCTTTTCTTTCCAGCTACGTGCAGCAGATTCTAGGCCGCTCCCTGAGCCAGCCACTGGGTCAAGCCCCAAGATGTCAACAGTACATGAAATTCGGTTGTGTCAGCTTCAAGGTGCACTAGGTTGCATCAGGTTTGGCTGACGAGCCAGTCTGAGGAGCTGCCTAGAAGCTGCTGCTCGTAACTCAAAAGCCAAGTCCTAAGTGCGTGTCGCAAGCGACACGGAAAAACGCTTTAGCAGTCACGGGCAGGGCAGGGGGCAAATACTTAAGAAACTTGATCTGCAGACTGCGAGAAAGGGCGAGGGGCAGGTTCCTGGCAAGGAGGGGGGCTGTGAGTTTCGAGATTAGTGGAGTACATAGCTACTCGAAGCGGAATAAGCTACAAAACATTCAACAACTTTTGCGAAGGATCTTGACCGCTGCTAGCAAGGCGCACTCTAAATATGAGCCCAACGTTTGGGTGCGGAGGTGGTCGGAATCGTTCAAACAGCTCCTGGAGAGACGGACAGAGACAGAGGGACAGACAGAGAGACAAGGGTGGAACTTGAGAAATCAGCCCCGGGACCCTGCGGGGTCCAGAGGGGGCCAAATCGAAATGCTATGGTCTCGACATAGCATGCAACTCTCAATCGCTAAGCAGGGAGAGTTGCCCCTCTGTCACAGTTTCATTTTTGGGCTACGCTTAGCAGCTTCTAGGCAGCTTCTTTTCCCTGTGCTTGGGCCAAACCTGAAGCTAGCTAGTGTGCCTGAAAGCTGACATAAAGGATATTCCAATGCAGCTGAAAGCTTTGGGCTTGACTCAGTGGCTGGCTAAAGGAGCTGGCTGGAAGCTGCTACATGTAGCTCATAAGAGAAACAGTGCCAAAAAAACAAATGTCACTTAGGTTACCAGGAACCAGGTACCGCATCACTGTTTCTTTTTTGGGCTAAGCGTAGCAGCTCCGAGGCAGCTCCCTTTCCCTGTCTTTGAGCCAAACCTGGAGCTTTCAGCTGCATTCGAAGTGCCCTTTATGTCAGCTTTCAGGCACACTAGCTAGCTTCAGTTTAGACCTAGTGGCTGGCTTTTGGAGCTGGTTGGAAGCTGCCATGAGTAACCCCCAAAAGAAACAGTGTACCGATATTAACCAATAACCAACAAACAAGCATGTCAATACTACACCCACATATTATCTACTGGGAAATTATGGGACCGTCACCCTCCAACTCCGCAAGCTTCGCCTTCACCTGGCTTGCCAGGCCTAAATAGGCTACAGCGCATGTACTCCCTGGTGAGCAGATGACCGTTGGAGCGCCTTTGTCCGCATTCATTCGGTTCTCTATATCCAAGGGCACCTCAGCCAAGACCTTGGTTCCAAAGTCTTCAGCCATCTTGTGCACCCCACCATGGCCAAAGATATGCTCCTGGTGGCCACAGTTGGTGCACTTGTGGTAGCTCATATTCTCGACAAGCCCCAACAGAGGCACATGCATCTTCTGAAACATAAGCGCCCCCCTTCTGGCATCCAGCAAGGCTATATCTTGAGGGGTAGACACGATGATGGCGCCCGACAAGGGTATCCGCTGGCATAAGTTTATCTGGGCATCTCCCGTTCCAGGAGGCATGTCCACAACAAGCACATCCAGCTCACCCCAATCGGTGCCCAGAAGCATTTTGTCAAATGCCTTGTTCACCATTGGTCCACGCCACAATGCTGGAGTGTCCTCCTCCATGAAGAATGCCATGCTCATGACTTTGAGTCCATGATTCTCCTTGGGGCACATCAAGGCCAGGGGTCCTTGAATGGCAGGCTCGCCCTTAAGGTTCATCATCTTCCCTAATGAGGGCCCATGGACGTCGGCATCGAGTAAACCCACCCGCAGTTTCAAGGAGGTAGCGAGGGCAGCAGCCAGGTTCACAGCAGTAGTAGACTTTCCAACTCCTCCTTTTGCGGATGCTACAGCCACGATGTGCTCCACTTTAGCTATGCCCAACTTCTTCTGCGGACCCGAGTTTGCAGCAGCGGCAAATGAGCGCAAGGCAGAAGCGGTCGACTCGCTAGCCCACCTGGACTGCGAAATCAACGATTTGGCCCAAGTCGCAAGCATGGGGATGGAAAGCAGATCAACGTGATCTGAGTATCTAAATGTTTGACGTCACGCTTCCTCGCGTCGTCTTCTAAATGATAAATCGTAATCACGTATAACCTCCGAGGTAGCTCAATGCTGAAGGGAGAACAAACTGCTTGATCAAATTAGTCAGAAATCAGCCAACGGGACTGAAAAAGCGTAGAGCGCTCTTCTCAAGTTCTGGAGGTCGACGCCCAAGTTCTGGAGGGCGCGCCCTGGTGGCTGGTCTCGTGGAGCCCCACATTAGTGTGCACACTCTCCTACAGACAGCGACAGGCTGGCAGACAGATACTCCCCAGAGTGTGGCGTGGCTTCGCGGAATAAACTGCGCTTGCTGCAGCTCGGTGGCTGCAGCTGTAGGTGCGCGCCCTCGCAAAAGTGTGGCCAAGGACAGCCAAGGACGTAACATTGTTCATTTTTTTCTTTCGAAGGTTTGAAGCACGCTGTCTTACTCGCTGCCCATCACTAACCCCGGCACTTGGTGTCTTCGGCATCACACTTGATGCCACCCCCATCTCTTGTCCCAAACTTACACCCCGTCTGTCAATCTAGTCCGTTGAGCCTTCTCTAATTGAGCTACCACTGGATCCATTGGCCCCCATATCTGAACAAGGCAGCTACAGCATGAGTAGCAACAGGAGGGGGAAGCCAGAGCTAGATCTAGAGCAGGGGCATTAGCAGCAAAGTTATTGGTATGAGAATAAACAGGGACGTTTTAAAGATTATCATAAGCAGTAGTAGCAGCAGCAGCAGCAGATTGATGCAAGTTGCAGACAAAGACCAGTCTTAATCCCCGCCAGATCTATGTTGTAAGGTATTCGGGGCATCAGCTCCCTCAGCAGTGTAATCCCTCAAGTAACAGCCAGACGTCTGGATTGCTAGTCTATTTGGTGACATGGCGCGTGCAACTTCTGCCGCCCGACCTCTGATGCTTCTCCTAGCTGTGTGCTGGGCCTGCCTCCTTGCAGCGGCTGAGATAGATGGCACACCCCTGGGCACACCCACCTTTCCATCGGTACGACCTTTGCGGTACATGTGTGTTCGTGGTGGAGGGGCAGGTAGTGTTTGCGAATGGTTGTGGTGATGGTGTGGTGGTGGTCGTTGTATGGTGGTGGTGGTGATGTGTGTGTGTGGGGTGGGGGTGGGGGTGGGGGTGGGGGTGGGGGTGGGGGGGATATTGGGGCATATGTATGTTGATGGATTGAGGGTGGGGCCTGTGAGGGGAAGAACACTCTGTTTCTTTTTTGGGCTATGCATGGCAGCTTCCAGCCAGCTCCACTAGCCAGCTGCTGGGTCAAACCTGGAGCTTTCATCTGCATTGGAACGCCTGCCATGTCAGCTTTCAGATGCACTAGCTAGCATTAAGTTAGTCCCAGGGACAGGGGCAGGGAGCTGGCTAGAAGCTGCTACGTGTAGCTCAAAATAGAAACTGTGGGAAGAAATGAACATGGAAAGGGAGGAAGGCAAGAGGTAGAGGGAAGGAGTTGGGGCTTTAATCCGTAGGTTCTGAAAGCCATGTAAGATCTAGAATGCGTGATGGGGCAATACAGAACGTATGCCTTTATGCGTGCATGCTTGTATCTACATGTACGTGCATGTAGCCCGTTTCAGTGATAAAGATTGGTCTAGTGGTACACCAAATTGCTGAAACGAAGCAGGGTCGGGGGTTCGATTCCTCATACGGTCGCCCTGAGCGTTGCAGGTCGTTGTCAACCGTGATGGTAGCTTGTCCAGCTGGGGTGGTATACCGTTCTCTGCACGCGTACGACGGGTTCCCTTAATACCACGCCCCACCAGGCGTTATCATTACTGTACGTGTATGTGCATGCCTGTGTATGTGCCTGTGTGCGCGTGTTCCCTTGTGTGCCTGCATGCATGCGGGCTTGTGTCTACATGTGCGTGTATGTTTATGCCTGTGTATGTGCCTGTGTGCCCTGTTCGTTTGTGTGCCTGCATGCGTGCGTGCTTGTGTCTACATGTGTGTGTGTGTTTGTTTATGCCTGTGCATGTGCCTGTGTGCGCTGTTCGTTTGTGTGCCTAAGTTTGTGTGTTTGTCTGCAGTGTCCTCAACCATCTACCTATCCAGCCTTCTAGCTCGTTTCAGTGATACGATTGGTCTAGTGGTGCACCAAATTGCTTAAACGAAGCAGGATCGGGCGTTCGATTCCCCCTACGGTCACCCTGAGCGTTGCAGGTCGTTGTCAACCGCGATGGTAGCTTGTCCAGTCGAGGTGGTAAACCGTTCTCTGCCCGCGTACGACGGGTTCCCTTAATACCACGCCCCACCAGGCGTTATCATTACTTTTATCCAGCCTTCTGTGCGCGTCTTCCGCATCTACCTATCCAGCGGATTTTATTAATAAAGGGATTAGGGGGTCAACATTGTCTGCTAGTCTGTTTGTTCACGTAACGTTTTCAGTTTTCATGAAAATGTGCCTCAAAAGTATCAATCTTACATCTTACAACAATTATAAGATTAATTTAGACAGCAGGAATTGCCAGGAGAGCATGTTCAAGCATAGCATTTCACGCAATGGAAGTGTTTTACACCTCCATGAATGCATCTTCCGCATCTCCATGCTGTGCAGTACTTTGTCATTGGTCAGCAGGAATCTGGGACCAGCAACCTGTGGGCCCTAAAGAACGCACACCCCTCCTTGCTGTGCAGTACTTTGTCATTGGTCAGCAGGAATCTGGGACCAGCAACCTGTGGGCCCTAAAGAACGCACACCCCTCCTTGCTGTGCAGTACTTTGTCATTGGTCAGCAGAAATCCGGGACCAGCACCCTGTGGGCCCTAATGAACGCACACCCCTCCTTGAAGCGTGGAAGCCATGGTGGGGGTGGCAAGGAGCAGAAGTTCTTCCAGCGCCTACACATCCATGACTATGGCATCATGTTTGAGCGATGTGACAGGTACAATATGACAGGTGACCGAATGATGTGACAGATAAGATGTGACAGGTGACTGAACGATGTGACTGATAAGATGCGACAGGGTTACGATGTGACAGGTGACGGATCAATGTGACGGAACAATGTGACAGGTGACGGAACAATGTGACAGATAAGATGTGACAGGTGACGGAACTATGTGACAGATAAGATGTGACAGGGTATGATGTGACATGTAAGGTCACACTGGTTGGGCAGGGGTATTAGAAGAAGAATTGTAACAGGGTTCTATACGCCGGCAATTCGGTGTCCAACCGTCTGCAAAATGCAGTACTTTCCCCCGTGCGATAACTGCGGAAACCAGGGCTTGAACTCAGACCAATTATATGCATGTCCAAGTCTCTACACAGTTAAAGGTGGGGGTATTAGGTGGGTGTGCTAGCATGAATTCAGTGATAATCTTGTTGTATGTGTGTGCATGTGTGTGGGTGGATGGGGTGGTGGTGGGGGGGTTGGGGAGGTGAATGTTTTGTGCTTGTGCTGGTGGTGGTGGTGGTGGTGGTGGCCATCAGGTTTTTAATACTGCGTCTTAAGTCGCAGACGCAGACACATATTTTGGAGGGTCCGTTGCGTCGCAAATACAGGTTCCGTTGCTTCGCAGATACAGATTCTGGAGTCCCCCAGAACAATCCTGTCTGTCATGCTCTCCTGCCTCGACCAACATAATATCAATGTCCACCATCCAACACTTGTGCACCATCAAACTCTGCCCCAGGAGTGTGATGCAATACATGGACTTGTGGAGAATCCAGGACAAGCGCCCAGATGAGTTGATAGGCGACTTCACTCCTGCTCACCTTTCATGCTACTGCTGCCCTGAGGTAAGAAGACGATTTCACTCACAAGCACACACACACACACAAGCACAAACTAAGGACTACACACACACATGCACACATAAGCAAACACACAAGCACAAACACAGACGCTCACACACGCACAAGGGCACACACACAAACACACAAACACACACACAAGCGCACACACACGCACAAGCACACTCACCCGCACACACAAACACATGCAAGCACAAGCAAATACACAAGGACACACACAGACACACACACGCACACGCATACACGTGCACACATACACACACACACGCACACAACACACACACGGACAGACACACACACGACAACACCTCTACGGACCCACATCCACCCATTCTTCCCCCTGAACCCTCCACTTAATGTTGAATGATGTTTATAAGTCCCCCTTGACTCTGTCAAGCTGCGGGCACCTTCGGAGTCCAGCAGGGCATCCGGAAAAATGGAATCCTTCTCCTACTCCTACTCCTACTCCTCACCACCCTCCTCCTCCTCCTCATCATCATCACCAACCAACACCAACCAACCAACCAACCAACCAACCAACCAACCAACCAACCAACCAACCAACCAACCAACCATAACACTTAAGCTGCTCTTGTTCCACATGGAGACCCCGAGAAGGTCTCAGGCTTTTATTTATGGTATTACTCGTTGCACAAGTGCTACAATACACCTGACATTACACACCTTTTTTTGAGTGCCACAATGCTTTTTTCTAGTTTTGTTTTAGTCTACGTTGGAGCCTTTTGTGGTGACTTCGGGGGGTGGGGGCAAAAAAATGCTGTTAGTAGCGCTCTGAAGGCTGCTAGGCTCACTATTATGCTTTGTTAACACACTGGTTCCTTTGCTTAGAAAGCAATCTGCTCTTGAGAAAATCGCTCTTGCCATTCTGCCCGCCCGCCCAGGCAGACACACAAACACACACACATGGACACACGAACACACACACACACACACACACACACACACGGACAGACAAACAGACAGGCTCCGAGAAGATCCTACTTGCCGTGCCACCTGCTCGACCCTAAAGAATAATAAAATGTTTCGCCTTATTACGAGGCGTGAGGTTGTGGGGGCAAGCCCGTTTACTTGCACTGGGGCCAACCACCAACCACCCGCCTGCTCCAACTCACACATCCCTCAACACACGCACACGCACAAAAACAGAACATGACACATGACGACAGACACCACTCTAGCAACTCAAGTCACACACACACAAACACAGACACACACATCACACACACACACACCACTCAACAAGCCACCACAACAGACCCCAACCGGATGACAACAACCTACTATCAAATGCACACAACACCAAAACGCACAGCACACTAACAGACAGAAACCACGGACGACAACACCTCTAACAAGCAGCACACCACCAACAACGCAACAAAGCAAACATACCATACAGACCACAAACGGACAGACAACCACACCTCTTATCAAACTCAAGCACACATCACACCCACACACAGCCCCACCCCGCACCAGCACAAAAACCACATACAACCACACGGACAGAACACACCT
Organism: Chlamydomonas sp. ICE-L; assembly: GCA_013435795.1. Classification (NCBI taxonomy): domain Eukaryota; kingdom Viridiplantae; phylum Chlorophyta; class Chlorophyceae; order Chlamydomonadales; family Chlamydomonadaceae; genus Chlamydomonas; species Chlamydomonas sp. ICE-L. The sequence goes on from JACBWV010000810.1 coordinate 1,578,499, forward strand.
CTACAAGCCACCACAACACCACAAACGCACAACCACTAACAGAACAGACACACGGACATACAACCACCTCTATCAACTCCAAGCACCCCACAGACCACACACCAACACGCACAGCCAACAACAGACAGAACACGATATACACGCCTCACTAGCAACTCAAGCACCAAGAACAAACACACACCCCACTCACATGCACACCCAACAGACAACAGACACCGGACAGAACCACAGCCTCCAGCAAGCACACACACAACACGCACAAGCACAACTAACAGACAGACACCGGACAGCCACAAACCTTTCACTGGCAACTCAGCAACACCCAACACACCGCTACACAACGCCAAGAAACTACATACAACACTGACAGACCCTCGAGCACATCAAGCCACACACACACAAAATCAAAGCCAACGTGTTCCAATGATACTTTCGACTATCCTCCCTATGATTTAAACCCTCCCCCCCCCTGCCCCCCTTCCCCCCCCCCCACCCCCTCCAACCCTCCAACCCCTCCAACCACCACACCACATTTGCCCTCCCATGCCGCATTTAATTCCAGGACAGCAGCCACTGCACAAGCCCCCCCCCCCCCCCCCTCCCCCCACCCCACACACACCACCCCACCCCGCCACCCACCCCCTCCCCCCATTCCCAGCTTCCCCCCCCATACCTCCCCCCATCGCACACACACCCTACCCCCCACCTCACTAATCCCCACCCCTTTGCTGCACCCTACTCAACCCAATCTTATACAGGTCCCCCCCCCCCCCCCCCCCCCCCCCCCCTCCCCCCCCCCCCACCCCCCCCCCCCCCCCCGGCCCCCCCCCCCCCCACATCATCACACACCAACATCCACCAACCAACCACAAGCCACACCACATCCCTCCACCACCAACCCCCCCCATCACCCACAACCAACCCCTCCACCATCACCCACTCTCCCGCACCACCACACATCGACAACTCCCTACCGCCCCCCCCCACTCACCCCCACCCCCCCAACCGAACCACTCACTACCACCACCCAACCACTCATCCCCACCACCCAACCACTCCCACCACCCACCTACTTGTTTCATAAAGAAGAAAGCGCCCTGGTTGTGAAATGATCAACCAACCTACCAAACACCCCCAGCCCCACACCTCCAACCCCCACCACACTCCCACCACCCACCCTATTGTTTTTCATAAAGACGCACTGGTGTGAAGAGACACCCTCCTACCGACAACCCCACCCACCCACCTCCACTCCCACCACACTCCCACTACCCACCTAGTTTGTTTTCATAGAAGCGCTGGTGTGGAGCTAGCACCATCCTAACGAACACCCCACCCCCACCCGACCCCCCACCCCCCCCACCACACTCCCCACCACCCACCTAGTTGTTTTCAATAAAGAAGCCTTCTTTTTCGAAGAATGGATCACCATCCCTACCAACACCCCCACCCACCCCCCACCCTCGCACCCCACCCAACCGACTCACCCACCCCCCACCACACTCACACCACCCACCCACCCCTCAGTGTTTTTCATAAAGTAGCCATGGTCGAAATTATCGCCATCCTACCACCCACCCTACCCACCTACCCCCACCACCCACCCACCCACCACACCCAAACAACCCCGCCAACCCACTCCCCACCATCCACACAGTTTGGTCTAATGTAAGTCGACTGTTTCAAAAGATTATCGCCATCCTACCAAACACCCCCCAGCCCACCCACCCACCCCCCCTCCCCATTCACACCTCCAACCTCACACACTCCCATCAACCCACCACTTCCCACCACCCCACCCCCCCCCAACCCACCACGGCACTCCCACCACCCAACCACATCTCCACTCCCACCACCCACACTCACACCAACCCACTCACCAACCAAACCATTCCCACACCCATCTCCCCACCACCCCACTCCCGCAACCCAACTCACACCAACCACTTTCCCCACCCCCAAAACCACTCACCACCACGCCCCACCCACTCACCCCTTCCCCCACCAAGCACTCACAACCACTCAACGCAACCACTCCCCACTCCCAACCACCCCACCCTACCCCCAACCAACCCCTCACACTCCCACCACCCAACCTCTCCCACCACCCAACCACTCCATCACACGCTCACCAACCAACCCACTCACCACTCCCACCAACCCAACGCTCCTCCCACCTCCCACCCAACCCAAACCACTAAACCACTCCCCCACCCACACAGTTGGTTTTCCCTTAAATAGTCCTGGGGGCCAAGAATGGAAATCGCCATCTTACCAAAACACACACCCCCCACACCCCCACCCCCAACACACCCCCCCCACCCCCCACCCACTCCAACCAACCCACCAACTCCCACCCAACACCCAACCACCTCCCCTCCACCCACCTCTCACCTCAGCGCCGCCCCCACCACCAACCCCAACCAACCCACACCCTCCCACTCCCACCACCCACGCAGTTGTTTCATAAAGTAGCGCCTGGTGCCAAGATGATCGCCATCCTACGAGATCCGGTATCTCGCTCGCTGTCCCGCTTCAAAGAGCAGTACAACTGGCCTTTTCCCTAGGGTTGGGGGGGGTGGGGGTCCACTTTTCCAAGGTATGTGGGGCCCCCTAATTTCGGGGGACCTAAGTTCGTGCTATGCTACTGGTTGGCATCCCTGTATGCATGTTTGTGTCCAACCGTCCCCAGGGGGTAGCCAAATAATGCTATGAGTGACCTGCCCAACCGTGATAGGAACAGCTTAAAACGAAAGAAGCAATTGATGAACCTTCCATTAAACATTACACATTAACATGTTAAAAGTTCTCTTTTTGATACCTGCTAGGGTGTAAATGAAATACTCTGTTCTTTAAAACAAAAAGAAAATCAACGCCAGAAAGCAAAAAACCCATTACATCTAGGGGTGTTGTCTAGGACAAACAACCAAAGCCTCCCAACCAAATACCCCCGTTTTTTATGTGGCGTAGTCAAACCACCTAGAGAGCCGGACCCAGAAACTCATCCACTTACTGGCGAGGTTAATAAGCTCACAAATGAGGAGTCACCCGAAGAAAGAAAAACAAGGGATACATAATTTAACGGTGCCACGAAGGCAGTCCAGGGCTTCCCGTCTGCTGTCTGCTCAAGTAGAAAGATAGTCGGCTAGGTTGCTGCTCCAGAAAGGCCTAGTCCATTTTCCATTCATAAAGGTTTCTGAATGGGGTAATCGCCGATTCCACTTCCCATACGGTTAAGTCGGTAATCCTCCATGGACCATGCCTATAAATATCTGTAAACAGCCTGCTTTGGTACGAGGCGAATACCATTATAAAAGGGCACGCAAACCAGCTCAAACATATGTCATTTCATCCTCAGTTTTTTGGAACCCCACTCAAATTTGTACAGTGTCTCATGAAAACGGGGATGTGTGCTCCTCAATCCCACCCTCATTCTTTTTCTGTGTTTCAGCCAATTGGAAAACCCCTTTCCTAAACGTGCTATAAAACGAATCTGATCCTGCTTACGTAGGCAGAATGTAAAAGGGGAATCAAGCCATTCTCATCATTGCCTGTTTGGCTGCGAACCAAGTTCTTGGTATCGAGGCGTTTAAAGCCAACCACTTAATATAACTGAGTTGCTTAGAGTATAGTCCTTATCGGTATGGTTTACCATAGGGATCATAGCCTGAGTAGCTAGAGTAATAGTAAATTCCCCGTTATTGTTACAAATGGGATCATATCTGATAAAGCTGTAAGAGTATATAATCCCGGTATTGTTACAATAGGAATCAAACTGAGTACTGAGTATAGTAGTGTTGGAATTTGTTTACAATAGGGAATCATACTCAGTAGCTTAGAGTATACCGGTAATGTTATTTCGTAAATTGTTACAATAGAGATCAAACTCAGTAATCTTACCGTCTATTGGTTTTTGCGGCACTTAGTTTAGAATAGGAAATCATACTTAGTAGCTTCGTCTAGTGATTCGGTATTGGTCAACAATAGAGATCATACTCAAAAGCGTACAGCGGAGTAGTTCGCGTAGTTACAATAGGGATCACGCTCAGTAGCTTAGAGTATATTTTGTTCGGCATAGGTCACAGTAGAGATCATAATCAGGAGCTTCCCACTGGTGCCACTGTGGCCTCACTTGCTTTCCAATGCTTTGCTCGGCTGGGCTTTGAGTCTCCGGGAGGCAGCTGCAGCGCCCATGACATGGGCATCAATGATAAGGAGGCCCTGGTTGGCTGATGTTAACACCAATGTGGGTGAGCAGCTAAGGAGGGCATGGGGCAGAGGTGTAGAGTGGAGCTAGCGTTGACTCTTGTGCATTTTAAGGGTGTATAATAGAGGGCATAAAGTTGCCATTAACTCCCTGACCCCCCCCCCCCCCCCCCCCCCCCCCCCCCCCGCTCCCAAACCGCCACACACACGCACATAACACTCCCTGACCCCCCCCCCCCCCCCCCCCTCCTCCACACATTACAAACTCTCCTTGAAATCCCCTCCACCACACCCACCACCACCTCCAACCACAACACAAACCATACATACACTACCCTACCCCCCCCCCCCCCCCCCCCCCCCCCCCCCCCCCCCAAAACCACAACACAAACCCACCCCCGCACACACACATGACACTCCTCCTCCTCCCTGCCTCCCCCCCCCCCCCCCCCCCACAACACACCCACACACAACACACCGCCTCACAAAACAAACACACGAGAACCCCCCCTCCACCCCCCCCCAAAAACACCCCCACCACCACACAACGACACACCACTCCCTGACCTCCCCCTATGCCATTTTTTCATCCCAGGTTTTGGAACCCCACACATTGACAGTGTCCTCATTGAACGAGGATGTGTGCTCTAACTATCCCACCACCCTCATCATTCCTTGTCGTGTTCACCAATGGGAACCCCTTCTAAAAAATGTCTATAGCACAATCTGATCCAGCTTATTTAAGGCAGGTGTAAAGGGAATCAAGCCATTTCCGTCCATCATTGCCTGGTTGGCTGCGAACCATTTCTGGTAATCGGAGCGTTTTTGAAGCCAACCCTTCTCTCATCAGGGATGGTCTCTGAAAACAGCATTGGTGTCACTTGGTACTTAAAACACTCCATAACTCAAAAACTTCAACATACTACCTTGACAATCGACATCCTCCAAATGTTGAGGTTTTTTACTGGATCCGATCTTGTGGAGAGCAACCACGTAAGTCATGAACCCACCCCAGCCAGTATTTGGACTCAAAAGTTCCGTCCTCAGAGCATTCTAATGAGATCCTCAGGTTCTTGTATCATGTCGTGTTCCTCAGAAGCGCAAAGGCTTGTTTTAAAGCCAGCAAACCCACGGGGTGCCTAACCAGCTCTTCCCCAATGATAATATTGTACATTGATTAGTAAGATTGGCAAACACCCAACATTTGTTTTTAAGCATACCCCTCTATGGCCATTTCTTCACAAGCAGGTCATTTGATATAAGTGTTGTTGTTCGAAATAGAAGAGCCCACACCTCAACAGCCAAAAATTCAAGGATAGGTTGTTACAGAGAATCAAACAGGTGGTGAGAAAAATATCAATATTGTTATCTCATATATGGCAAACGCCTACAGCCTGTGGTGAGCCTTTTGGGCCTTAGCGAGCATGCCTAGAAAAGCACTTTTGACTGAAGAACCCAAACAATCGTTTTAATCGACGGGGCCCTGATTTTTTTTTGTGCACAAGTGACACCTGTGAAATTAAATACTTGTGTGTTTTTTACCCCCTATCATACAGCACTGTAGAGTAGAGCAGCATTCTACTCTACAGTAGAGCAGCACTGGTTTGGGTGAGGGAAGAAGGTCCACCCCAAGGTCGTAGGGACAGAGATATTGGGAAACTAGCCGCTGCTTTTTGTAATCATTTGCCCTGATGATCACTGTAGCACGAACATACATACATACATACATACATACAATAATTCGTCCCTATCTCTGGTCTTCTCTTACTGTTGATTTGTATTTTCGAACACTTCAACTTAGATCCCAAGTACTCACTGCCCAGAAAGAAGCTTTTATTTTGTTACCCACCCAACCCCCCACCTGCCACCCCAACCCACCCCCACCCCACCCCACCCCACCCCAACCCCCAACCACCAACCCCACCTCAACCCCACCCCACCCCTCTCTCCATCTTTCATAATACCCAATACCCCTGCATGCTTCATTACATGCATGGAAGCAGTCAACGTGATAACCACCCTTTCTTACACTCCCTCCCAACCAATGGGCTGGTCTCAGTACCCCCCAACCCTCCGAGCCCTCCCCCCAACCCACCCCCACCCCCCACCCCCCAACCCTTTTTCATAGGGCCCAAAACGTACCCTGAAATCGCACCAGCCAGAACGTGAAACGTCTAGTAATTGCACTTTCCTCTAAATCGCACATATGAAAAAAAACTGTACATGCTGCATCACAGGCAGTGAGCAGGAACCCGGATTGCCCACCCCTTCTTCCTCACCACCACCACATATGTCGTTCTCAGTACACACACACACACACACCCCAATCCCCCCCAAATCCCCACCCCCCGACCCTTTAACCCCCAATCCCAACCCCAATTCCCCAAACCACCCAACCTCCCAACCTCCCTAGCCCCCCCAACCCCCAACCCCCAACCCCCCCCCCCAACCCCCACACCCCCGAACCCCAACCCCAACCCAACCCCAACCGCCAACCCCAACCCCAACCCCAACCCAACCCCAAACCACCCCTCCAACCCCCCGCGCCCCCCAGCCCCCCCCCCCCCCCCGCCCCAACCCCAACACGTCCAACCCCAGCCCTCCACCCACCCCCCTGAACGCCACCCCCACCCCCCCCCACGCCCCCCGCCAAAACCCACCCCAGCACCCAAAACCAACAACCCTACCTCCAACCCCCCCCAACCCCAACCCCCCCAACCCTCCCCCCCCAACCCTGACGCTCCAACCCCAACCCTCCACCCACCCAACCCCCAACGCCCAACCCCAGACCCTCAAACCCCCCAACCCCAACCCGCAACCCCCCAACCCTCCCAACCCCCCAACCCCACCGCCAACACCGAAACGCCAACTCTCCAAACCGCACCAACCCCAAACCCCCAAACCCGCCACCCCCAACCCCCAACCAGCCCCAAACCCCCCCTACCCTCCACCCCGACCCCCCACAACCCCCACCACCCACCCTCCACCCCCCCATACCGCCCACAGCTCCCACGAACCCCAACCCTCCACCCCCCACAACCCCAAACCCCCACTAAAACCTCTCCACCAATCACAACCCCAACAATCCCAACCCCCCCACCCTCACCCCTCAAAACACCCCAACACCCCCAACAAACCCCAACCCTCCACCTCCCCAACCCCCACAACCCCAAGCCTCACCTAACCCTATCCACCCCTACTCCATACACCGCCAACCCCCCCAACCCTCCACCCCCCACACCCACTACACCGCACCCCCCCTGATACACCCCTCCACCCCCAAATCCCCACAACCCAACCCCCCCAACCCCCACCGCCAACCCCAAAGACCCCAACTCTCCAACCCCGCCCAAGGCCCCACCACCAAACCCCCCCCCAATCCCTCCTACCCACCACCCACCTCAACCAAACCCCAACACCCCAACAACCCCAACCCAACCCTCCACCCCCCCACCACCCCCACAAACCCCACCCGCGCCCTCCCAACCCTCCAACCCCAACCCCAAACAACCCCAACCACCCCACCCCCAAACCCCAAACCCAACCCCAACTCTCCACCCCCCCAACCCCACCCCCCCAACCCTCCACCCCCGCCAAGCCTCCCAACGACCCCAACTCCCCCACCCTCCATCACCCCAAGCCCCAACCCCCCCAACTAACCCCACCGCCCCTAACCCTCCACCCTCCAAACCCAAATAACCCCCAACACCCGCAACCACCCCCCTAACCTCCACCCCCACCCCCAACACCCCCAAACCCCCCAACCCTCCACCCCCCCGACCCCCAACAACCCCAACACCCCCCAAAAAAAACCCTCCACCCCCAACCACCCCAGAGCAGCACCCAAAACCTAACCCCCCTACCCTCCCCCCCGATACCCAACCCCCCCCAACCCCAACGCCGCCAACCCTCTCACCCCCAACCCCACACACCCACGCCCCCCCAACGCCCTACCCAACCCCAACCCCAACTCTCCAACCCCCCAAAACCCAACCCCCAAACCCTCCACACCCCCCCCACCCCCAACAAACCCCAACAACCACAACCCAAACCCTCCACCCCCTAACCCCGAAACAACCCCAACCCCCCTCCACTCCTCCACCCCCAACCCCCAACAACCCACCCCCCCAACCCCCACCACCCCAACCCCAACCCCACCTCTCCATACCCCCCAACCCGCAACCACGCCGCACCTCCACCCCCCCAACGACCCCCACAAACCCCACGCCCCCCAACCCTCCACCCCCTGATGGGACCAAAAAAGAACCCCAGCCCCCCTAACCCCCAACCCCAACACCAACCCCAACTCCGTCCACCCCCCCAACCCCACCCCGCTAACCCGCCACCACTACCCCCCAACCCCAACAAGCCCTAACCCTCCCAACCCTCCACCCCCAATCCCCTAACAACCCCCCCTCCCCCCCCAGAGCCCAATCTCAAACGCCCAACCCTCCGATACCCCCCCAACCCCAAGGCACCCCCACCCCACCACCCCCAACCCCAACAAACCCAACCCCCCCAACGCCCCGAACCTCAAACCCCAACCCTCCCACGCGCGCCCCCCCCAACCCCCCCAGCACTCCAACCCCCCCCAAACCCCAAGCCCCCCCGAAGCCCTTCGCAGCCACCCCCAACGCCCAAACAACCCGCCCCCCCGCCCCCCAAACACACCCCAGAACCCCAACCCCAACCCTCCAAGCCACCCCGCCAACCCCGAACCCAGCCAACCCTCCAACCCCCCAACCCTTACACCCCCACCCATACCCCCAAAACCTCCAAACCCCCCAACCCCCAACAACACAATCCCCACCCACCCCCAACCCCACCCCAACCCCCCAATCGCACCCCACAACCCTAACCCCAACCAGCCCCAACCCCCCCACCCTCCACCCCTCAAACCCCGACACTCCAACCCCGCATCCCCCCCCAGACAGTTGGCAGTATACAATATATTTTGGGCACTACGCGGGCGACGATATTGCAAAGATCAAGAGTTGCCAAGCGGAAGCTGACAGCCTCCCTCCTGGAGGCCGCAGCGAGCGCTTGAAGTGGTTGATCAAGTTCCGCTGCCTGGCTAAAAGCAACTGCATTGGATGGTCCGCATACAGGTGGGTGGTGTAACTCATTTACAGCAATGTCATCCGTTGTAAGGTTGGATGCAGAGAACTACCGGTTATCCAGATCTGCGTACGACTTGACACTCGTGTGCCTATTCTTTGGAAGGAGTGGCAACGCCATTCAAGCTGAATCCTCGGTGTCGCTGGTTTGTGTCGGGAGACCCACCTCCTGGGGCGAAAATCCTTTCACAACTTAAAACACTCACCTGCACGGGAGAAGGGACAAATGGCTGAGACAGTGACGTCACTGATGTGAGTGACCAATAAATCAAAGATATGCGTACGACTTGACACTCACCTGCAAGGAAGAAAGGACAAAGGGCTGAGACAGTGACGTCACTGATGTGAGTGATCAATAAATAAAAGATATGCGCACGACTTGACACTCACCTGCAAGGAAGAAAGGACAAAGGGCTGAGACAGTGACGTCACTGATGTGAGTGATCAATAAATATAAGATATGCGTACAACTTGACACTCACCTGCAAGGGAGAAAGGACAAAGGGCTGAGACAGGGACGTCACTGATGTGAGTGATCAATAAATAAAAGATATGCGTACAACTTGACACTCACCTGCAAGGGAGAAAGGACAAAGGGCTGAGACAGTGACGTCACTGATGTGAGTGATCAATAAAAAAAGAAAAAGCGTACAACTTGACACTCACCTGCAAGGGAGAAAGGACAAAGGGCTGAGACAGTGACGTCACTGATGTGGTGCCAAGAATGAAAATATCCCGTACACTGTGCCACTCACCTGCAAGGAGAAGAACAAGGCTGAGACTTCACAGATAAAAAAATAGTACTCCTTATTACAATGTGTGAGGTTGAGGGGGCCGGCCTGTCTGCTTTCACTGGGCCAACCACCAAGATGGCTGGTGTATGTGTATTGGTGGTGGGTGGTGAATGTGTATTGGTGGTGGGTGGTGAATGTGTATTGGTGGTGGGTGGTGTATGTGTATTGGTGGTGGGTGGGTGTCTTGTCTTTGGTCGGAGGGTGTGTTCTGTGTATTGGTGGTGGGGGTGTCTGTGTCTGGTGGTGGTGGTGCCTGTGTCTTGGTGGTTGGTGGTGTCTGTGGTCTTGGTGGTTTGTGTGTCCGTGTCTTGGTGGTGGTGGTGCCTGTGTCTTGGTGGTGGGTGGTGTCTGGTGTCTTTGTGGTGGGGGTGGTGTCTGTGTCTTGGTGTGGGTGGTGTCGTGTCTTGGTGGTTGGGTGGTGTCTGTTTATTGTGGTGGGTGGTGTATGTGTATTGGTGGTGGGTGGTGTATGTGTATTGGTGGTGGGTGGTGTATGTGTATTGGTGGTGGGTGGTGTATGTGTATTGGTGGTGGGTGGTGTATGTGTATTGGTGGTGGGTGGTGTATGTGTATTGGTGGTGGGTGGTGTATGTGTATTGGTGGTTGGTGGTGTAAATGTTGCTTGGTGTGGGTGGTGTCTTGGTGTATTGGTATGTGGGTGGTGTATGTTATTGTGGTTGGTGGTGTAGGTTCTATGGTGGTGGGTGGTGTCATGTGTATTGGTGTTTGTGTCAGTGTATTGGTGGTTGGTGGTGTCATGTGATGGGGGTGGGTGGTGTCTGTGTATTGTGTGGTGGGTGTTTTCTGTTTATTGTGGTGGGTGTTCTGTGTAGTGGGTTGGTGGGTGGTGTCGGTGTCTTGGTGGTGGGTGGTGTCTGTGAGTGGTGGTGGGTGGTTCTTGTATTGGTGGTGGTGGTGACTGTGTAGGGTGGTGGGTGGTGTCACTTGTCTGGTGGTGGGTGGTGTATGTGTATTGGGTGGTGGGTGGTGTATGTGTATTGGTGGTGGGTGGTGTATGTGTATTGGTGGTGGGTGGTGTATGTGTATTGGTGGTGGGTGGTGTATGTGTATTGGTGGTGGGTGGTGTATGCTGTCTTGTGTGGTGGTGTACTGTTGTATTGGTGTTGGTGGTGTCTGGTGTATTTGGCTGGGGGGGTGTATGTGTCGGGTGGGGTGGTGTTGTGTATTGGTCGTAGGGTGGTGGTCTGATGTATTGGTGGTGGGTGGTGTCTATGTGTATTGGTGGTGGGTGGTGTATGTGTATTGGTGGTGGGTGGTGTATGTGTATTGGTAGGTGGGGTGTCTGTGTCTTGTGGTTGGGTTTGTCTTTCCTTGGTGTGTGGGTTGTGTCTGTGTCTTGGTGGTGTGGTGAAGTGTATTTGTGGTGGTTGGTGCTGTTAGGCTTGGTGTGGGTGGTGTCTGGGTCTGGTGTGGGTGGTGTACTTGTCTTGTTGGTGGGTGGATTCTCGTGTCTTGGTGGTGGTGGTGTCTGTGTTTGGTGTGAGAGTGGTGTCTGTGTCTTGGTGTGGGTGGTGTCTTGTCTTGGTGGTGGGTGGTGTCTGTTGTACTTTGGTGGTTTGGTTGTGTCTGTGTCTTGTGGGTTGTGGTGTATGTGTCTTGGTGGTGGGTGTGTCTGGGTCTTCGGTGGTGGTATGGTGGTACTGTGTCGTTGGTGGTGGGTGGTTGTATGTGTATGGTGGGGGTGTGATGTGTCTTGGTGTTGTGTGGTGTCTGTGCTCTTGGTGTTGTGTGTGTCCTGTGTCATTTTTTTGGAGGGGTTTTGGTGGGTGCCTGTCGTACTTGGTGGTGGGGTGTGTCGTGTTTGGTGTGGGTGGTGTCCTGTGTCTTGGTGGTGGGTGGTGTGTGTGTCTTGGTGGTGGTGTGTACGGTGTCGTGGTGCTGTGGTGGTTTCTGTGTCTTGGTGGTGTGTGGGGCCTGTGTCTTAGGTGGTGGGTGGTGCCTGTGGCTTTGTGGGTTTGGTGTCTGTGTCTTGGTGCTGGTGTGTATGTGTCTATTGGGTGGTGGGTGGTGTATCGCTGTCTTGTGGTGGTTGTCTGTGTCTTGGTGTGTGTGGTGTCCGGTGCTCTTGGTGTGGGTGGTGTATGTGTTTGTGGTGGGGCGGTGTCTGTGGTCGTGGTGGTGGGTGGTGTCTCGTGTCTGGGTGGTGGGTGGGCATGTGTCTCTGAGTGCGTGGGTGGATGGCATGTGTCTTGGTGGTGGTTGTTGTCTGTGTCTTGGTGGTGGGGTGGTTGTATGTGTATTGGTGATGGGTGTGGTGTATGTGTATTGTGGTGGGTGTATGTGTATTGGTGGTGGGTGGTGTATGTGTATTGGTGGTGGGTGGTGTAATGGGTATTGGTGGTGGGTGGTGAATGTGTATTGGTGGTGGGTGGTGTATTTGTGCTGGTGGTGGAATGGTGTAGTGATGGTGGTGGGTGGTGGAATGTGTATTGGTGGGGGGGTGGTGAATGGATGGTGGGGTGGTGTATGTGTATTGTGGTGGGGGGTATGTGTAGGTGGGTGGTGAATGTGTATTGGTGGTGCGGTGGTGTTATGTGTATTGGTGGTGGGTGATGGACTGTGTATTGGTGGTGGGTGGTTTATGTGTATTGGTGGTGGGTGGTGTCATGTGTATTGTGGTGGGTGGTGAATTGTCTTGGTGGTGGGGTGGTGTATGTGTCTTGGTGGTGGGTGGTTGGTGTATGTGTATTGAGTGGTGGGTGGTGTATGTGTATTGGTGGTTGTGGTGAATGTGTATTGGTGGTGGGTGGTGTGTGTGTATTGGTGGTGGGTGGTGTATGTGTATTGGTGGTGGGTGGTGTGTGGCTGGGTGGGTGAGTGCTGATGCTTGTGGTGGTGTAAAACAGTAGAAGATACCATGCATAGCCGAAAGGGAAAAAGTGAATTTGGGCCTGGGATTTGGGGACCCTTAACCCCACCCCCAAATATCAAATACCCAAATATAAAATATTAAATACCAAATATTGAATATCAAATTCCAAATATCAAAATATTAAGTATCAAAAAACAAATATCTAGGGTTCGGAGGGGGGGTCGTAGCTCCTTAGCGCTATTAGCCTTAATAGCGCTAATTAGCGCTAAAACAAATCCCGGATTTTTAGCACCAACTAGAGGTTAAGAGAAAAGAAATGGGACGTCGTCGTGGCTGGAAAGAAAGAAAGATAAACGCCAAGTCGGCGTGGCTTTAGGAAGATGTATGTCCTCTGCCAGTTACTCGAAGCCTGAGATATTGTCGTTCGCTAATTTTTGCATTGCGTCGCTCAGGAATTCTCATTCGCGAATGGCAACCGTTTCCAATCCACCCAAGTCTTGGTACATGAGAGGCACAAAAGAGGTATTCATGAGCACGTTGCTGCCGCCTACCCAGCTTTTCGGACGCCTGAATAGCGTCAAGGGAGGTTGAAAGAAGCTCTTTCAACCTGAGATGCAAGCTTGTGAAGATGGGATGGACATGGATGGGGTCGAGGAGCAGTGTGTCGTCGCTTGCACAAAATGCAGTCAGGTATTCAGCCCTTCGAACCCCCAAATCCTACAAATTGCTTTCTGACCCGACCAAAAAATCTTACTGCAAGGGGTTACTGGGTAAAGACAAGAAGAAGTCGGCTTCAGCACTGAATGAGCTGCAGCATGGTGTTGATGACTCTGATGAGGAGGATTTGGTGGGGGTGGAGAAGGTGGAACTGAGGAGTAGCCCACGCATTGATAGAGTTGGTTTGAAGCTACCATATGTAGCCCCCAAAATAAATAGTGCTCTAGATTACGGACAGACCCATCCACGATGTTTGCCAAATTTTGTTATGTACTTGCATATGTATTTCCCTCCGATGTAACGTGTTGCTATAATTATACAGCGATCTCCGTTCGCTCCTGCAGCTATGAGGTACTTCATCATGGACTCATGATGGTCAGATCATTCACAATTGCCACAAAGGTTAGTAGGATGCATAACAACACTCTCATACACACGTGGCACTTTTTCTGGGTCGTTTGGCTAAGTTTGGACTAATTAGCTGTTACAATTAGGTCTAATTTAGCCATTAGCGCTAATCTTAATCGCCGTTAGCCCTAACCTCTAAAGCCTACAAACATCAAGTATCAAATATTAGCGCTATTAGCGCTATTAGCGCTAATTTTGATCGCCGTTAGCCCTAACCTCTAAAGCCTACAAACATCAAGTATCAAATATCAAGTACCAAATACTAATGATCAAATATCAAATATCTAGGGTTGGGCTGACATATGAACGTATGAGCACATGTTTATAGGTCCATACGTATATACACGCCGTATATTGTTTCTCAAAACCTGTACCCATACGTCATATACAAACGTGTGGGCTGTACTTTGAAACGTACAGCATGCATGCCGGAACTTGACTTTCTTGGTATTCATTCAATGTTTGATTACGATAGCTCATCGGAAGGTTATTGACCTCTTCTATCACAATATGCAATACAATTAACCTTTCACGCATACTATTTTGTTTACATTTGGCCTTAAAGTTTGATTTAGATAGCCAGGATGGCATGCATATCAGAGCGCCACCTAGCCTTCCATTCCACAAGCCGTACTCCTGAGCGCATCTGGTCCAAGTTCAGGCGGACGTGTACCAAGCTATGGTCCAACCTATCCTCTGACAAGGGGTAAAAGATGGTCGACATAGCTGCCAACTCTGACCTTGCCAACAAAGTCTACATTGACAAGGAGGTGGCCCTGGATGCCACGGGCCTTGACCAAGTGCAGACGTTGGCTTGAAGGATGGATGGTACAAGCGTAGTGCAATGTGAACGTGGACAATATTTCAATATTGTTATATACTTGTATTATTATGTCATTATACATTTTATATTATACCAACTGGTATTTAATGACTCCCTTAGATTGGCACCGCGCTTCTCGATCGACGCGCTTCCTGGTCGTGATTTCTTTTTCTGAGATTTGGACAGGCTTTACTTGCTAGACCTTTTTTAGCGTTGAGATGTGATGCCAATGAAATTAGCAAAGCGGCAATACCTTTTAACCCATGTAAAAGTATTTTCTCTAGAAGTGCAACAAATGCTCATACGTTTTTATATGTTCGTCGACATATACGGCTTATAAATATACTTCATATGGTTTATACAAATCTGAATATACGTTTGCTTCCCCAACCCTACAAAAATTATATATCAAACATCAAATATCATCCTCTTGCTCCCGTTGCCCTCCGACCCTCATCGGTCTCTCTCTTCATCCAACCCTTAAGCAACCTAGGCACCAGGAAGCTGATATCGTCAGCTTTCCAGTGCTCCTTGAATCTTTGGTTTTGGTCCAGTGGCAGTCTCAGGGAGCTGCCTCGAAGCTGCTGCTGGTAGCTGACTAGAAAAGCCCTGAGCAGTCCCCCTCATGCAGAATGTGGAAATTGCATCATGTTCACTTCAAACATTGCTGCCCCACACCCCCATGCTATATGTATGCTAGTTGCTAGATGCTGCATAATGGATTACCAACCAACCCATGAACTGACCAACCAACCAATCAACAGACCAACCAACCAATCAACTGACCAACCAACTCATCGACTGACCAACCAACCCATCAACTGACCAGCCAACCCATCAACGGACCAGCCAACCCATCAACGGACCAATCAAACCATCAACGGACCAACCAACCCATCCACTAACTGTCCAACCCATCAACGGACCAACCAAACCATCAACTGACCAAACCATCCACTAACTGACCAACCCATCAACGGACCAACCAAACCATCAACTGACCAAACCATCAACTGACCAACCAACCCATCAACTGACCAATCAACCCATCAACTGACCAATCAACCCATCAACTGACCAACCAACCCATCAACTGACCAACCAACCCATCAACTGACCAACCAACCCATCAACTGACAAACCAACCCATCAACTGACCAATCAAACCATCAGCTGACCAACCAACCCATCAACTGACCAACTAACCCATCAACAGACCAACCAACCCATTAACTGACCAACTAACCCATCAACAGACCAACCAACCCATCAACTGACCAACCAACCAATCGACCTACCCATCAACTGACCAAACAGCCCATCGACCAATCCTTCAACCAATCCACCAACCAACCAACCAACCAACCAACCAACCAACCAACCATAACATCATGCAGTATCTTCCTGGAACGCTGGTACGAGGTCTTTCCAAAAGAGCAAATGTTGGTATTGTACACGAGTGATCTTGAGGACGACCCTGAGGGCACAATCAGGAAGGTGGAGAGCCACCTAGGCATACTGGTGGGTTGGTTTGTAGTATTACTTTGTATCAAAAGTGGGTTTGTTTTGTGTGGGTGGCTATCGTGAGTGTGTTTGTGTGTGTGTGTGTGTGTGTGTGTGGGGGGGGGGGGGTCAGTGAGAGGACTACCCGTAGGGAACAATCAGAAAGGTGGAGAGCCACTTATGCCTACATGTGAGGATGGATGGTGGTGGTGGCGGTAGGATGGATGCTTGGGGTAGGTCGGTGAGAAATGGTGTGTCTGTGGGTTGGCATGGCGGTGATGGTTTGTGTGTGGGTGTGGGTTTGTGTGTGTGTGTGTGTGTGTGGGGGGGGGGGGGGGGGGGGGGGGGGAGGATATATGTTATATGGTGTTGGTGATTAGGAAGATAGAGAACCATCTATGCGTACAGGTGCAGGCATTAGATTTTCTTTCCCTCTACGAGCAGCAGCTTCTAGGCAGGCACTGGGCTAAGCCCCAATATTTCAATAGTACTGGAACTATGATTCTGTCAACTTCCAGGTGCACTGCGTTGCTTTAGGTTTTGTTGGGTAGCAAGCCAGGGGAGCTGCCTAGAAGCTGCTTGTCGTAGTGGGAAAATAAAAGATGTGTGAGGGGACTTGTTGACAGTGATGGATGGTATATGGTGTTGGTGATTGTCAGTACTGTTGGCAGTGGTGGATGTGGTGCTACGTGGGTCACACAACATCACTGACTACGGAACCAACCAACAGACCCCTGTGTGGTTACCAAACTCCCAATACCCTCCATACTGCTCACCAGAATGCACACACACACATACACTGCACTCGACAACGCAGCTCCCAGCGGTTGGCCACTCTCCCCTCCACAACCTCACTGACCATGGACCCAACCAACAGCCCCCTGTGTGGCCACCAAACACCCAATACCCTCCATAAGGCCCACCAGAACACACACACACACTACACTCAACAAAGGAGCTCCCAGAGGTAGGCCACTCTCCCCTCCACAACCTCACTGACCATGGACCCAACCAACAGCCCCCTGTGTGGCCACTAAACACTCAATACCCTCAAAACTGCCCACCAAAACACCCCAATAAACATTAACATCATGACGAGGCGTGAGTTTGAGGAGGCCAACCCGTTTGCTTGCACTGGGGCCAACCATCAAATAACTAGCCCAACACCCTCTCATGTGTCCGTGTAACAGCCCGACACCCCCTCGTGTGTCCGCATAACTGCCCGACACCTTCTCTTCCGTCCGCGTAACTTCCCAACACCCGTTTGTCCGCTTAACTACCCAACACCCTCTCGTGTGCCCACGTAACAGCCCAACGCTCCCATGCGGCTCCTCGTAACACCCCAATAATCTCTTGTGTGTCCTCTGCAGCCTCATACATACGACCCAGATCTACTCCACTCTAAGTTTAACACGAAGGAGAAGTATGGCTGGGGAGCAGGCGTGCTGGTTAAAAAGAATTCATCTCAGCCGGAAAGTGGTGATGGCCAAAGCACCGCGGCAGCAGAGGAGGTTCGTGTCGTGAATGTGAGAGCTGGGCAAGGAGGGTTTGAGCTAAACCAGCACCAGAAGAAGAGTGACAAGGAGCTTGAGGGAGATTTGAGTGAGATGTATGAGTTTGTGAAACCCTACATGCATGAGCTGCAAAGCATGGTGGATAAAGGACTCATTCCACCAATGCCAGAGGGCATGATGAGGGCCTACGCATGACCAAACCCGTAACAGAAAAAACATGTGGTAGTACATTTGCTAACCCAGATGGACATAAATAAAGCTTGGGAATTAATGATAATGGAGGAAGAAATGATGGTGCTTGCATGTGTGCGAGGCAAATGCATGTAGGGCAAGGGATGAGAAGAAGAAGAAAAGAAGAAGAAGAAGAAGAAGAAGAAGAAGAAGAATTGTTACATGATTTCATACGACGGCAATTCTGCATCTAACTGTCGGCATAATACAATACTTCCCCGTGAGATAGCCACAGAAACCAGGGAGTGGGACAGGGTTCGAACTCATACCGATTGTAGACAAGTCTAGGTCTCTACATTGACAGTCTAACGACTTGTCAAGGTCAACGCGTGATGAGTGTGGAGCACCTGGTCCACTCTCATAGGTTTGTTACATCTTTTTCCAGCCAACTCTGGGCTGCTCGCCGTCATCCAGTTTCAAGCCCCCCCATGCGATGCCCATGGAAACCAGGGAGGAAACTAAGCTGATCAGATAGTTTAAATACTTGTCCTGGAGATCCTGGTGGGTCAATATCAACTCCGGGCCCCTGTCGCTTACGATTTGTTGGGGGTCAGTTCACCAGTGCTTGTTTTGCATACAACCCTTCCCAATATTGAGGTTGGGGAAGTCTCTTGAGACTATTTGGCGTTGTCTTAACTGGCTAGGCTGTAAACACACACACACATAGAACGTTGACAACGTGATCATGCGTGCAATCCTACCAATAACAATACAGAGTGTGTGTATGTTGTTACAGTCCAGGAGTAGGCCAAATAAGCTAAAGGGGCCTGTCCAACCGTGATATCAGGAGGAGCTGTACAGAAAAATCACTGATGAACTGAATCCCAAACAATCGTTTTACCAACAGGGGCCCTGAGTTTATGCTACAGTGATAATTTGAATTTGAGATTCGAACCAAACGAATTGAGACTTGGACAATATGAAGTGTGGTGGAAATATGTCGTTGGTTTGGCCACCACCAGCAATGTTTTTTGTGTGTGCGACATGCCACCATTCTGTCGCTGCATAGCGACGCATGGGTCCGGTGTTAGGCTTCCTAAACTACCGTAGTCAGAAATGCCCCCCCGAACCGCCCCGGGCTCCGCGGGGTTCGGGGGGCACCTTATAGACTCCTTCACAGGCTCTGACCTTTATTAGGCCCATAGGTACAGTCATATCTTTGGTCTAAGTAACAACGTATGCACGGGGAGACAGTACTTCCTCGTATACTGCCTCTCTCACAAGCACGCCTGCCGGCTGCCTTACAATACCGGATCGCTCTCTTCACGGCCATCATCATTATTCCTACTGACGAGCCTTCGAGAGCATCCTACATCCCTTCTCATAGTTAACAACTATCTATGCTAGTGACGTAGTATCCTATAGCTACTAGCTAGTCCTCCGAATCTTATACTTATCTTCTGTCATCCTAGCTAGTAAACCCCTATTAGTGCACTGCTCTTCCGCCGTTGCTTCTGAGCCGTTACACCGAGTCGCTTGATTTGTGATGTGTCGCACGGAAGAAGAAGTGACCACTAGTTGATGAGACAGGATCCACAGCTAGAGTGGTGGCCATATCTTTTATTTTCTGCTGCGAGCAGCAGCTTGTAGGCAGCTCCCCGAGCCAGCCACTGGGCCAAACCCTAAGATGGCAGCAATACAGGATAGCTGGATGTGTCAGCTTCAAGGTGCAATAGGTTGCAACTGGTTCGACTGAGTAGCCAGTCAAGGGAGCTGCCTAGAACCTGTTGCTCTGAGCTGAAAATAAAAGCTATGGTGGTGGCCAGTACAGAAGCTTAATCAGTAAACAAACAGTCGAAGTTATCGAAATACGAGGCTTATGATCGCACATGTGACTGATCACATGACTTCCTAATCTATGTACTGCCTCCATCATGGTATCTCGTACTTTTGTACCGCCTCGCCATGGTCTTACGTACTTATGTACTGCCTCATCATGGTCTTTCGTACCTACGTACTGTATCATCGTATGTGCGATAATGCCCTTGAACTGAAAATATCGCAAGTCAAACCAGCACAACCATCTTGCAGAAATGGACCGGAGTGCCTATGATAAAGAACATAGGCATCCCAGGGAGTTAAGGGAGAGTCCAAAGTTCCAAACTAGACAAAGAATGTCCAGAAAACCAAACTAGCAAGACTCCACAAGGAGGAAGCACACATGACAGGGACGTGGGAATCCACCACACAGGGCAGACCTGTTGGCTATAAGCATCTGATAGTTTCTGCAGCCAACACAAATCCCTGCCCGTGTGCCCGAAGCCATAAGCAAGATCTCAAACCAGAGAAACAAAACCAACAAACCAAGCACAGCTGGACTCCAAAGGAAGGGAGGCGGACACGAAGGGGGAGGGTGGGGAAAACGGCTGGGAAGCGCCATGCCAAGAAACTACGTAAGGAGGTCCTATGGCGTAAGAAGTCCGAGGTCGAAAAGAGAAAGATAGGAGAGAGGATATTGTTACATACTCGGCAAAAAAAACAATTCTGAGACCGGTTGGGACAGTAGAGGGGTGCTAGAGAGAGCATACGTTACATAAACTCACCGGGAGTTTGGTCTAGTGGTATGATTCTCGCTTAGGGTGACTTTTTGCATTAGTCAAGGGCTGGGAGAAGGGGACAAAATGTTATAATTCGGACGTCCTCAGTGGGCAGGGATAGGGAGGCTATAGGTGGGAGACCCTCTAGGTTACAACTGAAAAGCGCGGCCGAGGGAGACTACCATAATTCAACCTTCACTTGTTCCACCGTAGGCCCTGCCAGGCAAGAACATTTCGATAGCGGCGACTGGGAAGCTGTGTTGTGCCTTAGCACAATATCAGCGTTTTTCCTAAGCACGATTAATCGTGCAGGCACGATTATTAATGTTTCTCGCGAAATTGTCCATCGTTTTCTCAGGTCTGGGTAATGTTTTCGAGCTCGCGATACTTTGGCCTGGGCATCGTTCATGCACGATTATTAATGTTTCCGGTCGACCCAAACGCTGGCTGCAGCATCGTGGAGAACGATTATTATGTTCAGCATCGCCAAACTGTTGGCTCAGGCATCGCGCATCTCAAATCCCCCATGTGAGCATGCCTTGACCAGAACGCTGGTTGACACGCTGGACAGATTCCAGCCAGGTCATCCTGGAGTGGGGGAGGCGTAAGGGGCAGGGGGAAGTTGAGGCCACGTACCCCAAGAAATAACCTCGTCAAACCGCCCTCGTCAAACGGCTTCGTGAAACCTCGAGGTTGCTAGCTGTCACGCCCCTACACACCACTTACTTCGCTGCAAGCTCTTGCTGAAACACCTAACCTTGCAGCTTCCCCGTCACAGCACTCGCTTCTCCTCCTCCTGCGCTGCCACTCTTCCTCGCTCGCTGTCTGCTTTTCCATCGCGTGCTTCCCGACATCATGCTCCTCGCTAAATCTTTCAATCTACACAAGCATGGACCAGCACTCGGAGCTTCGAATCAGCGACAGGCACATCTTAAATACCAGTATTGACCAAACCTCAGTCGCTTATAAGCGCTCACTCTGAAGCTATTCCTCCACAACGATTACAACTGCTGCTGTTGAATTGAATGCTTGACGCCCTTCTACTCGCCTCCGGCATCAATGCCTACAAATTTTGCGCTGCATGCAGATTTCCCCCGGAGCTCTGACTGACAGCTGATCCCTGCTTTACCCCCCAACCTTTTAATTCCAGCGCGGGCATAGCTGATAGCTAATGGGCATCGCATTCATTCCTGCAGCAATCTGTCTGCTTTGTAGGAACCGAGCGAGTATTGGGCTAATGAGTCGGTGGGGTGGGAAGGGTCCGCTCGCGAGATACTGCGCCCAACATGCTCCCTGGATGCTATTTCCCCTTACCCTCTCACTTCGGGCAAACCTCAAAAAGGCATCGCATTGATTCCTACATCGCTGTGTCCGTTTTGCACGAATCAAACTCTGGGGGGGGGGGGGCTGCTGCCGTCGGTACGACGGGCGCACTGCCCTAGAGTACATCGTTTTTCTTCCAGCAAAACTGTAATCGTGCAGAATCGTTCATAACGATTATTAATGTTTTCATGTTCCTAAAGTGCAGACCCAGGAATCGGACCCAAACGATTATTAATGTTTCGTCCAAAAACCTTAAGAAAATCACTGCACAATATACGCAGTTTTAAGACGCAGACAGAGGCAAACTAGGGGCGGTAGACAATTCAAAACCAGCAATAGCAGGGAATTAGCCCGCAACATCAAGGAGGGGGAGATTTGTGAAAGTTTGAAGAAGTCCGCCGTGCGGCGTGGCGGCGTGGGGTCTGTGGAGTATACTGTGACTAAAGCATATATATAAGTATATAAACAAGATGGGTAGACAATGGACTACCTGGCACTTCATTTTGGCCCTCTGATTTTGGCTGTGAACGTCGCGATTCCGGGCCTCCAGGGACCTCTCGTCAATTCCCGGTGACCCTAATACCCTAATAAATAGTTAGCTGATGACGTCACTTTTCCCGAGGGGGCATTCCACCGGAAACAACGCCGGGATGTGTGCGGACCCTAAGAGGGCGTTTACACAAGCCGGTTATCTCGGCCAGTTAAGTTGGCGAGATAACCAAATAGTTAGCGCCACGTATGCCCGAACCCTCAACGAACGCAAAATTAACCATTTTCTGTTTACACGTGCATTTGCGCTCGCAGTTTGCGTTCGGTCAGGTTGGTCGTGTACTTCTGGATAGCCTCGTGATTTTTGAATTTTGGGTGACAGACGAGCTATTTTCGGGCCTTGCTCCGCAGCACGAACCGTGCTGTGAAGCAAGCGACTTCAAGGCTCCGCAGCGACCCGTCGATCGAGATTGCTGGGTGAGATCTGGCAGCTGATCCTCAACATCTGCTCGGCCAATGCCTTCTTGCTTGCTGCTCTAGAAAATTCGAATCTGCAGAAATTGACGAACTGAACTGGAGCTAGCGTAGCCGATATATCTCACAGCTCGGAAGCCAAACGAACTTAACGAACCACTAACCTTAACCTTTAACCCGTAACTAGGGGGGGGGGGGGGGGGGGGGGGGGGAGTTATGGTTATCGCGAAAATGGTTAACTGGGCGAGATAACTGACGCGAAAAGTGTCGTGTAAACGCTTCGTAGTTAGTTAACTGTACATCTAAACCGTAACTGGCCGAGATAACCTGCTCGTGTAAACGCCCTCTAACCTAACCAGCTCGCGGCGTCTGTTGGAAACGGAGGGGGGAAGCTAGCCCCCGAAGCTACCCTACAGGGTGCTACCTACAACCTGCCGGTGCCGGTCGTGCAGGTACGCTACGCGCAGTCCAAGGGAGCTGGTTGACATCTGCCTGTCTGCGACCCATCCTCGCCCGCCCGCGCCCGCACGGGAACTTGTGGAGTACTGAAGCTGTACTAAATTAAGTACAAGGGATTGGCCTGAAATGGGCGTCAGCGCGCCGGGCAAAAAAAACCTATTTGTGGCCCTTAGTTTTCCAAGCGAGCAAATTTCGAGCCGCATGCGAAACTGTTCAGGATGCTAGATAGCAGGATCATTGGCCCAGGAGTAGAGCTTATAGCTCCCATTCTTAGATTTGAAAGGGGTGGACGCTCGGAAGCGCAGGAGCTCGCGGGCCGAGGTGTCGATTCCCTCAATGTGAGAGAGTTGGTGAGTTGGAAATCGACACCGCACTAAATGAACTCGATCGAACTCGCTGAGCAATAGTTTGGTTACGATTTAAGCTCGTGGCCTTACCAACATCCTAGGTCAATACTTCAGTCAGACGGAACATTTCGAGCATCAACATCGCGGTCTAGGAAAATATTTTCCCGGGACCCGTTTTCACCCTCATTTCTAGATTTCGCATGCAGCGAGGGGATAAGAGTGACTATACCTGGATAAGTGAGTGGAAAAGAGTGACACGCTGGCGAAGTTTATGGCTTAGGCTTAGGCTTAGGCTTAGGCAATTGATGGACAGTTGCGGTGTTTGACAAGTTGCCGTACGCCTGCGCCCGCCCACGCCATCCCACCCTCTCTGCACCCTCTCTGCATGCGTGACGTTACCAGAGTATGCCACGACGGCTGTGAATTCAACGTGCGCGGCTGTGCACGAACATAAAATTGACCTTAGTGACTGTGACTGACGTGTTGCAAGGCCCGACATGTTTGTGTCTATATCTCCGCAGCGTCAGGGTCAGCGTACTTGATTATCCTGCCCATGAGCAGCACCTCGGAAATTGCAGTTTCCAATTTCAGTTAAGCCCACCGACAAGCAAGAAACGAACCCATACATACAGACAGTCATGGACGATCTTCTAACATACACCAGAGCGTGGGGATGGGGCAGGGGTTGGGTCCTCGTGCGTGTGTGTGTTTGATGGTGGGATGGCGTTGGCGTGTTTGTGGTGTGGTGTTTGTGGTAGGATGGTGAGGTTATTTGGGGGGTCAGTGATCTGCCCCGCCCTGCCCCCCTGGTGGAGTGGTGGGTACGCTGGGCAGCTAGATGACGGGCCGAGATCTCCTAGATACGGTAATAAATGTTGGTTTGTGTAGCATGTTCCCCAAACTTGTGATGCGTCCATGGCTTCACTACCGTACGCAGATTATCGGTTCATGCCAAGCCAGCCATAACCGAACGGTTGTCTGCAACCCGTCCAACATGTTTAACGGTCGTTCTTGAGTGCAGTTCAGGAGCGGGTGTTCAGGAGCGGTTGTTTAGGAGTGGGTGTTCAGGAGTGGGTGTTAGGGAGCGCAGTTACCGAAGCCTTTAGCCTGTCTAGTCCGCCCTTATAGCATGCTCCCTGGTTTCTTCGATAGTAACCAATAGATATACTATATCGCACATATATTATAACCAATATATACTCTAAATCGCACAGGGGGGGCTTGGAATTGGAAGGCTGTGAGCAGCAGGAGTTTCCAATGCCTGCTAACAATTTACGTGGCACATGCACATGAAATGCTGCTGCTGCTGCTGCTGCTGCTGCTCGTGATACATTTTTACTGGTTCCCTACTGGACTCAACATTTAAATGTGCCCGCTGCTTGACTGATTCAAGAGGGTCATATGAACATCATATTCCCCAAAGAAAATAACCTTATTGTCCTGTGCTAATCTGTATAAAATGGAACATCGTTAAGTGCATTATCTAAACTTAGTAACCAACCAAACAAACTCGTGCACACTATGGAAACAGTGTTGGACGTTAAAGGGAGTTAAAACAGATTAACTATGCACGTTATTGACACATAGTTAACGGACGACATTTGACGTTATATTAACGTTGATTAACGTGTGGACTAGTTAAGTTGAGTTAAGTCAAGTTAAGCGAACTGAAGTTAAGCTATAAGATAACTTACGCAAGTTAACTTAAGACACTTTAAGTTGAGTTAAGTCAAGTTAACTTAAGTTAAGAGACATGGGAACGTATTATGGCGTAGATGGGGCAAACGAGCGGCACCGTTTTTTTACATTTGTGTTGATTCATACGGTATTTCATGTATTTTATATTACCGTCCATGCTAACAGGCTCCAGCTGTCCAGGCTAATCATTCCCCCCACCCCCCCCCACACACAGTCCCCCCCCCCACTGTCGAGGTCAACCACTACCACCCCACCCACCCACACACGCACCCCACACACACACATAAGCTGTCTACCATCACCACCACTGTCCCCCCCCCCCCCCCCCCCCCCCCCACACACACACACACACACATAAGCTGTCTACCCTCACCACCACTATCCATCCCCCCCCCACCCCCACACACCCCCCGACACACACATACACTGTCAATTGTATGCATACAAGTATATATATATGGTAATCATACAATTCCTCCCGTGGGTATCGCACGGGCAGACGGGGGCCGTCTCCTACTGAATTTATCAGTGATTTTTTCCCCCGCTATATATAGCGATCGCTAGTTTTGACCCCGTTTTGGGCGAGCAAATCGCTATATGAGATCCGATTTGAGATTCCTGCACCCAGACCCAAATCGCTAGAAAGAACCTAATTCGACACAAATCGCTACAGAGAACCCAATTCGACAGTTCGACACAGACTCCAGTACTTCTGATTCCTGAACCTGGAAAGACCTAGCTGGCAGGTCGCCAGGTCACCATAAATAACCTCGTGCACCTCGACACCAAGAATAGTTCCGACCAACTTCACAGCTTATTTCCCTCATTCAATCTCGACTCGAAGTTCTTGAATCCTCGACCCCTTAACCCAAACCGTACTTCATTAGCTAACTTGATGGCTCGGCCATCCTGTTGTGTTTGAAGTTCTCGAGCATACCGCCTCAAGACTCGCCTTCAGATTCACATTTAGACTTGCCCGTTCCCAAGAAGGCGAAGAGAGGTCTCAGTCTTGGTGGCTACAAGGATCGGTATCTTAACCAAGGAACAGTGAAGCTAAAGGCGCCTTGGCTCGAGGGGCGTCCGTGGCTCGCTTGTGCTGGCGTACAAGATGGTCGATGGAAAGTCAGATGCTCTGTATGCACTTCTACTTTCGACAGTAAGATGTGTGGTGTAAAGGGTCATGAGAAGACAGTGACCCACATCAAAAGTCAGCAGACCCTGGCTCGCTTCTTTACACCGGCTGCTGCTGAGGCTAATGCTGCGAGGGTGCTGAGGGAGCAGAAGGCAAAGCTTGAACCAGGGACAGTGAAGCAGCTGGTGGTGGTGCATGACATGCTTGCCAGTGGCAGACCCATGACAGATTACCCAAGGCAGAAAGCGGTGCAGGCCCGGCTGGGGAATAAGTCACTGCCCGCCATGCATTGGTCCATACTGTCTGGTCTATCATGTATGATTCCCCATGACCCCCCCCCCCCCCCCCCCCCCCCTGCTCAAGGCGCTGCCCCCTGGGGCAGCCCTTTGGGCCGCCCAGAAATAGCTATATGGAGGCTGTTCTTGGAGGAGGACTAAAACCAAAGAGCTAGCAAAATGTCACTTTCAGATTTGAAATAAAAATCCCTGGAATTTATCGCAAGTGGAAGATGGCGAGCTTAAGCAAATCGAGTGTCAACTAAAACGAACATGAAACAATTGAAAAATAAATTAAAACACCTCTATTTATAGATAAATAAATAGGATAGAGGTGTTTTATTTTTATTTCATCTACATGTGGTTCATATATGTTTGCATGTACACAGCTACATGGTAAATACATATATGGGGCCATGCACAAGCACTCATACAGAAACACAACTAATAACAAATCACAAAAGGGCGTACACACACAAGCAAGTAAGCACGGATACCCACTAGCTAGTGGGCAAGCAACATGATCATGGCTATATGTAAGTATGACTATGTCCGTCATATCCTTCACGTGCGTACATGCATGCAATGTGACCCCCCAGACCCGCCAATGATCCTAAAGACCTGACGCGCCCAAGGGATAACCGGCAGGCCACACGTATACACATGCAGGTTAAGGACATGACAAGTAATCATACATACAAACCAAACATGCAACCAGCACACTGCTAGGAAGGACACGCACATAATGTCTCAATTACATGCCAAGGGAAACCGGCCGACGCACCTTGTTCATCCTTAAAGCAGCAGGCCATGCACAAGCACTCATACAGAAACACGCAAGCTAACTTGGTTTAACCTGCTTAACTTGTATTTAACTCGCTTTAATGTCATATAACGTCGTTTAATGTCGTTTAACGTCCAAACCTGTTTCCATAGTGGCAGGCGAAATGCGCATGTATGCAGTAGGGTACTACTTATGGCCAAATTGACCAGCGCTTAAGCGCACAGCTCCAAAATAAAACTGCGCGGTGAGCTCACAGCCCCCAAAAACTACAGCGCGGTGAAAAAAAAGCGCTCCTCAAAAAAAAAAAACTGCGCTTTCTTCACTCTTCTGATATTTTTTTTTCTGCGCTTTTTGTGCGCTGTTTTCTGCGCTCTGGAGTACAGGGCTGGAACGATCGGATCAGGAGTTTAGGATAGCGCGTAGTAGGCAGAAACGACTCGAGAAACTGCGTCGAATCGCATAGGCTGACGCTCGGTTCACGGTATACAAGACAGTTAAGCCGACTATGGAGACAGCATCCAGGCAGAGGCAAAGCGTGGTCGCATGACCCCCCCCCCCCCCCCCCCCCCCCCCCCCCCCCCCCCCCCCCCCCCCCCCCCTACCCGCCGGCCATCACATGCGCCCCGGCCTGTCTCACCCCTTCATCCAGCTTCCTTCTCGGTTCGATTCCACGCGGGCAACAACGAACGAGAGCAAATGAGCAAAAGGCGAGTGCAAACAAGGAACGTGGAACGGGAGGCCAGAGGGCATTCATCATGAGGAGGAGGAGCGAGGAGGAGCAGCAGGCGATGGAGGAGGAGTGGGAGGAGGACTGCACAGGGGAAAAGGAGTAGTTTAGAAACTTGAAGTTTTCAGCAATTCGGCAGGTTTGACTACTCGACTGGTCTATTCAGAAGCAAACAAACTTTCGTTTGGTGCGGGGGGAGGAGACTATCAGACTAGAGCAGTGACGAAATGGCGACAGCAGGGGCGGGGCTTAGGAGCGTTAGCGCTGAATGATCCCTCGAGAAGGGATGAGGGACTTGAAGACGTTATAACTGCTTCGACAGAGCCTACAGGTTCAATTATCAGGATGTCTGTTCGGTTGTTTCTGTTAGTGTTCAAATTCGACGGTCTGAGAGTCCCCCTACCTGGCAGCTTCCATGGCGATAACCGATGGTCATTGGCTGTCACACAATTTAAATCCCAGAGGGCAATCCAGCCCTTGAGTCACTCAATGACTCACACTCAAAAAATGAGAAAGCGCACGTAGGGACAGCGGTTTCTGCGCTTTTTCTGCGCTTTCTCTGAGTGAGTGAAAATAGGAAAGCGCTGTGATATTCAAAAAAGCAGCGCGCTCCGCGCACAGGGGTTGATAAAAACTGCGCGAAACGCGCAGATGGGCTCAAAAAGGCAGCTCGGGCCGCGCTCGCCGCGCGCGCTTAGTAGTACCCTGGTATGCAGCAGGGTTGTTCAGGAGGGCCCCTTGCTATGCTACGCAACTAAACCTCCCTAGCTAGCAGGGATATTCCTTGCCGCGATTTAACGGGATCGCCCGATTATAAACGTTTGTTCCTGTTTTGGTCCATCGCGCTCCCAGGTGTGGGAAACGTTTCCAGATCTCAGATCTCTTGCTTGGTGGAGCATCGGGCTGCCACAATACATACATACATACATTACATGTTAAAGTCTACTTGACACCGCGAGGGTGTATGAGACTCTGTGCTTTAAACAAAAAGAAAAAGCACCCACAAAGCAAAAAAACCCATTACATCAGGGGTGTGTCGAGGACAAACAAACCAAACTCCCAACCACCGTTTTGGTGGCGTAGGTATTAAACCCCTTAGAGCCGGACCCAGATCTCAACCACTTACAGTGGCGGAGGTAAGAAGCTAACAAATGAGAAGTCTCAAGAAGAAAAAAAAGGGATAATAAATTACGGTGCCACTAAGCAGTCCAGGGCTTCCTGTCTTGCTCTTCTACAAGTAGAAAGATAGTCGGCTAGGTTGCTCCAAAAAGACTTAGTGCCATTTCCATTCATAAAGGTTCTGAATGTGGAATCGCAGAATTCCACATTCCATACGGTTAAGTCGGTATCCTCATGGACATGCCTATAAATATCTGTAAACAGATTCTGGTAGCGGAGGCGAATATCATTATAAAAAGGGCACTCAAACATATGCATTTCATCCTCAGTTTTTTGGAACCCACACATTTGACAGTGCCTCATTGAGCGAGGGATGTGTGCTACAATATTAAACGTTTCCGGCTACAATATTGAGCGAGGGATGTGTGCTACAATATTAAACGTTTCCGGCTGGTAGATGCTTGGCCCGAGCATCGGGCTGCCACGATTACCGTTATAAACTTTACGGATTGCAGGTGCTTGGCATGGGCATCGGACAGCCCGATGATAAACGTTTCGACAGTACGAAGGCATCGCGCGCTGGTCATCAGCAGTTCTCACGGGCAGTTCTCATCGGCAGGCCAAGTTCAAGTTTTCAAAATACGAGCTCCCAGACTCCAGGCCAAGTTAAAGTTGTAGTAGGATTCAAATAGCAGGGCTCTTGGCAACCGCGGTACTGGTAACCGCGGTGTCGTGTATTTAGTCTCCCACCTGAACCAATGTTCACATCCCAAGTTACCAAATTGCCCAGGTGAAGAGGTCGGAAATTGGTCGTCTGATCAACGTCGAGAAGGTTGTGCTCCCGCCTGGTAGCTACATACCGCACCATCCTCGACGCCATGAAGTTCGTTGGCGCCCCTGTCAAGTGTGTCGTTTTTTGCCTGGCTGATCTGGGGTCAATTTTGTATGCTGAAGTACCAGAAATGCCAACTTTCGAATGTAAGGGAAAGTGCAGCCCGATACTAGAATCGGGCAGGCCAAAAAAGCAGCCCGATTGTAAACGTTTTGAATGTCCAAATGTTACACCTGGACATCGTGCAGCCCGATTTCTAACGTTTCTTCCTTCCCAAATGCCACATCTGGGCATCTTGTAGCCCGATTTTAAACGTTTATGGCAAAATCCTTAGGTATACAACTGCCCCCTAGACCCTGCGACGTTGCATTTGTTATAGTCTTATAGACCGGATTGTATACCGGCTACTGAGTTGCTCTGAGAGGCTAGTGCGCCGTACCTGAATGGTCCTGCACTGGGCACGTGTCCTTGTGACACCGTGCGCCGTCATGGAAGTACAACTGTACTGCCATCGGCATAGTATATCATGTCTGTCCATGCAAGATCGATACCAATTGATATACTGCAATCTATTCAGTAGCTACATCTTCCCGAGTAAAGAAGTCTCCTCAATACGAGATTATCACAGGTTATGTTTGCCCTTACACTCACGTCCAATTGATCTATCACGCTGGCTCCCCGTTTTGCAGCACGTCGCTCGACGAATCCCAGTCTCCATTTGTCGCTACTCGTCTAAGCCCGCAGCGCCGCTACCACTCGGGGAAGTGACAATTTCGCTAAATGTAGGCGAAAGACGCGATTTGCAGCGGAACTACAGATAAATGTAGGCGTACAGTGGACGAAATGTCTCGGCTCACCGCAAACTAGCGATCCCGACAGACACCCAGAACTTTTCGTAGACTGAAGCGTGACCAATAACTCCTCGATCGCACGTTAACTACTGAGTTGTAATACGCGAAGGGGTATGCAGCTTTCTGTCGCTCGAGGGTCTGTTAGCAACCTTTTCGAGGGGTCAATCTTGCGAACCTGCCAAGCTCTGCCAGCGATTCCGAGATAGGGTAAACAATTAGGCAACGAAGTACTAGCGCGAACTACTTGTTGGCGAATAGCTTTCATTCGGGAAAATGGACACCCGAAGTTACCGATGTGCTTTTGCTGCATGCGTCGAAAATGGCGCTGTTGTAGGGCGAAACCAGGACGATTTTAATCACTGTGATGAAAGCCTAAGTCACACTGAAATATTAGTGTGACGCGATGACCTGTCAGTGCTCTTACTAATTTTGATATATGTTTTCGCAGGGTTTCCTTTCACCAGCCTTTCACGTACATTTAGCCAAGGCGGATTGGACGCAGCATGGCGAAATGGCCGTACGATTAGAGCCCTCTGATTAGAGCCTTTGCAGTATGGCTAAGGTAAGCCACGCCAACCTTCTACCTCTCGTACTCCTACCTCATATTCTTCCCTCCCTCGCCCAAAGCATGTGTTTGTTGCTACTAGATATTTCTGGCGTCCTGCTTTATTCCCTCCTTTCTTTCCATATATCTTTTCAGTATTACTGCGCAACGCCCTCTTCCGCCTTCCGCGTGGACAAGCGCGAAGTAGTGCGTCAGATTGTTTTTGAAATTTGACAAATGCTCTGGTCCTCTCTCCTACACAAATTCCCTTACATCGGTGCCGCTAATTCTCGCAACCGATCCGTCTATGCTAGACCTGTGTAGGTTGTCAGTGCTGGAGGCATGGTATCTTGCAGCCAGCGGCCCTTGCGTCGTCAACTCCTCAACCAGGAAGCCCGGTCGGCGCTGCTGTACTGCCACCGCATGAATAAGCTGCATACGTTGCAGCATCTCGTCAGCCCACTCGACGTTGCTCTGTACACGGTCAAATATGGTGGTATGTGGAGTCTGCTGTGCCAGGAGCATGACTTCAGCTTGGGATGGCAGCATGATTAGTTGGCACTGTGCAAAGTAGGATGCTGGGACAACTTGCTCCCAACTCTTATGTGAGTCATACTTCCACCTGTTCTCTCCTGGGCCTGAGTAGAGCTTTAAAGGACACGGGGGACTTACACTCTAGTTGGATCATGCACTGCCCTGGCTGCATGGTGCCCTTGAGCATTGTATCAGGAGATCATGCGTGGCAATTATCCCTTGAGACCCTGCATGATAGATGGTGGCAGCACTGTGTCTATTTGGCTGACGCACTAGACCCATGTCCATGGCATGCATCTTCACATTGGGTTCACTCCTAGTAGTTGTGGCAGTCTTGGCACGTTGCCTCTTGTGTTGTGGTGGAGACTGGTTCTCCTTGCTTTGCTGGGTGTTGGGTGATATTCCAACCTTGTCTTTATGCTTGGGTCTTCCAGATCCATTCTGCATGGTAAACTCAGGCAAGTGTGGACAATGCAAGGCTGGGGTAGGACCTGAGGTTCAGGTACCTAAGCTTAAGGCAGGTTGGACTTCCAGGGGTATCTCCCTACCAATACGCAAAAACAACACAAAGGGTGTCAATAAATGTAACTATGCCCGCCCTTCATTTTGCAGGGACCCATGCTCTGTCTGGTAGCGGTCTGAAGGTTGCTTGTAGGTAGGGTTTCACAACAATGTGGCCTAGGGAATTCTGACTTGATCATATGCCTAAATAGTGTCCACCTGCTTGCATGCCTCCTTTTGTGCATTCATGTCTGTATGCCTGCCTTTCTGTCTTCATCCCTGGTGACTGATTGGCTGAATATCTGGATGGTGACTGCAGCTTGGAGGTGCAAGGCATAGAGTGTTCAGCCCATGGGAAAGTGGCTTGGTTGCTTGCATGCCTATCTGTTGTACGCATGAATACTTGCTTGTCAGTCTGCTTGAGCGCTTGGCCATTGTTGACACAAGAGAAGGGGGCTTTAAACTATCATCAAATAAGAAATAAGGTGCTACTTAATTTAACTATGCCTGCATTCTGTATTTGTAGGGACCATTGCTCTGTCTTCCCTCCCAGTTCTGATGTTCCACTGTCACATGAGGCTTTTGGACAACAACGTAAGTAATAAGTGAAGCTTGCTTGTAGGTGCGGTTTCGCAACAATTGTGTGGCATAGCGAATTATGTATTGATTCATTCCTAGGTGGTGCCCACGTGCATCTGTCTATGTTTGTATCACTGTCTCTGCCATCGTCTCTGTTACTGCATCTGTACTATGCCTCTGTCTATTACATTACATTACATTACATTACATGTTAAAGTCTACTTGACACCGCGAGGGTGTATGAGACTCTGTGCTTTAAACAAAAAGAAAAAGCACCCACAAAGCAAAAAAACCCATTACATCAGGGGTGTGTCGAGGACAAACAAAACCAAACTCCCAACCACCGTTTTGGTGGCGTAGGTATTAAACCCCTTAGAGCCGGACCCAGATCTCAACCACTTACAGTGGCGGAGGGTAAGAAGCTAACAAATGAAAAGTCACAAGAAGAAGAAAAAAAGGGATGATAAATTACGGTGCCACTAAGCAGTCCAGGGCTTCCTGTCTTGCTCTTCTACAAGTAGAAAGATAGTCGGCTAGGTTGCTCCAAAAGTCTATGTACTGCCCTTCATTGATCTCTAACGCATACCCTGCTCTGCACGTCACTGTCCTGCCCCTTGCCATTCTCCCTGCCTTTCATTGCTCTGTTTTGCAGGCATGCCCTGCTAATCACCATCCTGCCCTTATCCGTGCTCCCTGCCCTTCCTTGCTCTCTAACGCCTGCCCTGCTCTGCTCATCACTGTCGCCTTGCCCCTTTCCGTTATCCCTGCCCCTCTTTGCTCTCTAACGCCTGCCCTGCCTTGTTCATCACTGTCGTCCTGCCCCTTGCCATTATCCCTGCCCCTCTTTGCTCTCTAACGCCTGCCCCGCTCTGCTCAACACTGTCCTCCTGCCCCTTGCCATTATCCCTGCCCCTCTTTGCTCTCTAACGCCTTCCCTTCTCTGCTCATCACTGTCATCCTGCCCCTCGCCATTATCCCTGCCCCTCTTTGGTCTCTAACGCCTGCCCTGCCCTGCTCATCACTGTCGTCCTGTCCTTTGCCATTATCCCTGCCCCTCTTTGCTCTCTAACGCCTGCTCTGCTCTGCTCAACACTGTCGTCCTGCCCTTGCCATTATCCCTGCCCCTCTTTGATCTCTAACGCCTGCCCTGCTCTGCTCATCACTGTCGTCTTGCCCTTTGCCATTATCCCTGCCCCTCCTTGCTCTCTTATGCCTGCCCCGCTCTGCTTATCACTCTCGTCTTGCCCCTTGCCATTATCCCTGCCACTCTTTGCTCTCTTACGCCTGCCCCGCTCTGCTCATCACTGTCGTCTTGCCCCTTGCCATTATCCCTGCCACTCTTTACTCTCGTGAGTACAAACCAGCTGGCAGGGATAATGGCGAGGGGCAGGACGACAGTGATGAGCAGAGCAGGACAGGTGTTAGAGAGCAAAGAGGGGCAGGGATAATGGCGAGGGGCAGGATGACATTGATGAGCAGAGAAGGGAAGGCGTTAGAGAGCAAAGACGGGCACGGATAATGGCAAGGGGCAGGACGAACATGATGAACAAGGCAGGGCAGTCGTTAGAGGACAAAGAGGGGCAGAATAATGGAAAGGGGGCAAGGCGCAGTGATGACAGAGCAGGCCAGGCGTTAGAGATCAAGGGGGGTAGGGATAAATGGCAAAGGGCAAGACGACAGTGATGAGCAGCGCAGGCAAATGCGATGAGAGCAAAGGTGGCAGGGCTATGGCGAGGGGCAGTACGACAGTGATAGCAGAGCAGGGCAGGCTTTAAAGAGCAAAAGGGGCATGGATAATGGGCAAATGGGGCAGGACGACAGTGCTGAGCAGGGCAGGCGTTAAAGAGTGCATGGATACTGGCAATTGCCTTATCCATGCTCTTGGTTCTCAAAATGCATGCCTTATTGTGCTCATCACTGTGGTCCTGCCCCTTAACCGTGCCTCTCCTTTCCCTTTCCTTCCTCTTGAAAACGCATGCCCTTCTCTT